>JACYFF010002017.1:77416352-77675983 GCA_017589665.1 Selenicereus undatus | reverse complement strand
TATATATATATATATATATATATATATATATATATATATATATATATACATATATGTATATATACATATATATATATGTATACATGTTTATATATGTATATATATGTGTGTGTGTGTGTGTGTGTGTACGTATACATATACATATAGATATGTGTATATTTCCGAAGGCATTTGAAAACAAGCTGGGTTTGAAAGACGATCGCAACCTCTGCCCTACCCTTTTATGCCATGTCATTTAAGATAGATTTCTAATGTAGCGCATTAGTTTCAGAAATTAGCTTTTAGTATCATATTTATACAAGCAGTAATGCTGAAATTAGTAAGTGTGTCTTGCTATTCTTTTTCAGGGAGATGGTTCGTGGCATGGTGGTTGTTTAGCGCTGGCGGAACTTGCTCGTAGAGGATTGTTGTTGCCAATTAGTCTTCCAAAAGTTGTACATGTTGTTATCAAGGTTAGACTATCATTATGGAGACATGCGGATAATTTATGGTTGGATGAACTCTTTTCGAGTAGTTTCATGCAATTATTTGTTATTTCTAACCATCACACGGGTTCATGTGCATATTAATATCATCAAAAGAAGATTTTTGTGCTTTCGGGGTAATGGCGGCTTTGTTCATTTTCACTAGACGTAGTAGGCATTGTTGGTGCTGTTGTTTGCGTTGTAAATATGGATGATGGTTTCTGTGCTTCTGTCCCTGTTGATCTTATAAAAGTTATCTTGTACCTGCCCCCTCCTTCTGGCTTCAAAAATAAAAAAGAGAAATCTAGGTTGAAATGCTTTCACTTATACAGTCTAGAAACTCCTATGTTTCCTTCATAGGGTTCTAAATGGAACTTACCCCTGTAGGATTTCAGCAATTCAGCAGCTTTTTTCTGTTATCGTTCTAGGATCTTCTGCTTTATTGACCTTGTTTGCAACATAAGAATAGATGAGCCTAGTTTAATAGCTTATTGTTTATGCTTGCTGTGTATCACTCAATTCTTAGTTGGCGCAACAAAATGTTGGTGAGACCATCTCATGTAAAAGATATGGTTAGACTAACTTCGTCATGGCTAACATTCTGAAGGTTCTGGGCGACTTATAGTTCTTTTGGGGGTGACTCTCATATCTTCTGCGTGCTGGGATGATAGAAAGCATCTTTTCAGGATAATCTCTGCTCAAATGCTTCTTTTGTTGATCAATATTTGCTGTGTCCTTGCCCTCACTCATCCAAAAAGGGCTATTTCCTTGCCCTGTTTTGGTTTTTCTCGTGGGCAAATATCTAAAAATACAAGCAGAAACACACAGGATTTGATGCCAATGTAATGCATGCAATGATATGAGTTCAGGTTTGAAAGAATGTGAAGATGTCTGCTGCCATTATTTGATTTTCAAGGGCTCTCATCACTGAACACTGAAATGTTTGTGACAAGCAACTGATTGTTTGCCGTTGAACTAGATGGAGCCCAACGTCTTTTGGAATATATTGAAAAGTTTGAAAATTGACATCACAACAATGCAGACAATGATCCCAATGGAAAACATCGATTTCAGGCGTTACATTATGATATGCGAAGGGGTCCTCATAGTGTTGGGGCTCATGTACGTGATGCGGCTGCTTATGTTTGCTGGGCATTTGGTCGAGCATATTACCACACAGATATGAGAAGCATACTGGAACAGCTTGCTCCCCATCTGTTGATAGTAGCTTGCTATGACCGTGAGGTGCGTATTTTCCTTGTGTATCTCTTTGTTATTGAATTATTGGATAGTGTTATATGCTCTCTGACTGGCCCTTATAACCCACCAAATCTTTTGAAATATGAATATCAGGTAAACTGTAGAAGAGCTGCTGCTGCTGCATTTCAAGAGAATGTTGGAAGACAGGGTGATTACCCACATGGCATTGACATTGTGAATATTGCAGATTACTTTGCTCTATCCTCACAGGTCAATTCATACCTTAATGTGGCGGTTTGCATTGCTCAGTATGAGGGATACCTTTATCCCTTTGTGGATGAGCTGCTGCATAGCAAAATTGGTCACTGGGTATGAGTAATATTAACTTGTCTCTTGTTTCTTTTTTATTTTTTTGGGGGGGGGGGGTGTGGGGAAGAGGCATATTTCTAGGCTAGTGACCAATCACTACAGCTATATCTGTGTTCCTGCTGTTAATGCTAATTTTAGAAACTCATATTTGTGGGTCTTTCTGAAAGTATCTTTTTGACTGTCCATGTCAGGGGTAAATTCACATACTTCACCTTCCTAGATGGTGATGCAGTCTATCTCGTTCTTTTCATTGTTGTTATGACTGACCACTCCTCCACACTCATTGTTTCTGAATCTCCTCGAAGAGCATCTGCATGAGCGTAGTTTAAAAATTTGGTTCTCCCTCCTCCCCTGCGTTTTTGGGGTTTGTTTGGGGGGGGGGGGTCCTCTGGTTCTACAGAAGGTACTGAATTGTGGATGCAGCAGAGACACATCTTGTCCAGAGATCAAAGTTGACCTCTGTCATGCTCGTGGCCTGTCTTAAATTTTGTATATTTTGATGTACAAAGGACGATCTGAGGTGGTTGAAGGGCATAACAGTCCCTAACTCAGTCCAAGTTCTGAGCCCACTTTTGAGTTTAAACTCAACCCTGACAGAACCTTTGTCCTCTCTCCAATGGCTGCTCTTTTTCCTATCCTAATGTACTGTAATTAACAGGAATACTGGCTGATAAAATTCGCACACTTCTTGATGGTTTCCGGCAAAGGGTTTGCTGGCTAACTGGCTAAGTAGGCTTTCGCTTAAGTGATAAAGTCAAAAAGTCAATCTGATGGATCTTTCAGTGGTTAACAATCTCTCGTGTATGACTTCGGGGATGAACTGAGGGCTCTCCTTTACAATGCCATTTATGTCCTTGTTAATGTTTTGATGGCTTATTTGTAATTAATATTTTCAGGATAAAGGTTTGAGGGAACTTGCTGCCAGAGCTCTGTCTGCCCTTGTGAAGTATGAACCGGAGCATTTTGCAAACTCAGTCCTTGAGAAAATAATTCCTTGCACACTTTCAACTGATTTGTGCATGCGTCATGGTGCAACTTTAGCAGCTGGTGAACTCGTTTTGGCTCTGCATAAGTGCAATTGTGCCCTTTCTGCAGGTTGGTGTGATTTGCATGATATCTTTTATATGTAATTTCTTGAACTTGAACAAAATCCGCTTGGTTGGGTACCTAGAGCTTAGATTCTCTCCCTTCTACCCCAATCAAAATGTCACTCATTCTAGTTTTGGCTGTATGGAATAATTTCACTTTCCCTATTTCAATGGTAAAGTGGATATATTTGTTCCAGATAACTTGTTTACAACTGAGCTATTCGGCCTTCTGCATGTCGCTCTGGAACTTGTTAACATGGTCCTAAAGTAAGTAAGTTTTCTTAGATTAGATGCCACCCAAATTATGCTACCCGGTATCCTGTATTCATATTATGACCAAGATAGGCAATGTAGCTCATTCTTATACTGTACAACTGTGGAAATAGTATCTGGTTTCATCTCTAAGTATCAGAAGTGCTTCAAGCGAATTGTTTTAGATGCATTGTCAAAGATATTGAAAGTGGACAAGATCAACTACGGATTGTCCAGCCTCATTTTGCTGCCTGTTTTCTTAGTTGTTTCTGCTAAAACTTTTCTCCGTTTAGTTCTTGGTAGCATGGCCATAACTGGTCACAATTTTTTTCAAATGCCTCATAAGTTGCCCTATGCAAATTAGACTCTCTTTCTGTTTTGCTCTTGTTTTCGTATAGCTATATATTGAGGAACACCACTTGGTTGAGTTGTAAGTGCTCCCTCCTAAGGGAGAAAAGTTAGGGTTTAAATCCCACACAATGCACGGTTTGCCCGGTTGCCCTCTTCCTCCAGCAAGGCTAACTCCCATTACCCTTTGTTGCTGTGGGCCCCTTACCTTTCGAGGCCCAAGATTTGTTTCAAACCCATTGTTTGGAAAAACACTTCAGGTTCTGCCTGTACTTATTACTACAGATAAGCAGAAGCAAGTTGCTGGCTTTGTTCCTGCTATTGAGAAGGCACGCCTTTACCGTGGAAAAGGTGGTGAAATTATGCGTGCTGCTGTTTCCCGGTTCATTGAGTGCATCTCTTTAGCTCATATATCATTACCAGATAAGACAAGAAAAAGTTTGCTTGACACACTGAATGAGAACTTGAGGCATCCAAATTCTCAAATACAGGTGGGCTCATTTTCCTGGAGATGCTTTTTGAGTTTATTTTGATCCCTTAGACCTGAACTGTTGCAGTACTTCTTCATATGTTGAACAGGCTGCTGCTGTTGATGCCCTGAAACACTTTGTTCCAGCATACCTGCAACCAGTGGATAGTAAAGGCACATATGATATTTCGTCAAAGTATGTTGAACAGTTGAGTGACCCTAATGTGGCCGTGAGACGAGGCTCTGCATTGGCGCTTGGTATTTTGCCATACGAATTTCTTGCTAAAAGATGGAAGGACATACTGTTGAAGCTTTGCAGGGCCTGTGAAATTGAGGTACTGTGGCATTTTATTGTGAATGCTTTCTTTTTGTATTCAATTGAACTTTAATCTCTGCGACTTGCTTGATTGTTATGTCCAGGAGAATCCCGAAGATCGGGATGCTGAAGCACGGGTGAATGCTGTCAAAGGTCTTGTTGCTGTGTGTGAAATTCTAACTGAGTTCCGACCCGCTTCATCTGTGCATATTGGAAAGGATAACATGACCCTTTTTCTTCTTATCAAGAATGAAGTAATGAAGAGTTTATTTAACGCACTCGATGATTATTCTGTGGATAACAGAGGCGATGTTGGCTCTTGGGTTCGTGAGGCTGCTATGGATGGCCTTGAGAGATGTAGTTACATTCTTTGCAGGAGAGATACCATGGGTTCTCAAAATAGGGGGGAAGATTGTTTGCAAGTTTCTGAACGTGATGCATTTAGAGAAGATCAGATAAAACCATTATTTGATGCAGATCTTGCGACAAATTTAGTATCCGGGGTTGTCAAACAAGCTGTGGAAAAAATGGACAAGCTTAGAGAAGCTGCTGCCAAGGTTCTTCAGAGGATTCTTTACAACCAAACAATATTCATCCCCTTCATACCATGCAGGGAAAAACTGGAGGAAATAATTCCAGATGACACAGAGTTAAAGTGGGGGGTAAGCATATTTTAATCGTTCATCTCAGTCTCTTGGAGACTGATCGGTTTTCTGATGGAGAGTTGGTGCATAACTTGTGCAGGTACCTACTGTATCTTATCCTCGTTTTGTACAGTTACTTGATTTTAGATGCTACAGTAAAACTCTGCTTTCTGGATTGGTTGTCGCAATTGGTGGTTTACAAGATTCTTTGAGAAAAGCATCAATTGCTGCTTTGTTAGATTATTTGCAAGTGTCTGAAACTGCAAACTGCAATGAGAGCAATTCAAGGGAGCTTAATTTATCCACTGATATCTTATGGGTTCTTCAACATTACAAAAGATGTGATAGGGTCATTACACCTACCTTGAAGGTAATTCATTTGGAAACTGCACGTTTTACTGTTTTAGAAAAGGATCTGCATCTGAGTCAACCAACAGCTTATTGTAGTGCTTCAATTTATATATCTAAAATGGATTAATTGATGCCTTGGTATCATTATAAGGATGAAATTTTAAACATAATGTTGCTTATTTCTTTTACTGTAATATTTCGTAGGTACAATTGCATTAGCATACAAGGAGGGAAGAGTACTTACATTTTACAATGTGCTTTCTTTCTCAGATAGCATTGTGATCTTGTGACTACCAGGATCATGGTTTTAGGTTCTCTGTGTAGCTTGCTTTCCATATTGCTACTATCAAATCAGTTTCTGTACCTTTCTACATTTGGCTCTATCCCCTTAAATTTAGTCATTGTTGCCTTTTTGGGGGGGGGGGGGGTTGAAAACTTTCTAGTCAATTGTTCAGGTATTTTCATAGGATCAGAAGTCAGTTAAGTACCCCTGGGCATTCTCTGTGTGTATTTGGAGTTGTTCGATGAGTATTTTAATTGTACTTCCTTGCTTTGCATTTCAGACTATTGAGATTCTATTCAGTAAAAACGTCTTCCTGAACATGCAGGTATTCCTCTGTTTGTCATGCTCCGTTGATTTTATTTTAGTCTTTTGACTCTTGTTTTCTTGTTATCTTTGCCTGATTGCTTAAGTTTGGAAAGAATAATGTTTTGATGCCATTGTACAATGCGAGCTAGTTTGCACCCCCCCCACCCCCCCCCCCCCCCCAAAAAAAAAAAGAAAGAAGAAAAAAGAGACTCCAGACTGGGTGCCAGAGGATACAGAATAGTGTTCAATAGAGGCTAGGAACCATGGAAAGAACTAGATTCTTTAGCTGTGATTGGCTGGGTGGGGGGAAACCGGAGTAAATGGTTAGTGCCTTTGTGTAAACTGAATAGAATATTGATAATGTGTCTTGAATTACCTGCAATTTAGTTATTCAACGGAAATATTGTCATCTGTAAAGTTGATTGCTGGCCTATTGTTGGAGGTGCAACAAATACCTGATTTGGAGCTTTTGTAGACCATGCTTAGCCGCCTTGTCACTAAGTAGAGGTGTCACATTTTTGTTCTTCAGAAATCTGGATGGTACCCCTTACTAATGGACTGTTGGGACATAGTTCACTCTATGACCTTAATTTCTACTCCCAAGTGTTGCTACCTACTGGTGAGCTTCCACAGTTAATGAAATGCAAAGAGTTGTGAGGGAACGACTAACTCGCCTTAAACCTAACCTTAGTAGTTTTGATGAATTTCCCATGTTGGCCTTAACCGCTCATGAAGATCTGAATTGGGTTACTTCAAATTTCAAAAGATAGGATACTTTGCAATAATGGTTGCTGGTGAGAGGACAAAAACCAGAAGGTGACAGCAATTCTCACCTTGCCTGAGTCCCCCAGTGAGATTTGGGATTTGATGGAGGCGGGTATTATTCCTGAGAAATTGGGTTTCCTTTGGCAGGATTCTCCAGCGAGAAAGTGAAATTGGGAATTTTTTTTGCCAGTGTTTTTTGAAATTGGAAATTTGACGATAGAGTGAGATGTTTGGTGTATTACCAGAAGACTGCTTAAGCTGAACCCCCCCCCCCAACCCCCCAAAAACAAAACAAAAAAACTCCAAAAGAAAAATAAAAAGAAAGCGCACAGACATGAAAACAGGCACAGACACATTCACAGAGGGAAGACTACAAGAGTATGGTTCAGAGCTAAAGGTACTCTCTCTGCCAGGTATTGTAACTAAGACATAAGGTTTTTTTTTGGGGGGGGGGGGTTTGATGGTCGAGGGATAGGTAGGAAAAATAGAGAGAACATGCGGATATTGTAGCACTTGTGCACACAAATTAACAGCCAAACAGTGCAAAACCATGCCGCATTGCATTGGCAGTGGAACCGCATCCAAAGTGAAATATAAAATTTAGTTTGAAAAAAAAAGAAAAGAAAAAAGAGTTGGGAACGTCCGAAGCTCAGCATAAGTATAAAAATAATAGGTAGATGAAATATAAATAAAAATCCGGTGACAAGCGTACTGCGGATGCACCAGACAACTTTTACTGTATTTGGCCTTCACTGATTCCACATGGACAACATCCGGATTTGCATCCATCTCTTACTATTAGCTATCTTAGGTTCGGGTTACTATTTTGAGTCAGTTGCCTGAGCTTTTTTTAGCTAAGCTACTTGGTGTCTAACCATTGAAGAATTTACTCATTATTTAGCTCCTTTGGTGATGACTCTTCTTTTGGGAGCTTAGTGGCTCTGCTTTACAGATTTCTACTTGCGCTTCCGTAAACTATGTTGTTTGCCTCGTCCTGAGACCCTGAGCAGTTTAGTTTTGTGCTTTTCTGATACTGAATGGCTACATCTGTGGCACAACTATGTCTTAGTCAAATGCGTGATAGTGCCTTGTGTATCTTGTGTGTTTTGTATTAACCATTTGATGCTGTATAGATTCTTTATTTCCATGGTGGTTATATTTCTGTTTTACTGCACACATGATTATTTTCCAAATACATTCCATATCTTGTCTGTTTGCCACATATGTGTTCCGATGTCTTCTGAGTACTGGAGCCTTTGGTTATCGATGCAGTCCCATGCAGCAGCATTTTGTGCGGGTGTGTTGGATTCAATCAAGGTTGAGTTGAAGGGATCCAAGGACTTCTCCAAGCTGTACTCTGGAATTGCTATACTTGGCTTTATTGCATCCATTTCTGAACCAATCAACACAGAGGCTTTTGCTCATCTGCTCTCTTTCCTTGGGCACCGATACCCAAAGGTTTGCCAGCTTTTCAAAGTTGATGTTAACTATTGTCTAGACCTTGCAAAACTGATGTTTATGTAATCTGAAAACAACCTGAGCAAGTACCTGAAATAAAGCAACTCAACTGTAACTAAGTTGATTCCCCTCAAACTAAACTACCAAAAATGTCACCATATTAATTGCTTTGTCTTGACAAGCTTATTGAACATGGTGATAACAGACCCAAATTGGCCCATACTTGGAAATACTCCACTATTGAACTATTGTGATCGATCCAAAATTAATCCTTTAATCGGTGAATCTTTTTCCTCAGTTTACTTAACTAATCATGGAAATTATGAGCTAGTCAGTTCAAAAAGTGCTTTCTGATTTGTGCTGCTGCTAAATTCTGACCAGATTCGGAAGGCTTCAGCTGAGCAAGTCTACCTTGTCCTCCTGCAAAACGGGAATTTGGTGTCAGAGGACAAGATGGACAAAGCTCTTGAAATTATTTCTGAAACCTGCTGGGAGGGTGGCATAGAGGAAGCAAAGCAACAGAGACTACAATTGTATGAAATTGCTGGTCTCGATCCTGGGCCAATTCTCAAAAGCACCTCTAGCAGTCCGAAAAGAGGCGGCGACAGGAAGCAGGCAGTTTCTGATGAAAATGCTTCATATGCTGCATTGGTTGAATCAACTGGATTTTGAATGTCATGCATTGAATGTTTCCATATTTGATTTTTCCATGAATTTTTCATTTATAGCTTGAAAGTGAGCTTTTATTCCCCGATCTTCTATACGACACAAACATGCCCATAGCCCCAGTATCTGAGGATTGGGCGCTGGAGGAATCCAAGTCAGTTTACACTTGTTTCTAGGGCCCATAAAATGTTATTGGGTACCCACTCACATCCAGGACCCAAATGAAGCTAGGGGAGGGGGCTCCATGGACCCGGGTATCTGTCTACTCTTCTCTGACGTCGCCCAAGAACCCTTTGGGGCACCATTTCTTGGCCTTTGGATCTGGGCGATGGGGCCGGTTCAAACTACCCATCTGAGCAGCCCTATTGGTTTTTATTCTTTGATTAAAAAATGGGGTTCAAAACATGAAAGGAGAAAAATTAGAAAAAGTCAACACAGGCTTTGAGCAGCAGTCTTGACGCCTGGGAGCTGGTATATCATACGGCTCAAGCGGGATTTGTAGCCGTATCCATGCCTGTCAAATGCTATTGGGAACCCAATTACCTTTGTCAACGACCTAATGGCTTGTTTGGTTCTATGTAATCGAAGTGGTAATGCAATCAAAATGGCAATGGTGATTCCATTACCATGTTTGGTTACCATTAAGGAATGTAATCAAGATTGCATTGCAATTACATTTACCTCAATCTATGCAATTACAATTACTTGACTTTTCCTAAACAATTTTGATTACATACCTTTGAATCAAAATCTATCCAACTATAAGCTATTATATTTAGGAACTTTCTCTCTCTTATCTCCATTGTCTCTCCTCTACTTCCCATCTCTTATTCCTTTGACACCATTTTTTTAAAGGCTTGAAGCCCTCCTCACCCCTCTCTCTCTCCTCTCCATATTAGATAAAGTTTAACCTGGACCATGATCGTATTATTGTAACTGTATTTTTGTACGTTCTGGACGTCATGTCTCTTTCTCTCTCTTCATTTTTATCTTCTCTCTACTTGGTAAACTTGAACAATATTACATTATGGTAATCTATAAGAAATAGAGTGAAATAAGTCTTATGCGAAACATCGTAATCATGATGCTAAGATATTTGATGATATTTATCAACGAAGCTACAAATAATTAAAATAGGCAAAAATAAAATGCGAATTGAATTGCAAGTACTTCACGTCACATGTAAAATTAAGTATTGCTTGTAGATGAATTCATTCCATTACACTTGTAAAAATTTTGTAACCAAACATTGTAATGCAATTATTATCCCATTCCATTACACTAACAATTGCATTACATGGTTGATTCCATTACATAGTGATTGCATTACATTCAACCAAACACTACATAAGTTGAACCACGGAGGGGTCTCTCATGATTCATGAACCATGATTTGGCATTCTCAAACTTCACCCGAGAAGCCCCAACGTGTGACTTATAGCCTTCGGACTAGGGCTCATTGGGTACTTCCGAAGGGCCAGTTTTGACCAGCCCCCCCGAGAGGCATTGGGCATCACGCTATGGCCCTTGTAGGCTGTGGCAGCAAAGACCACAATGCCATGGGCATGTCATAGTATAGGCTCTGACCTCGTCACTTTGCCTTGCCTTGGCTCCTGAATGACTGCACAATTTCCTGATAATATTATATATATCATACTTTTGGGAATACATATTTTCGAAACCTAAATTAGTAAATATATATTAAAAAATTAATATATGACAAATATATTTTTTTAAATTTTTTTTATAAAGGCAAGCAAGCCAACCCACAATATCCCTATCACAGGGTATCTAGTAAACCTTAATAAGCTAGGGGAGGGAATGTCAAGTCCAAATTAGAAACCCGGATCCACAAGCCTCCAACACACACCTTCCTACACAAAGCAGAAAAGTGCACCCCCCTACCCCCCAGGTTTGAACCTAGGTGGGGTGGGAGGAAAGTGGGCCAACACTTGCTCGACATATGACAATACATATGCAAACAATATACAATTAGATAATTAGAACATGTGCCCCCAAGGCAAATAAGAAATTGCTATGACTGCCATAGAGTCTCATTTTTCTGAGGGATGGGCATCTTTGAGCCTCCAACAGGAGACATTCCCAATAAAACGTAAGACTACTAAATCGATTTCATCTCACATGTTGGCTGAGAATAAGATGTTCAGAATTTCGACGTATAAAATAAACGAACCCAAAAGCAACTCAACAGTATAGAATTCAATTATGATACCAAGTTCTCGATTGAACGCAAACTACAAAGGGGACCAGATCGGCCTTGTTCGCCCTGTTGTCACATCTACACTGACCGCTAAACTCAAGCAAAACCAAAAATACAACTTCATTCCAGGACAGGCGCCGTGAATAAATAGTACACTCTCCCCACAAATACATAACGTATGATTCAAAACTGTATAGGATGACATGGAAAACCCTCCAGGGCAGGCGATTCCTTACGCATTGAGCCAAGGGAATACATTCGGAGATGTCGGCAAACGTGCCGTCAGGACCTCTACACCAGTCTCAGTTACCTGCAAGTTTAAACAAAAAATTCGAGGGCAATTAAGTACGCGTATGTTTAAGTGTAGCAACCAAAGGAGTGGCCTAGTGGGTTTTGTCCGGTACAATAAGGTCATTAGTACTCAAATCGTGCTGGATGTATGATTCGTATGAATGAATTCTTCTCCCCTTAACCCCCCTCCCCCCCCTCCTTCCTTGCCGGCCCCCATGAAAGATGGAGTCGCCTAATTGGGCTAACTCTCCCTCCCCTTTCCCAGAAAAATTAAAAAACAAAAAAAAAAAACCACTGTTGGTGTCCGGATACCTATTTTATTGGATGAACACCCACCATCAGGTGTTGGATAATTTAAGCTGGGAGATAAGGTAAGGAGGATAGGCCAATGAATGGAAGTGCCAGTCAAGATCACAAGGGAGGAGAGAGGACTAAAGTACTAATAGAACTCCAAAACATTCACCCTACTGCAATCCCTGCCATCCATGCCTGTAGGTTTTTTTTGCCCCCCTCCCCCCGGTGTTCACGGGGTGTGGTTAAACACTAGATTCAAGTTCTTGGCAAGCAAGAGACGGAACATGATATAATACATATTGGTGGTCAATCACGTACACACCATGTAAAAGAAAAAATGAAGTATCAAGTTGCTTCAGCAAAGAAACAGAAAAGACCACAGGATATCTTTGATTAATTCGCATGTGCAACAATCCCCAATCAAATCATCTAAAGAATTTTGCATTGAAAAGACAAGACAGGGTTTTATGACCTTACGCAGAGGGTATGCATGGATGAGAACAATGAAGTTCGCAAGCAAGGGAATCATCTTGGGGTACTTGGCTGAACTTTTAGTTCAATTTCACTCCCTTCTTACTTACTTTTCAAGCTAGAGAAGGAACCTCTTAGAACCAAATGAAGACAGAATTGTATGGATTTCAAAAATAAAAAAGGATAAGTGGTAATAACCAAATGAATACATGATACTTCAAAAGCGATAAATAGCAGAAAATATCCTCAGAATTGACAAGAGAAGAGAGCAGTACCAGCAGCGTGTGCTCAAACTGAGCGCTGCGCTTGCCATCTGCTGTAACAGCAGTCCATCCATCAGGCCACATTCGGTCTCGCCATACTCCTACAAAGAAAGATAATTGGTCAAACAAGCAGACAGAATTCCTTCAGCTGAAATACAGTCATCATTTACTTACCAGCATTAATCATTGGTTCAATCGTGAAGGTCTGTCCAGCCTTCATCACTCCAACTGCTTTATTCCCTGCTTTCCGTTAAAGAAGCAACGTGTGTAATTATAGATCAGCATTAGGACTGTTCTCTAACCATGCTAGACTTACGCTAGTAAATGGTGCTGTAAATATAAATAGCTAGTTGTAGAGTGAATCCAGGGCTACTCAATCATTATCCAAGGATACGTGCATAGTGGGGGATGTTTGGGGCACAGTGGAAAAGCTCTCCAATGCCATGCCCACAATATGACTTTACCTATATCCACAATGAGAAACAAAATATGACAGTAAGTTTACTGAACTACAATAACATTTGAAACCTATTCCAGAAAAGACAAACACCGCATACCACTGAGAACCCCGACATTGAAGCATGTCGATTTATGACCTCACCAACTTCTCGAAATCTCATGCCAGGCTTCACTGAACTTGACAAGGATAGAAGACATAATTATGAATAGACTGTAAAAACAGATAACCATAAATGACTACTGGGTAAAACAATCGAAAACTCTTAGATATAAACCACCCCATTAACTAGACAATGAATGGGAGGCCTTCTTTATTTTTTTCATTAATCTCATCTGTAAAAGAGATAGTTAATCAGTACAACTGTACAAAACAATTGCCAAACTTCTTCAAAAGAATCTAATCAGTACACCTCAAGCTGCATTTGTTACTTCATGAACACAATCTCCTATTTTCAATAGACACAAAGTCATCTTTGATCATTCTAGAAATCCACCATTCAAAATTCCAAGTTTTCCCTCATTATAGATTTCTTCCTTTTCAAAATTTACTGGCTTAGGATATAAAGTTTTCACTCAAAAAAAAGGGGGGGGGGAAGAGCAGGAGATTCCTTAATGACATTTTCATCTTTCTTTTTTGGGTTATTGATAAAAGATCATTTGCAACTAAGTTTGAAATATTAACAAGAGCCCTCTTTGAGGGGAGCATGAATCCAAACAAACACTACAAAAATGATGTAAGGGATTCTGGACAAGCATAAATTTATCATATCTGAGATCATAAGCCACTATATACTGAGCACCTACCTATTGATATGGCTTTCTCTAAGCATTCATACGTGCATTGGACAAGCTTTTTAGAAGCTTCATCAACATTTCCAACAAAATATGTTTCATTAAGATCACCTGCAATTGATTCAAATCACAGTCAGGCAACAAATCCAGCTTCAGTCAAATATCATCATTAACAGAGCCTGGTGAAGCTTTTGTACAGTCCGCATCAAGTTCTTCAATATCAGTAGAACTGGACATTTTTGGATTTCATGAATAAGTTTTTCATGACAGCTTGAAGGCATGATGATTTTTCTTTTTGTCCTCCATTTGTATACAATGTCATCCCCTTTGATGTCCTTACAATATAATTTTTTATTACATATCTGAAAAGGGGGGAGTTTAAAACAGCATTGCAGAAGATAATTCTCACCATGAACTCCTTTATAGTAAACAGTGACATCTACATTGACAATATCACCGTCTTCTAATTTCCTGAAATCATAAAAACAATCTTTCAGCGGAGCGCCATCATAAATGAAGACTTCGACAAGTTGATGAACAGATCAAACAGCATTAAATTTATAATCTGCCAAACGGCAGTTGCAGGAAATGTGCTTGGCAATCTAATATTTGTCAAACAACCAACCAACCAAAGCGTGCATCTAGTAACCACCAAGAACCACGAGTGTTTAATCCAGGGGCAGCACAAAGGTCCTAGATTTAAAGCACCCTTCCCCCTAACCTTCTACGCATACCATCCCAAGAACCAAAAGTTGCAGATACCTAGCATCAGGGATTCCATGGCAAATCACTTCATTGACAGACCTGCAAAAAATAAATCAGTTAGCTGTATGTCATGACCACATGCATTTTGAATGAAGGTTAACCTTAAAAGTACCTACGTGCAGCACGATTTTGGAAAGAAATGGTAATTTAGTGGAGAAGGATATCCTCCTGCATTCATGAAAGAATTTCCAGAGTCAATGGGCATTATGAAAACTCATACAATCCCATGCATCAGAAAGAAGTCAATCATACACAATCAAATGCAAAGTTGATAAGGTGGAAGTTTTCCACTGCCCAAATCAGGGTTTGAATAAAAATCTCCTACTCTACTCCGAGTTAAATTGAGGTGTGGGGTGATGGACCAGTGGTTCTAGGCGTTTGGGCTTACATTGGAATATTTGTTCCCTCCTCCATCCCTTCCTCGGGTTATAAGTTATAACTCTAATAGTCGGCCCCAAGATGGAGGGATACTGGAGGCCCTACCTTACTTTCTGAAAAAGACCTTTTCTAAAGGAAGAAGCTCTCAAGATGAAACCTTAACAAGCAATGGTTCTCATCTCAATTCCAATTCTACATGTATCAAAGAGACTTTTGACACTAAACTAGAAACAACTTTACACAATGTTGAGCTTTTTTTCATAAGATCAATAATATTTTCATCATAATCACTGATGTTTCTAGGAAAATAAAACTAGGGCGCTGCATTGCTGAAATTAAACCAAATAAAGAACCCAGACAAGTATTATTCTGCTGCTTCCACTTTGAAAGGAAAAGCCAAAGTAGCAAAATTGATGACAGACTAATGAATTTTTGCTTAGTATTGTTGAATTCGTACAGAAATCACAAAAAACATGAAGTCTGCTGTTGGGCTAATGCTCAACGTATGTCCTAAATGGGCTGTGCAAGTAATAATTATCTCCATGATTCTCCTCGTCGTTTCTCCGCTAGTAATCAAATATTTAACAATTACATAATTTGTAGGTTAAATCACGCAAATTTCTAACATGAAAACCTTCGTCTTTTTATTGTGTACATTCTTGTGTTATAAACACCCCCTCCTCCTAAAAACAATTGAAAAAAATTAGAGCTCAATGCTTCCATTCCTCCTGGTATATTGCATCTGAGCTCACATTCACACAATTTCGTGAAAGAGCAAATAAAATATGTATAAGAGCAAGGTCCAACCACCACAATTAAGCATCTTCAATGTAACCATTGGCTTAGAATGGACAGTCCAGCCAAAGAATAATGAAGACCTGACATTATTGATATCCCTAAATACAGTTTCGAAATACTAAGCAGCTTTCAGCTGAACTCAAATTCGATAGAAAGAGGCTTCTTGTAGAAAGAAAAATAAAAAGCCGAGAGATAAAATTCAACAGAAATAGAAGTCTCTTCATTTTTTTGTGGAAGAATACTTTGTTTTGTATGCTTTCAGAAAGAACTTCATCTGTTAAAATTATAAACAAAAAATCATCAAACAAATTCACATATTCCAGTCTGAAATCAGCTTTGCATACAAGAGAAATAGTCAGCGAAGAATATATCACTTGCTTACTATCCCTTTGTCATAAGGCCATCAAATACCTGCAGCTACAGTTGCTTCATGGACCACCCGATCAATTTCATCAGTTGTAATGCCAGGTCGAATAATTCGAGCAGCAGCATCCAAAACCTCCCTGGCAATCTGGAAGCACAATTTTTTTAAGAATAGAAGTTCAATAAAGCAAGCAAAGAACAGCAAGAGAGATTACACAGTATTATAGCTAAAACCAACTCCTGAGCAAATTCAGGGGAAGGAATACAGGTCTAACCATGACTTTCAATGTAATATACCTAATATACTACCCTGTTAGCTCAAAGCTTGGACACGTACTAATGTGAAATACAAGGCATCTGAGATGGCAAATATTACAAACCCACCCACCCCCCCCCCCAAAAAGAAAAAAGGGAAAAGAAGGTCCAAAATATAACTGTAAAAATTGCAAAGTCACACATGGACATTGATGCAAAATTAGCAGATGAAGCCACCAAGATGAAAGATATCCAAAAAAGCAAGTGGAGTACACGAAGGGAAATATCTTTATCAGCCTTCTAATTATTCGCAGAAGAAAAGGTCAACTCACTCTGCAAGTCTCTCTCATTCTCTCTATCTGTTCTGGAGTTTTGATCTACAAAATGCAGAACAAATGTTAAGAGAGCAATAAAGCAAAAAACAATCATGTATCAGCACACCTCTAAGAGCATAAGATTATCTCCAAACACACCTCAACAACATGTTGCAGATCACTACTCGGCTCAATCTTTGGGATTCCCTGCATATTTTAGGGTTCATCAAAAGTTAACTCCTAAGAAAGCCCATGCATTAAGAAGAGTTTGCGAATCAAAAGCAGAAGCAGTTCAAAACATGTTGTTGAACAGAGAGGAAACCAATAATTGCCCAGACCAGCTCAGTCAACTTAACTGCGTAAAAAAATGTATAGCCAGAACCACAAGAAATTGCCATTGAAGAGCGAGAGCAACTTACATCAATTGCCCAGTCAGGCAGCTCAATATGCGCTGGTACCGAGCGCTTACTTGATATGGGGAATGGTCTCAACGAACTACATCAAAAAGAAGCTACATTTCAGAAGAAATATGTAAAGCAGGATGAAGACCTACCATACATAAGGAACCATACATAATAAGACAGGCCTGTCCAACCAAGAGGAGAAGGCACCACAGGAAGGGTTTCAACCACGCTAATGTCATATATTGAAAAGGAAGTAATTGAAAACTACGGAACAACAATGAAATAAACTTACCACACTAATGCCATATATTGAAAAGGAAGTAATTGAAAACTACAGACTAACAATGAACTAAACTTGCCAAAATCTTCTACTTATTTTTTTTTTTTTTTTGGTAAGTCCCAAAATCTTCTACTTATTTCGAACCAAGTGCATTTGTGTTCCCAGAAGATGACAATGGGGAATCACAGAGGTCGTCACTAAACTCCTAAATATCCCTTCTTTAACCCTAAGCTAATATATATAGGCCTACACATAACTTCACCCTCGTCGTTCCATGGAAAAGGAGGTGAGGAGGATGGGCAATCACCATGAACATGCCGTTTGATCAGAAGCAGTTGATTAAGAATTAAAGACTAAAAAAGAAATGAACTGATTAACAATGTCTTTAGGGCTCGCACTGATAACAAGCCTACAATTTCCAAAGCTTACAATACATGCTAATACAGTTTGCTGGTACTATTTTTTCCCCTCCCTTTTTCTCGAGGGGGGGAAGATAGGGAAAAGTGAAAACTGCACACATGCCATTCAATTGCAGATGTGGCAAATTGAAATGTACCATGAATATGAACATCACCAGAATTTGTAAATGCCGGACTTAGATAAGAGCCCACTGACCAGAACTAAAGTAATGACACTAAGCTTTGAGAAAGACTCAAGAAAGCCCTGCCAGTTCAATGATAACATGCAAAGAAAAACAAGATATTTGCAAGAAAACAGGTATCAAAAGGAAGCAAAAATTAGGACATATGACCAGAAACATATTGATAGCAGGAAACATACCCTGTCCAGTCAAAATGGGGGAGTTTTGAAGTCCGCAACTGCCCTTTCCTCAAGCAATAAAGCCAACCTTCTGTGGTTTCATCCCCTGCAGCATCAGTTTCTGAAGATGTATTTGCTTTTAAGTGTACAGATTTATGGGAACTCCATGATTCCTTGAAACAGTCCTGAGAACTTTTAGTAGACATAACTTCATTAAACATGATGCTAGAAATATTTCAAAATTAACAAACATTATCAAATATCACACATTGAAAGAAAATAAAAAAGGGGACACTATAGAAAGACATATTGGTATTTTGATAATTGTGCACTAAACCAAATGTCTCACGAGCTTGTTCCATACATTTGCTGCGAAGCAGCAGTAAATTAATGTTTTTCAAAAATAGGGTCTAATGAAAATCAGCTGTATGCCACTCGATTTTTGGGATAAGAAATGCTAACATCTTAGTCATGAACACTGCCCCCCTCCCCTCCCCGGCCCCCCCAAAAAACCAAAAAAAAAAAAGAAACTACACACATTCCTGTTGCCCTAGGCATGATTCTGGGGTATAGGTCTATGAAGTTTGGTAAACTAATCATTCTGAAAGATGCAAAGGCAAGAGTTCACGTGTAAAAAAAAGGTTCCCATTAGCTGAAAAGATAAACAGTGAAACAAAGCAACCACCCCCCCCCCAAAAAAAAAACCAAACATCCAATGGGAGAAGACTATAAGGACTAAGGACGAAAATGTGCATCAAATAGTAACGAAATACAGACGCATGTTACAGTTAATAAATTAGACCCAAACGTTATATGTAAGCTCACAAGCTGCAGAAGAAAACAGAAATTATACCAGAATGCACCTCCCTCGCGAGGAAGCTTCAATGCTACACACTTCGGACACCTGGAACAGAATCAATATTAGGTGTTTACTGTATATCCCTAAGAAAATTACAGTTATGCCTGTTAAAGAGATAGTCAGAATAGTTCACAGAGGACTAGAGGAGAGACAAAGAAGAAAAGATAAATTGCATACTAAACAAACACATACAGGACTAGGAACTGTTATTTCCCTGCTCCGGAAAACATGAGAATTTTCCAGAAAAATAGGTAAAAGTTGACATACTTCCAAGCAAAGACAAATAACCCTCCACGTTATGCCCTGTTTACCTTCCCATCCCCTTGCTTAACTCTCATGTAAACAAGTTACGGTTTTGGTTTGAATCCAAAGTTTATTGATCAAAGTTATATGAACCCAGCGTCCTGTTATGTTTAAGCTGTTCAGAATATCACCATTCATTTTCCACCAAAAAAGTTACTAGAACCTCTTCAGTTCATATAAGAACTATTGACTCCCCACACAAAACAGCACATCTTCACACTTCAACCTGAGAAAGGAGCTCCACAACATGCCCCCAGTTCATAATTCCAAAGCAAACCCAAAGAGTTGCACTTTCATAGATTCTTAGAACCCTTGACCAATAATCATAGCTATTACCAACTACGTCATCACTAATAATCAATTATCAATTCATCAACCAGCTATGGGTTTAAGCACGCCAAACCCCACAACATATTTCCCGCGACAGTCCCAGAAAACCCCTAACCGGGAGCTCAGAATTCTCATTAACATCAATCCTTACTCATCACGAAGATTCAAGATATTGCTAAACATCAAAAACCACATAATTGAACACGGGAATCAATCAAATCAGCGCAAATAAACAAAATAATATATGCACTGCCTTGAAAAGATAGAGGGCTTGACATACTGGAGATGAGCAGGTTTGCCGCATCGAGCACAAGATGAAGTAGATTCCCCAGCTTCAGAACTACCTCCGGCCATAATTTAAGACTGAAGAAAACCCAAAAAAAAAAAAAAAATGGGGGCCGAAATTTTTAGGGGTTAAGTTAGCATAATCAAACCCATCATAGAAATAACACTGGCAAGCAATAAGTGAAGTATAATCAAAAGGGTACCTGATGATTAGCCCGCCGAGCTCCAATGGAGAAGCCCAGACGAATTTGGGAGGAAGAATGCGTGTGTGACAGAGGGAGAGGGAGAGGGAGACTAGGGTTGAAGAAGAGGTTGGCGGGCAGGAGGAAGGCGGTGTTTTTAACTGAAACAACGGAAGGGGGTGAAAGGGGGTAAAATTGCGAAGCCGTGGTCATTTGGGATTCTGGGTTGCCATGGGTTCTCTATCAAAAGATTTTCCGACTTCTAATTATTTTATCAAAAATTTTTGTGTTGGGTTTTTGAGATCGTTTTAGAGATGCATTAGGATTCGTATTAGGAAAAACTTTTCGTTTCATCCACGTTTTCTCGCTCGGATAAATATTCTTGTACCTATCCCGACTTTCTTGGCTTCGGTGGGAGGAAAGCCCCCATCTCCATTCCCATTTAAAATTAAATGTACATATGAACCATTCATCTATGAACATAAGATTAAGATCCCTAAATAAATTTAGTTGAAAAAACTCTAACTATAAATCCAAAAAGTCCCTCCTTAATCATTGCCTTAACTTCTACCAATCAGTCCCCACTCCCCTTCCTCTCACTTTCATTCTTCCCACTTGCTTGAGCTCAGCTGCTCCGATGCTCCCTTTCGGGCCACTCCGATGCTCCCTCTTAGCCTGCTTCCCCTAATCGAGTGACTGATTGACCCTTGCTTAGTCTTCCCAAGTGAGTTTAGTGCTAAAAGCTTGAAACGGAAAACCCCCTTAGTCAAATATGGCGTTGCATTGAGAGCTAAAACCCGGAACTACCACATCACTACCAACGTTGCATGCCTGCACCACATTGCCGTTGACGTTGCACTACAACAATGCACCAGTCTCTCTCCCCTCATTGTTGCGTACGTTGTAGCTCTACCTTAGTCGCACTCAATAGTATTGTCACTGTAGAATCGCGTCTTCTGGGTGATCCGTCCAAAATTGCCCCTGCATTTTTGCTGGCTTGTTGCATCAACTCAAGTTATTCGCTTTTGTATCTATATATCTTGAGTTTCTATCTCTAACACTCACAAGAACTGAGATTACTTGAACATCATTAATTTTGATTGACTTTTTGGGTAATTTTTCTAACTAGTACAAAGACAAAACATTAGCAGACATCTTGATTTGATGTTAAGTTTCTCAGTAATTTTCTTTATGGGTAATTTTGAATTGATTATCCGAGTAATTAACTTTAATTTGATTTTATAGGTTACTCATTGGGTTTCTCTTTTGATTGGAAAATTTTCATATTTCCCCACTTGATCAGCAACCTGGATAGTTCTAATATACTTGTTGTACGATTAATTGGGCTACGGTTGTTGGGCAACTTGGACTTTCATACAAGATCTAACTTATAATATAACTATCACTAAGAAGGGGGAAAATGATGGGTAAAAATCTCCATTGGGCCCCTAACGGGGAGCAGGGGCAAAGCGTTGAGCAGGGATGGGGACGAGGAATATGCCCCCGTCCCCAACACCCCCCTAGTTGCCATCCCTAAAGATCGGTTTCTCTATGGCAGTAATGTTTGTAGAGGTAAGATTGTCAACATTTTGATATCTTCAGACCCCGTAAAGGTGAGACTTGTATTGAGAGTTGTTGCTATTTGTTATGAACTCTCGAACGCCTGCTAACAAACAAAAAAAGAAGGGGGGGGGGACATGGGGCAGTTTCTAAAGAGGAGCTTTGATGTTGATTATTTACTGTTTAGGTAGTTGGTTTTCTTAGTTGGATCTTAATTTGTTAGTTTTCTACCTAGATTTAGGTGCTTGTATCGGCTACTTATATATTTTTTGCCTTTTGACAATTGATTATTGCCAAAAAAAAAAAATCAGATGAAACTTTGAGTACCCGTATTGAACTTTGTAACATCTGTCTCATATACTTGTAAAACGTATTTTTGTTAGTTATTTTAGTAAAAAGTTTTAAGCATATGTGAGACAGGTATTAGGAAAATTTATAGACCAAAGCACTTATGTAAAATTTAAGAAATACTTCTCATATAATGATAGCAGATCTTTTATCCGAATCAATGTTAGACTAATTCTTATAAGAATGCTATCAACTAAAACTCACAAGTTTGACCAAAACAAACACACACACATGGACACAAAAATCATACTTGGCCCACTGTCTACCATGAGTATAGGTGTAACCGAGCCAAGCCTAAGTTTGAGTCGAGCATGGTCAAACCGAGTTCAAGCCGAATTTTAACCGAACCGAGTATTCACCGAGCCAAACCCGAGCTTTCACAGTGGAGTTTTTTAATTTTATAATTCAAATACTTACCCAACTTGAGTTAAAAATGATTGAAAAACTATTTACTTTAAAATACCACCACTCCAGTTAAAAGAAAAAAATATGAAGTATAAACTTTAATATTAAACCATACACATCTAAAATAACACAAGTGTATGTATACTAATGAAACACAACTATTCCATACCCAAAAATGCGTAAGTGAGCTTCACTGAGCTCAGTTAAGTTAAATACTTAAACGTAGTTAGGCTTAGATTCAACTCGATAAGCATCCGAGTCAAACTTGAGTCAAGCCGAAAGCTCGGCTCGTGTTCTCTGAGCTAGCTTAGCTCTTTTACAGTTCTAGCCATTAGCATTGCCTTTCAAAAACAAACAAACAAATAAATAAATAGTCAATTTGAAATGAACACCCAAAAAGAAATTAAAAGATACGTTCATCATTTCACCGAGGAGCTCCTCGTCAGTCGTCACACAGTTCTCACAGAGGCCCCCATCTCCACTGACTGGCCGGCTGTTACTCCTCGCTCTCCCTTCACACCCCCCCCCCACCCCCGGCAAAACACACACACTTCAGCAGCTGCGGTGCGATGACGATAATTATGCTTCTGGATTTGCTATCGATTTGGTGTTTCTGCTTTCCATGGTACGTGCGAATATCGCTCGTCGATCCCCTTCCCCCCCCCCCCTTTCAAGTTTCAGTGATATTCTTCTGCCATTATTTGTGGGCTTTTTGCGTGAAGATCAGAAATTGGAGTGGGAACCTAAAGTTGCGACCTTGGGAAAATCTATGCACTTTCTCTTCTTGTAGTTGGTAATCTGCCTGTTGTAATCGTAGTTGGTTTGAATAATTTTGCCTGTTGGGCTCCTTTCTGTAATGGGAAGTTACAATCTTATGAGGTAATGCGTTTGGGAAATTACGATCTTATTGTTTGTTCCTCTTTTGTTTTACATTGAATTGGGTTTCGATGGTTGTTTCGATTACAGTCGATGTGAACAAACTACAAAGAAACAATGGTGGCCCTATATGTGGTTGATGGCTAAAAGTACAAATTACAGTTTGACAAATTTCATATTGTCGTTTTTCACTGGATATCATCCAGAGACATAGATTCAACAAATTCATAGCTAGGACCATCAGTTGTTGAACAACCCTGAATTTTCTTTGAAGAATTGGGGGTAATTCAACTTATGAATAAGTGAATAAAAATGTGGTGATATCCTAAAACTGACATGTGTGATATGTTACTTTCCAGAATGAATGTTGATTCCCACAGTTCTCCATGGTACGTATATATGGGATTAGGTCACCGCATTATCCCACAAATGTGATATCTCTGGCTAGGAAGACTTCTGAGATAAGATTTTTATCTGCCGCCCTTGTTGCCTCACTTCACAAAGTGGCTTTTGCTGATTGCAAGATAGGTCATGTTGTATCAGCTTTTGTCAAAGTGAAACAACCCCGCATATCTGATAATCGAATGTAAGTTGTCACTGACCTTGTTGTAGCTTCTAAGTATGTGGATTTTTATTCTTAACCTATTTGATTTTATGATGCATAAAGGCCAAATGGAACACTATTATATGCAAAGAAAGGCAGCAACTGGGCCTTGAACCTAATGTAGTTAAGGCCGTAGTCTTGAGTAGCTGCTCGGTGTTTCATTTGGGATGGAATTTGATGTTGCTTACCGAATTGGATTTTTTGGACCCTTCCCCCCTCTGCCTTTCTTTTATTCCACCTCCCCTTTTTTTAGTTAACAGCGGTAACAGCTATCTCCTGTTTCTGATGTTGTAGAAGTGTTGAAAATATAGGATACTATGATTAGTAGGAAGCACTGAATACCCTTTTGACTTTTGAGTATAGGACCCAAGGACATGGTGTTTGTGTGACTCAGATGTAAGGGGGTATGTACATCTTGTGTACTGCCACCTCAACTGCCAAGGCGTTTCAAATCTATGACTCAAGGAAATAACATCTCTCTGACTGAGTTGAAGGGGGTGCATCCTTGTTTGTTCCCCGCCCCAACTGTGCCTTATTTATGATAGTGAGGTATTGGTTTTGTTTGGTTTGGTTTAGAAATGTAGGAATTGATTTACTTGATGGCTTATGTATCCAGAGAGTTAAGTCTAATCGGTAATTTGCTTAGTACATTCATGTCAACTTTCTCCAATCCTTATGTATTTATCTATTCTTCATTTCTTCCCCTCGGCCCCCTGCTTAGTGGTAAAAAAGCAAGTATCGTCTATTCTATTATAGCATATACCTCAGCCAGGCATGCAGCACCTCCTATTGCCTGGCCCCTTCCGATCAATTACAAGAAGAGTAAAGTATGTATGAGGCATGAGATCAAACCCCTTGTGTCGACTAGCTAATGTTGATTCTCTCATTAATCTTCTTCCTTATTCTTCATACTATGGCTTCATACCTTTAGAGAAGTATGGAGGGAAAAACAATCAAATCAGGAAATGGGACTTTGGACCGATGTCTTGTAATTAGTTGAATTTGCAAGTTGCTATTAGGCAAATTCAGGTTGTAGTTACAGGCTCCTTGACATGTATTTCGATTAGGTTCAGCTTGTATTTACCAAACTGTGTTCTAGTTTGAGACCCCAAGGTGACAAACCCCCCCCCCCCCCCAAAAAAAGGCAACCAGGATCAAATATTTTTTTGGATTGAGGCATTATCAATGAGTTGAGATGTTATCATTTCACCACTTAATTATACAAAATAAATGCATTTGCTTTGCTACTACTTAGCTAAGTTTGTGTGACCATTACATGAAACAAGCTTCATCACCAAAATGTTGACAAGATTTAAGATGCTAACTGTCATTTTTGTGGTAACGTGACCATTTGACTTCTAGTTGTTGAAAAAGATTTCATCCTCATGAAACTTCATTTATGTCAATGCCTAATGTCAGAATTTCAATTTGTACGAGGGTGGACTGGTCAATTAAGAGCAATGCTGATGGAAGGGGATTGGATCCTTTCAACAACAGTAGTGATGGCCGAACTCGACTAATTAAAACCATTCAGAGTCTACAGATCAGGTTAAATGCAAGAATTCGGGACATAAGGAAAGATCTCCCGAGAAAGTTCCTTTTCTTCTTACTGGGGTTCTATTGTGCAACTGCATTTGCAACTGTCATCGGGCAAACAGGAGACTGGGACATTCTGTCTGCTGCCTTGGCCGTGGCTGTAGTGGAGGTTATCGGGGCTCTCATGTACAAGGCTTCTGTACCTTTCCTTGACAGGTTCAAGAATATTATTGCTATGTTTAATTACTGGAAGGCTGGACTGACATTGGGTCTTTTCTTGGATTCTTTCAAGTATGAACCTCGTTTAGATTGAACTGCTTGCTTCTATGTTTGTTACACTAGTTCTTCCCCCTTTCTAATTATTCATCTTTAGGTATTGAGGTTTCCCCGGCTGTGGATGAAGACGGAAGCTTGAGCTGCTTGCCAATCAGCAGAGATGTGTTTGTAATCATGTACATTGGTGTTTGTCCTCAAGGTAATATTACATCTTTAGTTATCCTGCCAAATTTATATACATGTTGGGAAACTGGGGACCTATTTTTGTGGTGGTCTGGAGCACCATCTTGTCCTGCCAAACTCCCCTTCTGGACTGAATTTCATCATACAATTAGATTTAGAGGTGTTTGCAGCATTAGTGTCTAGAGCTACCATCATTGGAGCTATCGACAAATTTATAGGCACTTTAAGTTGGCTTTTACGTCATTACAGGGGAGAAATGACAAAGTAAGGGGAAACAAGAATCAGTCATGATGATTCAAAATTCATGTTGTAAATCTCTACATCCCCTCAGAAGCCACTAGCAAGATAGGAATTAGTAACTGTTCTTTCTGCTTTAGTCTTCGCATTTCTTTCAAGGATCGATTGCAGATTAATGAGTTTGTCGAGCTGAATTTGATATTTCTCAAGAAATGGGAGGTGAGGCGTTCTAATGATTTTACGGTTCTTCCTTTTGCAGACTCATCATAGTATAGCCTAGGGGAGCAACAGTCCAGCAGAGACTTGTATCTCGCTATTTGCTAACTTATGGAGACACCACTGTGATTGACAACAATTGCTGCGTTGTTTGTTCTGTTACTCGAGCTGGTGCAAGATAGCATGCTCACCCTGGAACTATTATAGGAACTTAGGTAGAACACTGATGAGCATGTATAAAGCTCCTGAGCTCACATTGACAATCAATGTATTTTTCTGGATATTACATCATGTTTATGTGCTGATCTCATCGAACCAACTGATGAAATTCAGTGGAATTACTCTATTGAATACAATGATTGATTTGTGTAGCTGATTTTGTATATTTGTATATAAAATCTTAGTTTATGCATAATTCACGTATTTTTATACAATTTAGCATGTATATGTCTCCCAATTAAAATTAGAGTCTCCTCTTCAACATATTATGCCATAATTTTTGTCACTTAGACTACTTAGTGACATAAGACGAACACCAGTTTGGGTGTAGACTAGATGATTGTACTTTCAGTTGCTCCGTTCAGTTAGTAAGGAACAAGGGAAGGCAAAACCCTTTTAAGTCTATTGAATATTGTGTATTTTGTTTGCATTCAAAGAAATCACAACGGATAATACTGTACGATTTTATCTGCATTATTACACTTAAGGTGAAATGTCGGGTAACGTAGGTAATTGATTGCGAACGAGTGACCGAGGCAATTGATCGTGGGATTTCAGGAACTTCGTTCTTCTCAACTTTCCATTACACCCTAACCCTCGTGCTCTTGATGATTGCCCCAACAGATTGTGAAATCGAGTTGCTGTAGCTAATGCAATCTCATTCTTAACGCCTCTGATCTTGAGCCCTTGTTCAATGGGGCGATTAAAGCCCCTTGAGCTTTTCTAAGTTGGTTATTCCTTAAGTAACCAAAAGACTACATGTTCAAAACAGACGAGAAATGAGATTATCAAGAAGGCAATCAGACAACTAAAAGTAGAAAGCCAAGCATTTTAATAGCTGCAGGAACGAACATCCAGGGGGATTCCAATAGATGAGCACACAAATGCTTTGAAGCAAAGCTGAGAATGACACTGTCACAGTATGGAATAATATAATTAAAGGATATTGACATTTAAGTGACTATCATGTACATAGGAGCAATGTTGCCTATATCTGGATCTCCTTAAACTCCACGAAAACGTAACTCACACTAGGAGTTGTTGTCGTTGTTGTGACTGTACATGATTTACAGTGAGCGGGTGCTTCAAGATATAGAACTCAAAAAAAGAAGATTTAAGCTCTTAGCTGATAGATCAAAGTGCATATTTCCCACTTAATTTCTTGCAGATGAAAAGCTGACCATCGAATGCTTTCTCCATTCAGAATCTAGAACATTTATCCAATTACCGAGCTCGTATTTGCATGTTCCAACATTCACCCTGTATTGGGCACACAACAAGACCAATAGCAGTAAGAAAAAGAATGCAGAAACAAGATCTCATGGAAGTCCATGTCTGTTGAGCAAAAAGAAAAGTCGTCATATGAAAGCCTGATAACATAATCCACTATTCTTCTTACTTGTAGTGCATATCCAGCACCAAGAGGGATCAATTCAAGCTGGACTAAAGCACTGAAATAATCGCCTGAATTTCTGCCTAGGCAAGGGGCTTAAATAGATGCAACCCTAGCCTAGGGTCCAAAGATGTCCTTTTTTTCATTAGACACCACACACCAGATTTAAAAAACCATAAACTGTGTAAATTTCCATAAGAAAAGTAGAGGCAAGTCCAATGTGGTATTTTGCTTGAGTCTATATATTATAACGCAAAAACGTCCGACTGTGGACTTTCATCGCATATCTAGAAAGTGGCACTAATCATTCCATAGATGACCCTAAAGGAGTCTGCCCTACACAATGCATCCTCATTGCTAAGAATCAGGTTCTTCAGTAGACAGTAATTCATATATATATATATATTTTTCATGACACATATATGCCAATTTTTTAGCTCGTCACAAGATAACCAAGAGTTCCAAAAGCTATGTTAATATGCTATTAAAACTTGAAAGCAGAATGATAAAAGTTGTAGCAAAAGAAACACAATGTTCTGTTATTAAAATAGCCATTGAAAACCTTCTACAGAAGACTGCAATTCAATGTTTACACAGCACAGGACATAGCAACAGTCATGTTGGCATTCTCATATTGAAGAGTGGCATATATTTAGTGATCCACCAAACATCAAGAACATTTCACAAACAATATCAAGTTGTCTGTCCCCAATGATCCACCAAATGTCAAGTATATCCATTAAGTTCTCGCCCTTTCAGTCTCTATCTCTGTTCTCCTGAATTTTTCAATATGACTGCTCCAGAATTTTATGTATCAAACGTCAAAACTGAACATGAAGTTGATTGGTTGACAAATTCATTCCATGAAATTCACAATATATGTATTCCCAATTTCCCATTATGGGCCCAAGATATAGCCAATTGCAGTCCAATACACAAATTCAACTGCAAAACATTACACGTCAAAAGCAGGCATGAACTGCTATGGAAAAAAAAGATGATGAACATACCTAAAGTTTCAACACAAAAACATGCACATCAAGTTATACAAACACAGCATCAATTCTACAGAACACATGGACTAGTATTTGTATTAGCATTTCAGATTTTGATATGAAACTATGAGGTAATACCTGTTCTTTTTTCTGACTATCAACCTGTTGAGATTATTTCAGATAAAGTACACTGTACAGAAGCTTATTGAAGAATCACCATGGTCATCCCTCAACTTATTTGGCTACAGCGGAGATGTCTCCATCCAAGCCCCAATCATCTAATCCTTTTACACTCATCTCTGAGTAGATCATCTGGGCCTCTTTTATTCTTCCCTCTTTTTCAAGGCCGCCAATAAGCTCTTTGCATATACTAGCAGTCAAGAGAAAACCCTTGCCAACCATTTCTCTGTACCAATTATATGCTTCATCGAATGAGTTCAGCTTGCAGTGTCCTTCAATCAATATTGTGTAAGTGTCAGCCTTTAGAGGTATTCCTGCAGACTTCATCTCATCAACAAGGTCCTTCACTTTCTTCTGCCCTCCCCCCTTAAAGTGCCCCAGGATCAAGCAGTTATATGTCATTTTATCACGCACGATACCCTTCTGTGTCATTTCATCATGGAAAAAGAGCGCCTTTGCAAGATCTCCACGCTCAGCACAGGAATAAATAAGGGCATTATACACAACTCTGTCAGGATTTAGATTGAACTCCAACATTTCTTGATAAAGTTGATCAGCCAGCCACAACCCTTCTTTCATGCACCCAGTAATTAGTGAATGATAGGTGCCTAAGTTTGGTTTAATGCCTATTTTCTTCATAGTTTCATACAAATTTAAGCACTTAGTAATTTTTCCAGCACCAGAGTACCCATAGATAATGGAATTATATGTAATCACATCCGGAGCTAAGCCTCTATCAGAAATCTGCAGGACTATATCTTCAGCTTCTTGTAACTTTCCCATCTTACATAGCCCATTAATGAGAGAATTATATGTCACCAATGTGGGAACTACATTGTTTCTCAACATCTCATTATATAACTCAAAGGCTGCCTTCAACTTCCCAGAAGAGCACTGACCATCAATAAGCATATTGTATATCTGTGCATTTGGCAAAACGCCTCTTCTTGCCATATCCTGAAGGACAATCTCAGATTCAAGAAGCTTACCATCTTTGCAAAGAGAATTTATAAGGGCACCATATGTTACAACATTTGGTTTCAACCCTTTGTTCTCCATACACTCTAGGATCTCAAAACATCTATCAAACATGCGATTCTTTCCATAACCACCAATAAGAATGTTATATGTGTCGACTGTGGGAATAACTCCCTTCTCTCTCATCTTTTCCATCCATTTCTCTGCCTCATCAACATTCCCTGAGTCAAAGAATTTGCTTATCAAAGAATTGAAAGTTATATAGCTTGGCACTAACCCACAAGTTTCCATATGCTCCATGATGGAACAGGCTTTTTCGATCTTATTGGCAATACAGTACCCCTTCAAAATTGTGTTATATGCAACTTCTGTAGGTGGAAGTCCTTTTTCTATTAGCTTTTGTAGAATCTCCTCTGCTATTTCCGCCTTTCCTTCCTTGCAAAAACTATTGAGCAAAATTGCACAAGTATAGTCATTAATCTTAATCCCTTTCGCAGTTACTTCCTCCAACAGTGCCAACATTGAATCGGCATTACCATGCCTAGAAGGCCCATCGAAGATGATGCTATACGTGAACCCATCAGGCGAAAAACCATGTAATTTCATATCCTCCAACACCCGACTCGCTTCCTCCATCCTCTGCGCCTTACACAACCCATGAAGCAATGTATTGAATGTAACTTGAGTAGGAACAACATTCTCCTGCTTCATAATCTCCCTCAAACTAAAAGCCTCCTCCAAGTTCCCATCCTTACAATACCCATCAATAAGCGTATTATAAGTGACCTGACTCGGCACCAACTTTCTCTGAGACATTTGGTCGAACAGTTGGCGGGCCTCTCTAATCCTCTTCTCTTTACACAACCCGCTAATCAAAACGTTATAAACAAACACATTAACACCAACCCTTCTCTGCATAAGCTCCAACAACTTAAGACCCCTCTCCAAATCTCCCAACTTCACAGCACATTGCACAGCCTTACCATATGCAAACTTATCAACCCGAATATCTGAATCCAGAACATCATAAAACAACTCAAGGCCCTCGCTAAACTTCTGGGTAGATACCAAACAATCCATAAGCTTGTTAAACGCGTCCATGATAGGAAAAACCCCATCTTTACGCATAATTTGAAGCAACCCCATAGCCTCATTTACCAACTTGGAATCAGCATAGACAGACAATACCAAACTCCAGACACTGCGGCTGAGGGAAGGGTAGCAGAGAGAAAAGGCTTGGCAGAGATCAGAGGGAGAAGAAAAGAGGGTTTTAGAAGTGATGATGGGTTTAACGTGTTTCTGGGCAGAATCAAGGCGAGATTGTTGGAGTAAAACTCGGAGCTTGCGCAGGTATTCATGCCTTTCTGGGTCATTTGGCGAAGTGGGTACGTCGGTATTCCTGTGGTAGGCATGGTCGAGAGGAGCAGAGAGAGAGCAGTAAGAGTTGGAGAGAGAAAGGGGAGTGGGTTTGTAGGGGTTTTTGACGGAGGTGAATGAAATGGGAGGGGGCTTACGGAGGAGGAGGCGAAGCTGCTTCGCCATTGTTGGCTCTGAGTCAAGGAGAGAGATTGACGAAGGCTGGGAATGAACAATGATGAATAGAGGGAGGCGGAGTTGAAGAAGAGGAAGAATGGGCCGCTCTGAGCGAGAATTTGAGCTCCCTGTTCTTCAGTTGGGCATCGAAGTGGTAATCCGGCTTGCTATTGCTGTGCCCGAAGTTCCCAAACTTCAAAGTTGGTTTATGTTTCGATTTTTTTTAATTTTTTTTTTGGGTCATGGAAAGGACAAGCCGATCGATAGTCTTTCGACTATCGATGGTTCTTGATATAGCCTAAGCAGGATACTCTTGAAATACCAAAGAATATATTTGAAATATCAAAATTCATAGAAGAGTTGTTTCAACATGCATGAATAAGTATGATTGTTCAACTTATTCCAAATTCATAAAGTCACCACCAACAAAAAAAAGCAACCGTACAAATTCTCACGATTGGAGATATATATTCAACTTTCACATAATGAGAGATTGGTTGATTAATTAGAGAGATTACAAATAAGACCACTAATGATACTAATATTAAAACAAAGACAAGTTGAAAAAAGGCAGGAGAATCGACTATCTCCTTCTTCACCTTTAATTCGTGAAGAAAACTCCTAATCCGAAAGTTTTTCTTAAGGAGTTCTCAAAGTTGCCGGCTAATCAAATGCGCGATCCTAGGTGAAGTTTGTTGACAATGTTCTAAAGGATTCTCATAATTGTCTCTTAACAATATACAGTTCAAATAGATGGTAAAATTTTAATTTTTACTCCATAATACTATTACAATGATACTAGGTTAAGTTTAATGAAATCCATTATTTTTTTCCTAATAAAAACATCCAAAGTTAACCCTATATGTAACAGCACACTTTCTAAAAGTACAAAACCCATCAGCAATCAATTGGCTTATTGGGATTATGCCATGGCAATATGTAACAGATGCACAAGTTTTTACATTAGAAACTCAATTTACACCAAATCCATCTTCACGAAACAGCAACTATAGCAGAGTCCGGTGCCCATGGCAGCAAAAGCTTCACCTTCGCCTTGGTCTTCTCAAGTAGGAAAGCAGTTAGGGGCGTGGGTTTAGCATGCGGAAAACTCTTCCATACCTCTGTTCAATCTCAAACCCGAGTCTATGATGGCTAAATAAGCTTCAACAATTGAAAAGCTACCCATGAGTGTTTTCACAGACTGAATTGTTGCCCATCAGTGGGTCTTGAACCCAACATCTGCCACCGATAACAACAGGGAATGCTGACTAAGCACTGAGGGCGTTATCTTCTACCGTACGACCATAGTAAGAACAAGATACGACTCAGAAATCTCCACCCAAAACCCAGGCCAGAGCAGCTTGTCTCGATCCAGATTATTGGTTATGGGTAACTGCTGGTTACCATAGTGTATAGGGCTCAAACCATGAAACGTGCTAAAGTATAGTGATGAGGTATATGATGAGGTCTTATGTACAATCACTCAATCAGGAACGCAATCTCTACAAACTGACCACCCATAGTTGCGGTAAATGAGATTAGACTTTTGCAGGATATAAATTATTATAAGGCAGTTAAGCAACAATCTCAGGACCAGGATATGCAGGCAAGCTCATTATTCGATTGTCAACAACGGCACCTCCAACGGTGAAATGGTACAGACTTTGGTAGTTTGTTCCTTTCAGCCCAAGCACCTCATGCACTGCAAAAGAAGTATACCATGTTTATCATATCTACTATACATTTAACACACTCTGTGGACATAGAATGTAAAATTTTATGAATAGGTCATGACCAACTTCCAAAAGACCTATGATCTTCATCTCAGAATTCACAGCCAAGCATAGACCATCTTACCGATAATTATTGCGCATAAGACATATACCAGGGATATACATGACCCCATGTTCTAAGTGATCCCAAAGCGTAAATTAGATTTATGCTATATTGTAAGTGCCAATGCCATGCAGCTCTCGCATACAGCTCAAATATTTGGTTTAGTAAAAAGGCGATTGGATGTTGGGGCCTCGGGCATAGAGAGAGAACATTTTATGATGGAAGCAGGATACCAAACACCCTGATTAGCTCCTTTGCATCTGTTCCAGTCCTGATTGTGCAATACTTTCTATGCATCGTCCAGGGTGGTATATATGCAGAAGTAAGGTTGGATTTTCAAAGCTATAACAACATAGGAACTCAGACACAAAGCCACCTTGCAGGCTTGCAGCCATCACAAATAAAATATGCTACGAGGAGTACCAAGTATGTCAATGAAACCCTATACTTCAATCTTCTACAAAATTCGTTCGACTTGCCACACTGCTTCACTGCAAGCTAAATTGATCATTATAATTTCACATAATCAAGATATGCAGCCAAGAGATAGACGTAGCTAAGACCAAAAGAGTAGATCCCATCACCATATTGAGAACGTGAACAGAAAAACAATAATCCAGTAAAAGAGGAGTAGAGGACTACCAGGATCATCGAAAAAGCATCCAATTCCAGTGGCAGAAATGCCAACTGCATGGGCCTCCAGGTAGAGCACTTGGCCAAGAACGCCAGTCTCCCAGAACAGTCTAGGATACATCCATGCTCCCTTCTCTTGCAAAGTAGGCTTAAAATGTGCTATCATGCCAAGGCTAAAACAGCCATCACTAGCAATATCCTGCATTCACAAACATGTAGATAAGTATGAGTTACCACTAAATCAGGTCAGTTCTACAGAATGATACTACAATAGTCGTTCCCCATCAAACAATGCAATCAAATGGCATGAACAGCTTTTGGTGATCACTGTTTAAACTCTTCCCTACTCCTCTCTCTTTCTCCATCTATCTTCAACGACAGAAATTGGAGGATAAAGTATGGCTCTCACACTTCCTGATAACATTTCGTTTCACCTCAGGGACCACTGTACCAGTGCTGGACACTTGACAGCTGATACATAGCACATGTCTATGTCAGAAACTTTCAGCTGATTACTAGTTCAAACTGATCAGTGATAACCACAATCATTCTATATCAGACAATTTTTAGCAATTTAGTTCCTTCATAAATGTCATTACCATTGATTTCTTGTTGTGCCCAAACATAGCCCATGGATACACAACGTGGGTATTGGTACAATCTGATGGATATGATAGATGGTTTACCATTTACTGATAGAATCTTCACGGCATGTGCAATGAAAAATTAACAAATTTACCCCAAAGTGCAGAAGACATTTACCAAATTTTAAAAATGCTTGCACCACTAAAACAAGCTGGTTCTCCAATAAGATGCCGTGGATTGATCAAAAGGTTCCTCAGGAATATGAAACATTAAAGCATGAAATTAACTACTTAATTTGCAACAGTACCTGATGGCATGAAAGAGTTTTTGAAAGTTCCCGACAGTCACAAGGGGCAAGTTCATAGAGAGGAAGATCACTGGGGCAACCCTCTGGCTTCCTCCATGTAAAGTCTGCCCTCATAGCTTTCCTAAGATCTTCGAAATGATCTTCGTTCCTCACCAAGAAATACAAACCTTTGGGCAACCCCGAAACTCTATGAACAAATAAAGCAGCATGCACTTCACTATCCCAAGAAAGAGCTCTAAATGGCAATGCCAATTGTTGCCCTTGCTTCCCTCCATTTCTTGACCCAGAAGGAAGACAATGCAATAAAATCTGATAAAATGTATTCCTATGAATTACAGTCACTCCATCCATATCGACTGCACTCCTCCTCCTCCGGACAACTTCCCTAGCTGTAAATCCCTTATATGAACTTTCACTACACACTCCACTGCATTGAAATGGATCAATCTTCAACTTCTCTCCAGCCGACAACGGCTTCTTCACACCGTCAGCAGTCCTGTAGATTATATCCCAGATAATATGCTCTTTACTCAATGAATTACACTTCCCCTTCCAATCCAGCTTCATAAACTCCGATGCCCACGAGCTCATACTCCTGAAATCTACACCAAATCTTTCTTCCCCACGAGGGAAAACTGCCAAAACACAGTCTGGGTGCTCAAACTCAATCTCAGGGAACTTACCCTTGACAGGGCGACTGGGTATCTTCAGTTTAGGGAAAGACTCAAACCCCATTAACTTTTCCAAGTCATGGAACCCTAAGCCATCAAGCAACTTGACATCCCAGCCCAACTCTGCAGCTGCCATAGCGACAGCACCAATGGCATGACCAATATCATGATTACAATACCTAAAAGCCCTTTCTCCATACTTCCAGGCTTCCCTCCAAAAAATGGAGGAAAAACCAACAAGAAAACAATCATCCCCAAAAACACCACTCTTTTCAAAAAACCCAGATGGGAGTTCAGCCCTAATCTCTAACCCATGCTCTTTAGGGGCATAATGGGCCACGAAACCCGATTTTGACAGAGCCCCGATTGGTGGAGCAATGATATAAGCCTCAGTAGGATGCAAATTGCCGCTGCTAGGGTTCACCCTAAGAGACCATGTTGAATACCCAGTAGTTTTCCAAGCCGATAAAGATAAAGAGTCATAGAAAAACTGAGAAATTGATGCAAACGAGACGGGTTTAGGCGGGGGAAGAGAGAAAAAAAGAGAAGAGTAAAGAGGGGCTACTGATACTGATGCTTGCTCGTCTTCAATGGGAAAATGTTGAAGAGAAACGAGATGGGCACCGATATACCTGCGAAAAGGGTTAGGTTGATTAGCCCAATCAAGGCGACCAGGGCCTCTTGCGTAGTTAGTGAAGTGGTGCTTCGTTTGTTGGTGGTATTGCAACACTTGATTCAGCTGTTCAAGCTGTTCTTCCTTGGAACTTGAAGCAGATAAAGGTGAAGGAGAAGAAGATGAAGATGAGAAAGACATGGCGAAAACTCTGGGGTTAGGGTTTGGCTTTGGTTTGGCAATGGCGTTGAAGGAGAAATGGGCGTGGTGACTATGGTGGAGAGAGAATGAGAATCGGTGAGGAGAAAGGAGAAGCGGTGGCATTTGCGATTGTTGTGTTGAAGAACGAAGAATTTTGTAGTGGTTTCAGTCTGGTTCTAGATGTTTAGAAGGCCCCAACGGTTTTCCTAACGACGGTTTGAATGCTCCAGATGGGCATTCGGGCCTAGTTGGGTCGTATTGAGTCTGAATCTACAGGGAGTTACGTTTGCATATGTAAGTGGGTCTACGTCTGAAACGGAATCTACCGCGAGTTATTATTGTTGTTGGTGTTTTTTATATTATATTTTAAATTCCTTTATAAACATCTTAAATTTACATATTATCTAATATTTCTTTTGATCAAATATTTACACTTGCACTTAATCGATCTTATTATCAAAACTTTAAATGTATTTTTTTTGAATAGAATATAAATAATTTTTAGGTTCGATAGTTGTCACACAAACACCTATACTTATATTATGCATCCACAATCGACTGTACACTCATTGTTTCCAGTCTAATAAAGCAAATTCTGTTTGATCAAGTAAAATGAACATATATGACCACAATTAATTAGTGAAACAACACTATTCATCAATCTATACCTAATGATAAATTTTAGGCTAACAATAAGCTAAATTTTTTAATTAGGTTGGTATAAGGTCGATCAATCAGGAAGGTTGAGAGCTGAAAAAGAGGTTTGAAATGAGCAATATGAGATGCGAAACTTCGCAAAAGATCGCCGGTGTTTGGAGAACTTGGTATGTTCTTTGTGCATTCCAGTCTTGTTGATCCATTCTCCCTAAAACATTATTTTTGCTTTAACTATCTTTTCATCTCTTTCACTTGATCAATTGTACATTGTTTGGTAGGATGAAATGATATTCATAATGCAATGTGGTGTAATTTATACTAGAAAGTTCCACTATTATTGATTCAATTGGATTGTATTGCACCCCACCAAACATGATAAAGCAGTGCTATATGTTTATATGTTATGTTTATTCTATGTATTGCTATAGAAATTAGGAGAGGGCGTGAAGGGTGTTTACATATCAGTAGACATGGATTCTCTTGACCTTGCATTTGCACCTAGTGTATCCCACCATGAGCCTGGTGGCTTGTCTTTCTACGAGGCTATGAACCTCCTGCATAATCTTCAAGGCAACATCGCAGGTGCTGATGTTGTGGAGTTTAACCCTCAACATGATGCAGATGATGGAATGACAGCTTGTAGATAAGTTTGTTATGGAACTCGGGATTTCGCTACAAGGATCTCCAAAGAAATAACGTATTCACTCTACCAATGAGTATTCGAACGTCATGGTAATGGGGTAAATAAATGAAATAATGATTAGTATTATGTAATCGAATAATTAAGCATGAGAACTATGGTTGTTGTAATTGCAGTAAAATGTTATGAATGTGCACGACATGTTTTTTGTTATTGCAAGTCTTGACATCGGCCAAACTTGATTTAACAAACCGAACACAAGTTTAACACTTGATTCTTACACTACCCATTGTGTTCTATGATATTGGAATTCAAATTTTTAATTTTTTTAATCACTCAAACACAACAGAATGACGACAATTAATATCTAATAATGATACTGACATTATACTATTTTTGCATTATAAAAAAAGCTTCTTTTTAAATAAAAAAGTGTTTCTTCTTTTTTCAACCGAAAAGACGTGTTTTACACATCTAAAAATCACTATTATTTTGAGGTGCAAAATCAGAGTGATTTCATGGCGATAAAAACCATGCCAAAAAGAGCAAGGTTTTCGAAAATTTACTACAGTATGGTTTAAGAGTATTTTTCATTCATGATCAAGTCATATAAGTGTACGTACATAAATTATTCTTTTGAATAATTTTTGGATACACACAAGACATCTAAATTAACGATCAACATGACATAAATCTAAATTTTCAATAATGATTCCAAATATTTTATTAACCTAAGTTTGACGTACACGACACTAAGTCTTTATTAATTGATTAAACTGATCAGCGTTGTCGAGCTGCTGCAAAAAAAATAACGCTAATGGATGAGAAAGATGACGTGGGATATCAACTTTTTTGTGAAATTCATACATATCTTCACGATTTTTATGTAATTTTCGGACTTATAAATGTGCACAGCAAAAGCGGCATTTACATACTGCTTCACCTTCGCTACCAACCAATAGCTCGCTCTCTCTCTAAAACAGCGAATTCAGCATCGATTGCTGGCGATTGCTTCTTCATTGTTATTGAAGCAGGTATGAATTTGATGTGTTTTTTCGCGATAGATGAAAGCACAATTTGAAAGAAAATTTTGAGTGTTGTCCTGAGTTGATATTCCCTGCTGGATGGCTCAATCATGGTGATTGTCTATCTAGGGTTTCGGTTTGGAATCAGTTTACGTTTTGTGGGATTTCTGTTTAATTCTGTGTGGGAATTCTCATTTCTGTCGTTCATATTGCAGTGTGTTTGTGGCTGTACCCTGATTTTTTATTTTTTATTTTTTATTTTGATTTGATTTGATTTGATGAGTGCTTGTGCACTGAATTCTTGAAGGATTTATGTCAACAAAATGTGGTGTTCACATTTCGGCCCGGTAGTGAAACTGGTACGATGAAGACAATAAATGTAAATAGACACAGCTAAGTTCTTGAGATTGGTTTGATGGCAAGCATGAAGATCATGTGAATCTTCGTATATTTTTCTGTTTTCATCATAGTACATGGGAACTTGTTTTGTTGGAAGCTAATTAGGAGAATTCTTGGTTGTGTTGAAGTTGGTGCTAAGTTATTTGAAGAGAAGTTGATGTGATGAGTTTAGCTATTGAACTTGAACGAAAGCAAAACTTAATTTTGGATGCAATACCTCTATGTTTCAAATTCAGGGGATAGTATTAGGATTGTAAGTGTTGTTTACTTGATCGATGAATAGATGAGTGTGAGCTTGTGGAAAGAGTATGTTTTTGCAATTACTAACTTGATTTGAATTATGTTTTAAGCTAGAATGATTTGGACATGTTTCATCAATGGTTTGCTTTGCTAAAATGTTATTGGTGTTTCATTATGAATATTACTTCTGGATATTTAGAGAATGAGTGGTTGTATTGCTTTTCCTTCTTAATGTATAAAATGGTAAGGGCTGTGAAGTAGCTTGGGAATTGGTACAGAGATTCCGTGAATCTCTTACTGTCCACATTTAATACTGGTTTCAAATTTTGTCCTCACAGGCATTGAATTTGTTCTGCAGCCATGCAGAGTATTGCCAGGAAAGGGATCCATTACCTGCAGAGACTGAATGCAGCAAACGTTCCTGCTGATTTGATTGAAAAAGGCCAAAACCGAGTAATAGATGCCTCTCTCACTCTCATTCGCGAGAGGGCTAAGCTTAAGGTAGGACCGAGTTTGCATAGCATGTCATGTCGTAATGATTGTGCCACACAACAGATCGACTACAACTATTTGTTGCTATCACCAAACCCAAGATGTATCACGTTGAAGTAGGGGCTGTGTTATACAAGATGAAATACTAGATGTGTAATTCTTCTTTCTGGTACCCTGATTTCAATATTGAAACTGGTGACTAATCATCTGAAGAGAAAAAGGAGAATGCGTTTGATACTATGGGAGGAGAGTATGCGGATTACTTTTTTCTTCATGGGGTTCATCATTGCATTGATCTGGATTAACAATACTTGCATTGTGTTCTCCCATGTTGCATTGTCATCTGCTTGAGTTAATGACCATCAGCTACACTTTATTTCCAAGTCCTTTGGATTAAGCAATAAAGTCTGAAGTTTTTCTGTTGTGCGGTTTAGTTGATATCTTATCGTATGATTTCAGGGTGAACTTGTGCGGGCATTAGGAGGTGCCAAAGCATCGACAACACTCCTCGGAGTACCTCTAGGGCATAATTCTTCCTTTCTTCAGGGACCTGCTTTTGCACCTCCACGTATCAGGGAGGCCATATGGTGCGGAAGCACAAACGCAACAACTGAAGAAGGTGCTGACATACTTGATCTTTTGTTAACCATTGTTTTTGTAGGCAAAGTGGTTTATGCTTCAGGAAAAAATCATCTGGCATCTTGAAGTTTGGGTTATCAATATACCGTTGTTATTCATATCCCTATTACCTTGAATTTGATCAACAATGTTTTGGTTTTGTTAGTGGTTGATGTACTGTGAATTTCTTTATTTAAACTGCATCTCAAGTTAGCATAGTGGACTGTGATGATCATGAGAATCGTATAAGTTCTATGATGTGGGATAATTTGATTTGTTTATCATTCGCCTAATTGATTGCTACTTAAACTCCTATATGACAGGCAAAGAACTGAATGATCCACGAGTCTTAACAGACGTCGGTGATGTTCCTGTTCAAGAGATCAGAGATTGTGGAGTAGATGATGACAGACTGATGAACATTATTGGTGAATCAGTCAAGCTAGTTATGGAAGAAGTAATCCATCTTTTGCCCTTGCCATAAGCAACTTTCGTAGTGCATAGTCGTAAATCTATTTGAAATTCATGTGAGATATCCTCCTATTGATTTGTACTCTTTTTTTTAAATGTAACTTTTTTACTCTTTCTCTAAAACTGACAGGATTTGGCTACTTGAGGCATCTAGGTCTTGTTTGTGATGTCAGCTTTCTTCCACAATCTCTATGTCAATTTCCATGCTCAGCAATGTAGATCAGTAAATTAATTTGGAACTAGATGTTTCTTGTCTGACAACTTCTCTTCCAAAATAGCTTGTTTTAGCAGATATGAGTCTTTAACTTTCTATGACTTGGGTACTTGAGAAGTTTGTTAAACCTGTTGTTATACCAAAATCTATTTTTTTGAGTTGTAGTTCAGGGCTGACTGGCTATAGTTTGGCAATCTCTAATGATTTATACTGTCTGGCTGTCTTCTTAGGCATATGGTCATTGATCACTTGCCATGGGCTCTTATTCTAACAGTTGATCTAAATTGGAAGCCCTTTGGCTCTGTTCTTCTCCAAGTTTCTACAACATTCTTGCTTGCAAAGTCTTGGCCCTGTCTCCAAATGCCAGGAGAAATTCTTATGTATTGATGGCTCACATTATTAGAGACTTGTTACACTCATTTGCATCTTCCTAGTCTCTTGTAAGAAAACCAATTATACTGATGATTGCCTTTTCAGGAACCTTTACGTCCTTTAATTCTCGGTGGTGACCATTCAATATCTTTCCCTGTTGTAAGAGCTGTATCTGAGAAGTTAGGAGGACCTTTGGATATATTACATCTTGATGCCCATCCAGATATTTATCATGCCTTCGAAGGGAACAAATATTCCCATGCGTCTTCTTTTGCCCGTATAATGGAGGGTGGCTATGCACGGAGGCTTTTGCAGGTAATAGAAACTTCCTTATTCTTGTTTCATTCTGACCTTTTTTTGTTCTGAGCAGTGAGCCACTGCTACATTCCCCCCCCCCCCCCGCCCACCCTGGTGGTGCCCCCACAACCGATAATGATTAGGACTCACGATGTATGGATTTAGATTTGGATCTTAGATACTTTTCACTTTTAGTAGAGCTCCCACATGTTTTGCTATGCTATGCAATTCTTCCCTCTTGTAATCAAATGACATGTTTCTGTTGGAGATCCTGGAATGTTGAAAATGTTAATCCTTGGTAAGAAACTCACACTGTGCACATCCTTCCTTTCCCCAAAAAAGAAAAAGAAAAAGAAAAAGGAAAAAAGAAAAAAATAGAGAAGATACTAATCACTTGTCTCTTGCCTGTATGTATACGGCTTGACTGCTGGTACTAGTGTTTGTGGCAAACTTCCAGCTGCCCAATCCATAGTTAAATAAATGAGTACTGTGGATGTACCATTGTTGAGGCTTTGCACATTACTTGCTGCAGTTGCAGTTAGTGTTTAGCACTTTTTTTTTGGGTCACTGGAAGAAAGAATGTTATGGTGCAAATTAATCAATTTGGAAAGTTTTCTTAGTCTGATGATTTGCATTTTATCTCTGTTATGGTGATAATAATCTGGGATAAGCATGTCTTGTTCCCACATTTTCTTGCTGATCGAAAAGTATGTGTATGTGTCTCACCTTGTTTCCCTTTCTCTTTTTGGTTGGGAGCCAGAGGGAAGGCTTGCTTGGTTTATGTAACATTTCCGGAACACTTCAGTTTTGACTTGCTGAACCTAAAACTGACGGAGATGGTGTGGCAACTTCTCAGGTTGGTATAAGATCTATAACAAAAGAAGGCCGGGAACAGGGAAAGAAATTTGGAGTTGAGCAGTATGAAATGCGAACGTTTTCGAGAGATCGCGATTTCTTGGAAAACTTGGTATATCTCTCTGTGCCTTGGCTACCCTTCCCCCACCCCCTTTTCCCTATTATTATAGCCATTTGCACTTTGTATATGCATATCCCCGTTGAGCTTTAAAAGTTCAATCTTATCCTGATTCCTGAATTTCTTTTTAGAAGGGGGAAAAAAATTTCCAGAGGACTTTGTTCTCTAAAGCATGCCCTCTGCACAAAAATAATTATCTTCCATTTTCTTAGTCAGCTGCCTATTATAGGTTATGGCAACATTTTATAACATGCTTCTGAATAAAATGTGACAGAATACATATTGAATTCCATGGACACTGAATAAAAGCATCTTTGTGACTCTCTTTCCGTTTTATTAACTGTCACAGAAACTGGGTGAGGGTGTGAAGGGCGTATACATATCATTGGATGTGGACTCCCTTGATCCTGCATTCGCACCTGGTGTATCTCACATTGAGCCTGGAGGTCTTTCTTTTCGTGATATTCTCAATATTCTGCATAATCTTCAAGGCAATATCGTCGGTGCAGACGTGGTTGAGTTCAACCCTCAGCGTGACACTGTCGATGGAATGACAGCCATGGTTGCAGCCAAGTTGGTGAGAGAACTGACAGCAAAAATATCCAAATAAATAGTGGATCTGTACAACTTGGAAACTGAGGTGATTATTTATGTACTTTTTAGAGCCAGTATATCGAAGATGAGGATTGTTTCTTGGTGTTCATTCCTAGTGCAGTGCCTTCAAAGATGTCAGGTGGAGGCCCTCTTGTAGAACTTGCAGTTGTGATTCCATAAATTTGGATATGTTTTTGAGGCCTATGTGGGATGTGTGGCACAGTTGATACTATGAAAAAAATAATTGCAGGAAGTTTTTCTAATATGAAAAAAATAATCACCAATAAAATTTGTTACAGGACGGTGAATACTATCTACTACCTTAAAAAAAAAAAAAAAAAGGAAAGAAGAAAGGAAAATGTAGTATTCTTAGTTTGGGAAGAGGGAGATTACAAAGTATATGCAAAAGTTGTGCATCAAGCAGCAAAGTATACATACACAATTGAATCTGATGGGCTCCATGCAGGCTCGATACATCAAAGGAAACTTATGTTTAAACTTGTGTTTCATTCAATCATAACCCGAATATGTACTCAGAAAAAAAAAAAAAGAGGAAAAAAACATATGTTTCATTCAATCATAACCCGATTATGTACATTTGACAGAAACTTCAACTAATGAATCTATACATCAAGGAATGAACAAGAAAATTCGTGTGTTTTGACTCAGTTGAGTATCACTACTATGTTAACTCGCTGTAGAACACAGTAATAATAACCCAGGCCCTATGAATACTGCACAAACCTGGCACTGAGTTACTAAAAACCCTCAATCTTGAGGTAACTCGTTCAATTGAATCCTTAAATTGAAGGCTAGACAATAACGGAAGTACTGTGCTAGCAAGAGAGGGTGTGATGATTGTGAAGCAGAGGCATTGACTCGGTGGTGATGACTCAGCTGCGAGCGGACACGACTCAAAGCACTTGAATTGCGACGGGGCGAATGGGAGTCTGTCGTTAGAGTCTAAGGCGCACTCCTAGGCGGCCTTCTCCAGAAGCTTCGCGAAGACAGGGTGGTTCAGGTGAGTCACCATGCACAATGTAAATGCCCAAAGCTTGTCAGCTTCTAGTCCCATGAACGCAGCTGTGCCACCTTATGATACTGGCTCTAAGGAGTTCTCATTCTGGACCCAATTTGAAGCTTTTTCAATGAAATTCCCAAATCATTCATCGAATTTAGGATGAGTTCGGATAGGTGGTCATGGCCAGCGGATTTGTACAAGTGCACAGCAGCACTCATAATAAACCTGTCAGCATGTACAGATTCTTGAATCTTTTCAAAGAAAGACAAGCCCTCATCCACATATCCGCAGTCAACGTAACCCCTTAACATAGTCCTGTAACATACTAGGTCAGGTCTTAAGCCAGATGCCAGCATATTCTCGAAAACTCTTTCGGCTTCTTTAATCAACCCACCCTTCAAAAAGGCGGACGTTAAAATATCGAAATGAGCACAAGAAGTTTGTATCCCTTGTTTCTGCATAGAAACGATGGTTTGTTCTGCTTCTGACAACTTCTTACTCTGTGTGTATGATCTGATAAGCGCAAGGTAGGTCAGAGAATCAGGGCAACAACCATCTTTCTGCATAGCTTGAAAAAGATCCTCTGCCTTGGTGTAGAGTCCTGCTGCACCATATGCATTGATCATGACATTGTAGCTTATCTGCGTAAAGTTCAGAAAGAAGTATCATTAGTATTACTGCGCATAAACGAGACGCCACAAATAATGTATAATTTCATCAATTGTTCTTTCTTTTCCCCAGAAAAAAGGGGAGAAGGGATGGAAACAAAGAAAGTTTTTCTAGCACTACATCATTTCCGCAGCATACGGCTGGCTATAGAGCCAAATGGCAAAAATGATCTATATGGCAGACCCATATAGTACACAAGATGAATTCTCAATGAGCTACCAAGTAGAAAAGTATTCACCTTTCCAGGTTTTATGCCCCTCTCCTGCATTTCTGCAAACATTTCAGATGCCTCCTGAGCCCTTCCTGCAAATTAATTAAAAAAATTGACAAAATAGTGCATTCATGCTATGAGCCTATGACATAAACAAATTATCATAACAGACCACATACTATAAGGATCTCGGTTACTTAAGAAAGATAGCAGGGTAAAACATACCAAACTTCCCATATAAGCTGATTAGATTGGAGTATAATATCTCATCCAGAGGTATGCCCATATTCTGCGCCATGTTGAACATCTCTTTTGCCTTGTCTAAATTCTGTTGTCTTCCATAGACACTGCAACCATAGGCCAAAAGAAAGAATGTTACATCTCCATCAAGTAATCAGGCTTATTTTTAAGTAGAGGTACGGTGCCTAACCTGATCATAGTGCTGTATGTCTGAATCGATGTAGAAACTCCCATGGAAAGCATATGCTCATATATTCTAGCGGCAAAGTGCAGCTTGCCTATGCAAGTAAAATGTCAGTCATGCTTCTCTCCTGACTGGCTATCAACTACTCTATAACCTAATGGTATAAGAGAGAAACTAAGAACCTGCTTCCAACATCGCCTTAATAAATGTATTGTATGCAATAGTGTCAAGCACCACATTGTCACGGAAACTTCTGTTTATCACATCCTCTGCTTCCCGAGGCATCCCTAAAATGAAGGACCAGATCATACTTAACCAATAGATAAAGTACATCACCTAAAAGAATACTCGAGAAATTGGTGAAAAACAACATGCAAGCTGCCACGCATCTTGCAACTGAAAAAGCCAGACTGTGGGCAATTTTTCAGCTTAGGTCATACTATAATTGACTAAAGCAAAATGCATTCATAAACTTTCCCCATCTTCCTTTCTATGGAGAAGTAGGCAGTCAATGGTTTTTAATCTGGCTCCAATAGAGCTAGCCTCTTTGCAATTCAAGGGCAAGGTTGTGACATATCCCCCCTCCTCAAAGTAACCCGCCAAGGCAGACTCTTGGAATAAGGATTTGGATTAGGTTGCCACATAGCTGAGAAGGTTACAATTATTAACTGAAAAATTATGGATCCTATTCCTCACCCAGACATGCAAGCTAACTGTGTAGTGTTAAGAATCATTGGCACAAGTTAACTTTAGAAACACCTTCATAAATCATAAATCATAAATCATAGGCTGGGATCCCTGAACATTGACCTCAAAAAACTAAAAGGAGATATTGATTGAGAAGTAGTACTGACAATGGAATCATTGATGAATTAAAACCTACCATGATTTGTTAGTTTGTTCACAAGAACACTGATGGCAGTTGGACTTGAATCGATTCCTTTATCTCTGCACTCCTCATAAAAATGGAAAGCCTTCACCAGATCACCACAATTAGCACAGGTTTCAATAATTGAATTGTATATTTCAGCTCCACATGCAGCAGAAGCATCCACAGCCGAAACCATTTCTTTCACTTTTTCCAAGTTCTGTTGCTTCCCATACAAATTAATTATAGAAGCCAAGACCCCACTCTCAGGTCTAGAACCTCTTTTGGTTAACAGGTCACAGATAGTTTCAGCTTTGGATGCATCACCTACGATAAACTCAATGTCAATAAGTAGGAGCGATCACTCAAGCAAATTCTTACATCGGGTCAATGCCAAGGATTACAGAACTCGTATACACTAGCTAAAATAAATCAAAATGACTCGCAAACTGTTCAGATAAACTGACATGACTTGTCTACGAAAGTTTACCTTCACGAAGAAACTTGCTAATGAGTTGGTTTGCAACAGATGACCCATCAGGAGTCTCTAGCAAAAAATCAAGGATGCATTCTGCCTTGATGCTGTTATCATTTTCCAAATACAGAGTAAGCATAAGTTCCAGGGCATTACCATCAGGTAATCCGGGGGCTACCACAGTCTGCTTTTCTCTCTCAAGCTTTCCATCTCCTGCATGCAAGAGAATCGAAACAGTTTGAAGGAAGTTACTATTTTTCAAGGACCCATTTTCCCTCAACTCCTGTATCAACTGCTCAACTTCCAGAAACATTCCCTCCTTTGAATACACCCTCATCATTGTCCTGCACAGCTCCTCATCAACTACCACATTTTCCTTTCTAATCTGAAAAATGAGATTCTTAGCCTTCTTAAGCAATCCTTGTCTAATGTACAGTTTGAGCATGTCAGTACACGAAACTGAAGCAGGAAATCCAGTCTTGGATAGAGATAGAAATATTTGTTCAGCACATGCTAGGTCTCCCTTCATTATGTAACATCTCAACAAGACAGTATAGGAAAACCTAGAGAATAATATATTTCGGGACCTCATCAACTCCATAGCTTTTAACGCTTTAACAAAATTCCCTGAGTTAAGATGCACTTGTGCCATTGTTGTATATGTCTTTTCATCACTAAGTTGACCCAACCGTTCAGCCTCTTCAAAAGTCCTTTCTGCATCTTCATAGAGACCAAGCTTACCGTACATACGTATGAGTAAACCATAAATGACTTCATCAGCCCTGATTTTGTGCCTTTCCATTTCTGCAAATAGAGATAAGGCCTTTGAGTAATCTCCGTTCTTGTAATAGAGATTTAGAAGTGAAGCACAAGTAAAATTACTAGGAACTATGCCACAGGATCGCATTTCTTCGTAAATTCTCAATGCTATATCCTGCTTGCCTTCTTTCACATGTGATGAAATAAGACGGCTGTAAGTTATCTCGTCAGGTGCAAACCCAAGACTCTTCATCCTGTTGAATGTCGTCAGACCTTCCTCAAGAAGACCTTCTTTAACCATTGAGCAGATGACAACAGTGAAAGTAAAATGATTAGGTGCCACTCTCTTATCAGTCATGTCCTTGAATATCTTTACAACATCTTGGTGGAGCAATTTCTTTTGCAAAGATGACAGCATGAAATTGTAAGCTGCAACTGGAAGCACCACACCCCTCTCTTGAATAGCAGAGTAAAATGACAGCATAGCTTTATGACGTCCCCACCGAGCATACGCACACAACATAGTACCACACGCAATTTCATCAGGCTCACATCCAGCATCGAGCATCTCCAGAAAGGTCTCCTCAGCTAGTTTAATCTTCCCAACTTGACCATATGCACGCAAGACAATAGTATATGCGATAACACTAGGATGGTAGCATAGCTGCACAGTCGTATCAAAATTTTAGCACTTTTCCTTTTAGTAATAAGTTCAATCAGTTCGATTAAGTACAACCACACCCTAGTAAATTCGAGGCTTCCAATGTAAGCACGTTCTCACGGTCTCATATCACCAGCTGAACTTAGTTGTACTGAAAAGCAACACTCTCTGCAAATGCAACACGCACTTATCCAACCTAGGTTCATTAACACAAGCATTTTGTTACAATCCTTAATTTTAGAAAAAAATCAAGTACTCCATGATAGCCACTGGCCAGGTCAAACTTCCTAAGCTCTGGCATGAACACATGAATTCTCCTAGATAAGGAATTAAGCAACAAATGCCAGACATTTCGGGGGGTGGGGGGGGGGGGGGGAAGGGCACCACAATTTGAAGACACAAATTCAAAAGCATGAACCCAAACATCAAAAACTACAACAAGCAAACATGGGCAAATCAAGAATCAAAAACACCAATTTCCAAAACAAAGAAATTACCCACCTGCAATTTCATCCAGGCAAAAAAGTCCCTAACTTGGCGCCACCCCTTTTGCTCCTTCAGCACAATACACATTTCAATGAAACTAAGCTTGGCAACAAAAGAACCCATCACCATCCTCATATCATACGCACCCTCATGCTTCTGAGACAAGCTCCGAACAGCTTTAATGGCGGCAACAACATGCTTCCCGTACAAATGACCGTTACGATCATCCTGCAAGTACTGAACCATTTGCTCAGGGGAACGTCGAATCCACTTGGGTGTCCGGACTTGAGGATTCTTAAGGCTTTTGGAGCGGGGCTGGGGGTTGTCGCTGAGAGTCCATTGGTCAGGGGTGACGGTGAAGTTGCAGCAGTGGATGGTGGTGGGTTTGGTTTTGGGTTTGTGGGTGTGGGTTTTGATAGAGGAGAGAGAAGGTGGGGTTGGACAGAGGAAGGAAGATTTCAGAGACTCCATGGGAGGATCTTGGAGTAGATAAGGTTTGAATGGCATTTCCACATCTGAAACAATACAAAACGTAGTCAAGCAGAGAGCTGTGGTCTGTCAGTCTGTGTTTGGGAAGAGTACCGTACTTGGATATCTAACCAAGAATCATATTTCTGTGTCTTTGTGTTTACCGTTAGTTATAAAGGTGTCCTTGTAAAAATGTTTTCTATCTGTGGGGAAAAAAAAAAAAGAATTTTCAATTTTCTATATATTTACTAAAAATGAGGATAAGAAATTAGAAAATAGTTTTTTTAAAGTTTTTGAGGTGATAGAATGCGAGCTATAAGATGCATATGAGTTGCTTCGACTAATTAAATGAGATATTGACTATGAGTTCATGCGTATTAGTACATAATGCGGATGTCTTAATAAACATTTAGCTAACCTCAGCCCTTGGTACTAAGGCCAATGACATAATTAGTTAACACTTTAGGATGTCTTAGTTAGCAAAGTAGAGTAAGGAAGCACTCGATTGACTTTCTATGGACATACAAATCCCAAAGAAGTTTACCAAACTCATAGCAATAAATAGAGCTGGGTAATAGGTCGTGTCGGGTCGGGTTCGTGTTCGTGTCGAACTTAAACGGGTTGAGAATTCCTCAACCTGAACCTAACTCGTTTATTAAACGGGTTGAAAAATCTTGACCTGTACCCATTTAATTTTTAAACGGGTTGACCCGCTTAACCCGTTTAAGATAAAAAGGTCAAGCTGAGTCGCTTAATTGACTATTTACGCATTTAATATTTTCAACTAATACGTAATTACAGTGTTAAAACTTAAGTTTACATATCACATTAAATAATTACTCTTTGAAATTCCTCAGATTCATCACAATTCATAATTTCTAAAAAATTTTATATTCTTAATTATCTAATAAAAAGTAAATGGATAAATAAAGAATAAAAAAATGAGTTGACTTATTTAACTTATTTAATTAAACGGGTTAAATAGGTATTTTTTCTTGTCAATAATTTCAACCTGAACCTAACCCATTTAATTAAACGGGTTGAACGTGTCAACCCATTTAATTAAACGGGTCGAAAATTTATGCCCAAACCTACTTAACTTCGTGTCGGGTTCGGGTCGGTAATCATGTCGGGTCAGCTTTTCCCAGCTCTAGCAATAAATCAGTGGATTTCAGGCATAGCATGAAGACTGGTACAGCTTGAAAGTCATGGTGGGGTATTTTTGAATAAGTGTGCCTAATATGGAGTATTCGTAGACACTCAATCTAGTTGTATTCTAGTATATTGAACTTAAACTGTAGTTTGGAGTTGTCTTGCGTGCTTTCAACTTAATAGGTCTTGCAAATGTGAATGTGTTTCAATTATGGTGTGCAGCTATTAGATAGCCCTGTCCGACTTAGGACGGCGGTAATGCTTTCAGTCGTTGAGACTTCCGCTGCAACCAGGGTATTCAATAATCATATTAAACTAATCACGTAGTTCGGGATTGGGGGTGTTACATAGAAAAACCTTTTCTTTTTTTTTTGAAAGCGAGAGAATTGTTTTTAATTCATATCCAAAAAATGTTTTTTAAGAACAAACAAAATTAACTTTTGGTTTGTATATTTCAAAACAAGTTATATATATTTTTTTTTCAAAACTACAAAGGATTAGATAATATTCACAAATTAGGTAAATCAATCATACTGAAACTCTTAGGTTACTGGTATTGAGTATGAGACCGTTTTATATTTTTATTTCTTAATGTCTGTAGCTAAACATTTATCATTTTGCTTTAGTAAACAAATGAGATAAGAAAATAATTCACCAAAAATTTTGAGAGGATAATTTTTTTTAAAGAAAAGAGAGAATTATTTTTCATTCATACTAGAAAAAATCTGTTTAGAACAAATAAATTTAAGTTGTTGTTTGTTTTTTTTAAACAATTTGTATTTTTTTCTTCGACATTTCAAATTAATTACATTAAACCTCGAAGGTTACTTGTATTAAGTATGAGTGCTTACAGGATTACTCGACTGTTGTGTGTGTGTGTGTGTGTGTAGGGTAAGCGAGCTCAATCCACTGGTCCTATCTTAGAGGCACCCAGTGAACCTAAACGAGCAAGAGAAATGGGGATGTCAAAACCCATACTAAAGTACAGGTTCACAAACCTCCCACACACAATTGCACAAAGGTAGACTTGTAGCTCTAGATTTGAACCCGGGTGGGGAGGACTTGTGGAGTGTTAGTCATCCGGCCAACACCTCTTCAACACACACACATATGGGGGTGTGTGTATAAAATGTATCAAATTCCAGCTTTTTGACACACACATATATGGGGGTGTGTGTATAAAATGTATCAAATTCCAGCTTTTTTTGAATGGATTTGAAAATGAATAGAGTATAAAGAACGTGGGATGGGCAGGCTATAAATAGTGGAAGACCATAAGACAACATCTGGCTTCCACCCCTTTTTTAATCTCAATGTCACATGGCACAAGTTGGTGTGATTGTTGATGATGACATAAGACTACTCATCACGTTTTTTAAATCTCTTTAATATATATTCATGTTGGCCTATTTTGATTGGTGCCACATTTGGGATTTTAATCAATCTTTAATTTGTGTGTAAAAGGGATTAATTTGATGATGAATTATTTGTTTGGTGGCTTGTAGGTTTTGTAATCTGAGCACCATTCATCTCCATCAACTGCCGTCTTATTACATAATATAACCAGTCATTATAAAAATTGGATTAATAATTATAAGAGTGACATTAAGATTACTATTAGAATCAAGAAAAATAAGATGCAAGCAAAAATAAATCATGGGAAACATTTTATTCTTAAAGGAAACATAGTTCAATAAATGAATTATAATTCGCAAAAAAATAAAGTAAATAATTATATTTTCATATGCAACTGCTTTCTCCCAGAACTTTGTATTTTTTTAATTTATTTCAATTTTTTTGATAAAATATTTTAATTTTTTGGAACTTCTTATTCAAAATACACATGCCTAAATAAAGTTATTGCACAAATAAAACTTTAAGCCATCAGTAAAAGTAGAATTGAGTTTGTTGACCACATGTGTTTATAACATACCACAAATTTTCTATTACTCTTGAAATTAGGTGGGTTGTATGATGAGTATAGTGTGGGGAATGTGGGACATAGAGGATTAAGTAAAATATTATTGACAACTCTTCTTCACTTATTTGTAGATTAAGTAAAATATAAGTAAAATATAAAGTTAGAAAGAAATTCGTCTTATAATTTAAATTTTATGGTAAGAATCTCAAAGTTTTTAAAGGCTCATCTTTACATTTATAAGTTGTGATTATTATTTATCTCACATGGCAAACAGAGACTATGTAGATTTGATTTTATTAAGACTTTTGACAAATTACTTGAATTATTTATAGATTTATCATACTCACTTGAATTAAGAAATATTATATATCTACCAAATCATTTGAAAATTTTCAATTCTCTTTCCCATAATAAAATATAAAGTATTTGAGTATACTATGTGATTTTCTTGCCATAATGTTATATAATGTATGTTCATTCATCTTAGATAATTATGATTTAATTTTAGTGAAATTCGAGAATATTATAAGTAACTAGTATTTTTTAAATTTAAAAACACTTAAAACTATAAAACAAATAAATGAATTTTTAATCATATTTTACTTACCATCAAAAGTATTATCGGGTGATTAATTAAAATCTTTTTATGATGGTATAAATTAATCAAGGGAGGACAATTACCAAGGGTAGTAGTGGAGATGGATTATCAATGATGAACGAGTATAATATACTTATTTTAGCAAGATTTCTTCCTTTTTAAATTGTTTTAGGCATGGAATCAATCAACCTTAATTATTCCCACTTCCTTTGATATTTTATCAAATACTTTTAATCAATTTGTGTAATTTATTCACATGTGGATTGTGGTCAACCCCTTCATTTTGATCGAAGAAATTAACTTGTGCAATTTGTTGTTTTGAAAATATAAACATTTGCTTGTTATAGTAAATGGAACACTTGAATTAATTAAGAGATTCATTCCGTTATTGACAAAGGTGCTAATGTAATCGATGCCATATATTAATATAAATGAAATGACAATAACATTAGAACGGACAAGCATAGACTCTAGATATAATGCTTGTTTAATACGAATTTCTTTAAAATTGACTAAGCAGCTATAAACAATTATATTTCACATCATTGACACAGTTACATTTTACAACTCTAATATCACATACTTATGACTTACAAATTGTATGATAGTTGCAAGTTTATAGATATGGGTTATCATATATGATAATTTGTTTTAATTTTTTAAAACTCACCCGTATTTTCATATAGTCCACCCCCCCCCCCGGAGAAGCAAAAAAATAATTTTCATCTCTTAAATTACACCACATCACCCAATCTGTAGAACGAAGTGTACGACGTAAGTGTTGCTTCTAACCATGGTTAATTTGGATCATCACCACTAATCCTATGTCACAAAACCTAGAGATTATCCATATTTAGCCCCAAATCCCATCCCCTAATCCAAGTGGAAGACAAACCCACTAAGCCAAATGGTAAATGAAGAACCCCCTCACAAAACTTTTGCTAAAGATAGACAAGAGGATGAAATGGAAAAGCCAAATTTGAAGGGATAATGACCAATGGAATTATATCCATGGGGATAAATCAGGATTAGGTTCATTCATTTATTCTGTTTGTTTCCCATTCCACTCACAAGCAAATATTTTGACTTGGAGTTTGTTAAATTTAGCTAATCACTTTTTTTATCCACCCAAAAAAGTTTTAAAAAAAAGAAACCAATCTCATTTCCACTGTCCTTTTGACTCTTTATGGAGCAAATCCAAGCATCCAAAGAAACACCTCTTTGTTTAACCATTTACATCCAAAAAAACACCATCTAATTTTCACTGTCCTTTGACTCTCTAATCTATGGATATCTATTTTAATCCCTCAATTTGAAAAAAAAAAATAATCAAAAAACTCTCCAATCTGTCTCTCTCTCCTCCATAATCAAAATCAAATCTTCTCCCACCTTTGCCTCTCTGGAACTCCTCTCCATCCTCAAAAGGCATTTCTCTCACCACCAACACCAACAGCTGACATCTTCAAGAAACCACAAGATTCCTCACCATTGTTCATCCTTTTTCTCTCATTCCTTCTCCTATCTTTGACTCCATTCCCTGATTTGTAGGTGAGAGATAGAGATAGAGAAACAGCAAGGAGAGAAAGAGGGAAGAGAGGGAGCTGAAAAAAGAAAAAAGTTGCAGATTTGCCCACATAATCCTCCATTCTGAGCAAAACCCAGATACCATAACTCGATTTCAAGCCAAACCCAGAAAAATCTGTGGTTTAAATCAAAGATTTGAGTTTGAGGGGGAGAGAAAAAGTAAGAAAAGAGGGGATTTTCCGCCATTGCAGAAGGTATAGTATAAGCAAATGCCGCCTCATCCAGATAGTGCCCCATCTACCCCAGGCAAGTTCAAGATGGACAAATCGCCCTTCATTCACCACCGTCTCCGATGGCATTTAAACCCCATTGCCAAGCTCACTTTTTGGTCCTTCATTTTCTTAGGTCTAATTTACATGTTCTTCTTCAGATCATCTCCTTCTAACCCATCTTCAATTTCCTCTTCTTTCTCCTCACAAACCGACCCATCTCGCCGCTCTCTTCGGACCTTCTCATGGGGTGGACCCGCCTGGGAAAAACGGGTCAGGAACTCGGCCCGGGTCCGCGCTTCAAATGGGATATCCGTATTGGTAACCGGGGCAGCCGGTTTTGTGGGTACCCACGTTTCCGCCGCCCTGAAACGGCGGGGAGATGGTGTTCTTGGGCTTGACAATTTCAATGACTATTATGATCCTTCATTGAAGAAGTCAAGGCAGGCTTTGTTAGAAAGAAGTGGGGTGTTCATTGTTGAAGGAGATATCAATGATCAAGCCCTTTTGAAGAAGCTATTTGAGGTGGTTGCTTTTACTCATGTTATGCATTTGGCTGCTCAAGCTGGGGTTAGGTATGCTATGCAAAACCCTGGGTCTTATGTTCATAGTAATATTGCTGGATTTGTCAATTTGCTTGAAGTATGTAAGTCTGCAAACCCTCAACCTGCAATTGTTTGGGCATCTTCTAGTTCTGTGTATGGATTGAATACAAAAGTGCCCTTTTCTGAGAAAGATAGAACAGATCAACCTGCTAGTTTATATGCTGCTACTAAGAAAGCCGGGGAAGAGATTGCTCATACTTATAACCACATTTATGGCCTCTCCCTTACCGGGCTGAGGTTCTTCACTGTCTATGGCCCTTGGGGTAGACCAGATATGGCATACTTCTTTTTTACTAGGGATATTTTGAAGGGCAAATCGATCCCGATCTTTGAGGCCCCAAATCACGGGACTGTTGCTAGGGATTTCACTTATATTGATGATATTGTGAAGGGGTGTTTGGGGGCATTGGATACTGCTGAGAAGAGTACTGGGAGTGGGGGTAAGAAAACTGGTCCAGCTCAGTTGAGGGTGTTCAATTTGGGGAACACCTCACCCGTGCCTGTCACCGATCTTGTTTCCATATTGGAGAAGCTCTTGAAGGTCAAGGCAAAGAGGATGGTGATGAAATTGCCGCGCAATGGTGATGTTCAGTACACACATGCCAACATCAGTCTGGCTCAGAGGGAGCTTGGGTATAAGCCCACTACAGATCTTCAGAGCGGGTTGAAGAAGTTCGTTAGGTGGTATCAGAATTACTATAAAGAAGGGAAGAAGAGTGCTGAATGAAGTGTGATCTTATTTGCATGGTAGGATTTGTTAAATTCTTGTTCATTGATTCGTATAATTGTTTTGCCCTTTATTTGCTGTTTGTCCACAATCATTCATATTTGTGTACCTTGCCGCTGCCTTATAATGAGAACACTCGCTTCCCTGGGATGGAGAAGTTTTGGATTACAGGACATCATTGGAGCATTATAATTTGTACTAGACCAATCGTTTTTCCATCCCTATTTTTAGGTCTCTTTCTGGAGAATGTAATTTGTTGTAGTCTTAGCAATGTAGAATTCTTGATTTCAGAGTGCTTGCCAATTGGTGAACATGTATTACTTCAATGCAATTTGAATAAAACTAGGACATGATATCTTTATTTCTGCGCCTGTTTGCTCCACTCTTGAGAAATTGTCACCCTATGTCCATAAATCTTGGGATATATCTTCAATTGAATGGTCTACATCAATATTGATCTATTTAAGTTGGAATATCACATTTAGCTTCCAAAAGTGGAAGCTTCAGAGCACAGTTGATTTGTTGGTTAATGAAGGTAAAAGAGGCTTTTCAAGAGTGAGAGATTATTCCTTGCTCTGGACGCTTGTAATGGCTGCGCTATACAAGCACATACCTACACCGTTCCCATATTGGTTTGCTAATTCAGAAAATGTTTCGATCTTTTTCCTTTTTTGTATTCTTACATGTGCTTTCAGGTGTGCAAATATCCTTCTTTTAAGTTCGAGGATGATTTATCGCACGGCATAGAGAATCCATGGAACTCCATAGGCTTTGACGAGAGATCCATAGAGCTCTATGAAAACATGGAAAGTTCCGCTTGATTTTGTGAACATCTTTTGGTACATATCCAAAGCCTAGCATTTGCCTTTCTTGGGAGTCTGTTTTTGTTCTCGACATGTATGCCTTTGAATCTGTGCTTCTTCATGGCCCAGTCAAATTGAGCGGGCTGGAGCACAAAGAATAGTTTACTTTATGGTGCTGACACTATTGATTCTCAGTGATAGAATCCCCTCCCCCCCCCCGAGGGAAATTGCCTTGAAGTATGTTTTGGAAAAGGGAAAAGGAAAATGCATGCTTGGCATAGCTATTGTCTACTGATCTCAAGAGATGTTATCTTATCCTATATTCTGATTTCTGAAATCTTGCATCCCAATGAGAGATACCACTTGTATGCATTACTGGTTTTGCTTCCCAGTAGTTAAACTGTAGATTGATCTTGCATTTATTTGTCTGTTTCATATAGGATAATTTTCATTTCCTGCAGAAGAAGGTGCAGGACCCATTAGCTGTGCTTTATACATTGCATTATTAGGCTTTCAAAGAGTCAATTCAAAGTTGCTCTGTTTTTGTTTTCCGTTTTTTGTTTTGTTTAACATTTGCAAGCCTAGTTTCTTCTTTACTACGCATAAGGTTGCATACATCTACTGTTCTCCTCAACCTTGCTTTCGTGGGATCTATGAATCTGCTGTTGTTTGTTGTCACAAGCATATTCTCCAATTTGAAAAATGAATTGCATGGAACTACAACGAAACAGAATATGAAGTCCATCGCTGCAACATTCGAGGGATCAAACTGTACACAATCTTACCGTTGACGTGAGTTTCAAGTTGTGTATATGGCAAAAGACTTGCAATACTCATTCATGTCAAATTCTCAGCATGGTTAGTCAGTGGTCATGTGAAAGCACAAACATATAATATTCTTCTGTTGGTGGTGCAATGTGAACGCTCTGATGCTAATGCATGTGAAATTGTACTTTTGATGGGCTTCATCCAACGAATACAATGGAGAGGTTACCTTTCTTGATTTAGCTGCTTGGATTGCTTTTTAAAGCAATTGCCTGCTTTTGCCGCTTGCTTACGTTTCTATCAAAACTCAAAAGCCTCTTTTCCTTTTGTTACTGTATACCCTGTGTTACAAGCCAATCTGTGTGAAGTCTTATATTTACATAATCTGACATTGACTGGTGTGTCCAATTGTGCGTAACTCAGAATAAATTGGATCTGAACATTCAGCTCGAGATCAGATTAGAGCTAATTGAACTAAACCAATATCCAAAAGTCTTGTTTTTGGGTGCTTAAGCCAGATGAAAAGTACATGTAACTTTACCTTGATCCTAGATTTAAAACCATACTATCTCTTGTTTTTTTTGTTTGAACTCGATGCAAACTCTACTGAATTTGTCCGATTTGGGATACTACACTATTTGAATTCGAATTCCAAATATATAAACATGAGTTCCAAACTCTATTCGATTCATCTAATTCGAAATAAACTGTGAATTAAAAGTTTACAAACCTCTAACCCCATAAATCAATAGAAAAGGAAAACTAGCTATGGGTGAATGTATCTTGGGTGAATGGCGATGGTGGGAATCAATGCTCCAAGCTGTCAAGTGTTTTTCTTTTTTCTTTCTTTTGTTTATTGGTGGGGTTTTAGTCAAAGTAATATTAAAAGTACATCACAGTCCAAAGGCAATGAGAGTGGGGGTGGCCATTGAATGCACCTCTATATAGACATGCTGGCTTTGCTTTCATGGGAATGGACAAGGACATGGCCCTTACTCTCTCTTCCTGTGAATTTGTGGTGGGCTTTCCTTATAGGAGACTCTGGCTTTGTAAAAGCTTCTCATACTCTTATTTATTAGGGCTCATGACACATGACTAAATTCAGTGCTTTAATTATCTTGTAAGGTTGCCCTCTTCCTAAATTGGTACATATTTGACATACCTATCATCTTTCACTCAAGGAGTCCTTGATTCAAATTCGAAGGGTGCAGCACTACTTTGTTAGGGAAGTACAGAAGAGTTATGTTTGGACCTATATTTATCCTGTTGGATTTACTTAGGGTTTAATGCTTCATGTACTGACATTCGACTCTTTTCATTAGCAATGTCCCACAAAATTCAAACACCCCGCCCCACAAAAACCCCAAAAATAAAAGGAAAAAAAAATACATATTTCTAACTTCGAACAACCTATCTTATTTTTGACTTGAATGTACTAGTTCAATTTAGCTAGGTTGGTTACAAATAGATTTGTTGATCATCAACTTAGATGTGGATATTAACCAGCTCAATTGGTACAACATATAGAGATTGATATTAGAAACCTTTGTTTAAATTTGACCTATCTTGACCTTGTGCCTTCTTAGCAACCACCCCCCCCCCCCCAAAAAAAAAGGAAAAGAAAGACAAAGCATATCTTCAAGTGTTCAGGCTTGAATTTGCCATTCACATAAAAGCTCCTTGCAATTACCTAAGGTCCCTTGCAGTTACATAATATAGCAATATCTTGTCAATAGATTAGTTCAAACATGGCAGGATGTCCATAAGGGAATGTCACGAGAACATTTACATTCATCTACTTTTCCACCTTATAGTGCTTGGTCATAGTTTCGAGCACCTCCCAGGTAATCTTCATTCCTTGAGGGAACACAGCCAAATCACCAGCTCCAATTTCAAAAGATCCTTCATGCCCATCAACACAAACCTTCACTTTGCCCTCTACTATGAACATTGTCTCCTTTGTCTTGAATGTCCATGGGATTTTGCTTGGCTCACCGTTATACCTATTTTCACTTGATGTTAGAGCGTATCAAATTCAAAGCAGTTCCTCTCATAAAAGCGACAGTTGAGACCAACCCCGTATAGATCCCATATAAGCAAGCCATGGAGAAACCAATATGTACCCAACCTAACCCTTAATTAAGTAGACAATATTCTTGAAAGACACAGGATAGCTTATGAAAAACAGCCCTAATACACACTTGCACAAATGTTGCAAGAAGCTGTGCATGATCCAATACAACTCATCAAGTTACAACAACTTTCAGCATATTTTAACAAAAAGCACCAATAAGTACTTAGATAAGTCCAAAAGATAAGGTTAAATACTCATTCTCTCCAGGTCGAACGTGGAAAAGGGGGTTTAGAATTGAACCCAGTGCAAGATCTGCACCCTTAACCCATGCGAGGTTTACCCCCTTATTCCACTTCTATCGGCTCCTTACCCTGAAAGGTAGGTGGTGGGCTGGCCTAGCCGAAAAAAGAGAGAATAAGTGGGTTATCCATTCTTCTTTTTCCGCCAAATCTAATATCATGCATTTCTGGCAGAGAAATTGATAAAATCTCAGAAGCTGTTAGATAACACAACCACATCTGCAGAGAAGTGTGCATTCTTTAAAATTCTCCTGCACAGCAGAAAAAGTAGATAACAAGTTCCCAATATTCTTTACCATTTTGGCAGAGGTCAATTAGTCTTGAATAATGTATGGCTAGTTCATATGACTTCTGTTTGGCACAGCGATTTAAGGGGCATTCTGGAACAACACAAGATAACTTGGGAGCAGGGGGCCTGCATCAGTTTGAACTTCAGATTATAGTGGACCATATAAAAACAGCTTGTTGACTGACACCGCGCCCCATCCCTCTCTCCCAAGCCATTGAAAGATTGTGGTCTCTTGGGGGTAATAGCGTGGTCTTACATTATGCATTTTCCGGCAACAGTTGTGGTCTCACGACTCTCTTGGCATACTCATCCACATTTGGGGGGAGGGGAGGAAAAGTGAGGCTTTACAAGCTCGGATGCACTAAGGCATACTAAGAAATAAATAAGACCCCTTCAGCAAATTCTGTGATGCTAAGGGCTCCCATCTAGCCTGTTGGAAGCACTGCAGGACAATAACACCTGTGAAAGCCATACAGCAACAACCAGTTGCCAAACCAATGACTCCAAGTTCTTATCAGAAATTCAGATTACAAGATGTTGAATAATAATGACTTCTCCTCTCCTTTTTCAATTTTGAAGAATGACTTCTCTAGATTGTCATTGTACCACCTATGGCACAGCCAAAGTTTAAAGGTTCAAATTTGAGCTGACCCTCATAAATAAGTCCCTAGCATTATCCACAACAGGCTACTTACCAATTCCTGGATATATTTGCTGGCGACATGCAAAAATGGACCCCGCATGGCAAGTGGGTAAGGTGGATCAATTGAACCTAGCCTAATATTGGCCCCCAATTAGGGTTAAGGGTAAAGGAAGTCTTGAAAATCCTAGAAGATATGCTACATTACAATAGAACCCCCAATCTCAAGGCTTGGACAGGGTTTCACTATCACTAGGAGACACCTTGATTCTCAAGCAAAAATAAGAACATATAGGTGACAGACTGATCAAGTCATAAATTACTAATCCTTGATACTTAATGGAAGCACGGCAAACTTGTCTGCCAACACTTAATTGAGGGGCACTGATGGCATAGTGCTATAACCATGACTAGCTTGTCGTTGGCATCAAAACCACCTGCAACGCTCAGACTAGAGCACCATTGTTCCATATGTGTGCAAGTCTAATTGATCTCTCTTCAGCTACAAGGACTAACCAATAAAAAAGCATAATATATCGATCATGCTCTAACAATAGAGTTCAATCAAAGTAGCACATTCACCCTAACATTAACATTAACTTCAAGCTCACGTACGTGGGCTATCTAACGTATAGAATCAACCATGTATCCTAGGAGCCTCATGGAAGGCAGTGGGGTGACAGAGGGGCAAGTGGAAGGAAATGCCACAGTCCTCGTACTTTGAGAGCGTTTGTGCTTACCGGAACTTTCTGGGGCATTCCTACACCTACACAGTAAACGTCCTCACTACAAAGGGTATTTCAAGGACGGTATGCTTGACCAACCAAAAATCAAGCTCAAATCCATGGAATTCCGCCGGAAAAAATGGGGGTGTCAAATTCATGCAACTTACCCTTTCATGTTTTTGCATAAAGATTCTTTAATGTTGATTGTTGGGCCTTTATTTGCCTAGTATGGAACAATAGATGATAGTCTACAGCTTAAATAAAATCAAAGGCATACAAAAGACGAAGCATAATCTCTTTGAACTGCCCAAATGCAAGTGCTTCACTCATTACAAGTAGACTCAACAAACATATTTCAGGTTTCAATTGAAGCATTAGCCTTATATAGGTTATCCTTCACCCTTTCCTACCCATTATATACATGACGATGATTACACATTCACAGTCAACTCCCAACACACAACTAAAGCTTGATAAACTTGCATCTAATCACATTCTGCAATTACATCAATAGCAGCATAAAGGCCCCAAATTGAACATACTTGACTAGAATCAGAAGCACACCCGCAAACAAAACAGACAAAGGCCGAAAACCTAAAATGAAAAATAACCCAGATGAAATCTCTGAACAAGAAAATTCAATGCAAAAAGAAAGGTGAAAACTTTACTTGGGCCAAGTAGTGACTTCGAGCTCGTCAAGCTTAGACTGAGGAGGGTTCTTCTCTATCTTCACTCCATATATTTCGGTAATGGTGGGCATGGCTATTTGAGTTGATGTTTGAGGTTTTCTGAGTAACATTGATGCTACGAACAGAGAAAATGCTAACAGCACCAGCGATCGTAATTCTAACAATTTTCCCATCTGCAATCCTTCAATAATAACATCAACAACGCAATCTGAATGCTTAGCAACGAATCACTCTGGGTTGGATTCTTGCCGTTTTCTCTGTTCTTTCTTTCCCACTCTTTTTTTGGGGGGGGGGGGGGGTTTACGTCCTTCCTTTCGTTGTGGGCGTCTTTCCATTTTTATTTTTATTTTTATTTTTATTTTTTTGGGTTTACATCCCTCGATTTTTTTATTTTTTTTTGAGGCAACTTCCCTCGATTTTTGCTCCTCTAAAAGATTTTGAAAAATTAATAATCAATCCATTTATTTGCTACTTACTAGTGATTACGTATGGAATAAGATTGTTAATATTTCAATGGATTTCACATTGAAGTTGTCAACTTTGTGTGACGCCAGATATTAGAATTGATAACTAAATTTTTAATCAAAAATAAAATATATTGCAACCAAAACAATTACAATTTTTAAGGTTTGAAGGAAAGATCATGTTATCAAACTCAAGTAACTCTAACATAATTTCTAATCCTAAAAACGCAGTGGGAGGACATTCGAAAAAGAAAAATAAATAAAAGTTTATCAAGAAACATCATATCCATAGCTCATTAAAATCCGATTTTTGCAGAAGAAGACCACATATTTCATTTAAAAGGAAAACAATATAGCCGTAGTGTAAACAGACACAGGCACTAAGTGATAGCGAGCATGGCCATTTTGTCTCCTCAACTTGCCCTTAAACTCCATGACCACCTCTTTCATCTTCTGTTGCATTTGGCGAGGCAACTCTTGATCTCCAAAAGACTTGATTTTTTCAAGAACAATATCAACTTCATCAATATTGTCTTCATCAGAACAAGGCAAAACCAAACTAATTGTTAACTCCTTATAGAGGGTGCTTTTTTATAGGGCAAAAACTTTACAAAAATCGCAACGCTCGAAGTAAATCTTAAATAGGGTTTATGTATGTATTTACAAATTACAAAAGAGGTGAAATTGAAGAATCAAATGTTAGGGGTCATATTTATACGAAAGCAATCAACTACTATTTGGCTTAGGATTAGAAGTGTATTTTGGTAAGGAGAGTAATATTAGGAAAGTCTATTTGAATTTTTTTTTTATATTGAAAACATATATTTTTGTTTGTAATTGTAGATCTCATAAAAGGCAAGTGATGTAATGTTGAAGTAATCAAGCAAAAAACAAAGTGAATCTTATTTTTCCTTAATTTCCTATTTAGGGGCAAATACACTAATATTAATGTATTTAATTTTTTTTTTCAAAGCATAATTAAGTAACGGTCTGAGCAAAGACTTCCCCCAACAAATTTATCAATTTTTATTTATTTATTTATTTATTTTGATAAGCCAAACAATTTATCAATTTTTATTTTCCTTCCCCTTCGTGGTTTGGAAATTCCACGCGAGCAAAACGACGTCGTAGCTTGCTAGGGTTTGTTTTAGCTCCAAGCATAAAACCATCATCATAATACAATTTCGCGTCTCTGTTTTGTTGTTGTTGTTGTTGAATATCGACTTCGTGAACCCCAGCGACATCCAAAGCGCAGCCTTCTCATTGCTTGAGCACTCAATCGAGCTGCAACAATGGTAGTCTCTCTCTCTCTCTCTCTCTTTCTCTATCTCTATGTATGCGAATGCGATGAACCCTAGTTGGTGATGATCTAATTTATGTCTCTGTTTCGTCATTTGGTGGTGATTTGTTGGTAGTCGCTGGTGGCGAACGAAGATTTTCAGCACATTTTGCGTGTGTTGAACACCAACGTTGATGGAAAGCAGAAGATCATGTTTGCCATGACATCCATCAAGGGTATTGGCCGCCGTTACGCCAACATTTGCTGCAAGAAGGCCGATATCGATATGAACAAAAGGTTTTATCATTCATCTCTCTTTATATCATCTTTGTTTATCGTCTATTGACGTGTTTTTCGATAGTAGATTTTTGGGGTTTATGCTTGATTTGGCTATTTCCATCGGATTTGTGTGGGGTTTCAGCTTTGTTTTGCTTAATTCGTAACTGTGTACGGATGTACAAATGCGTCATTGAAGTTTGTAGTGTTTGGGCAATTATTTCACGAAATGTAGGGTCATGTTTGCAATGTGTGATCTGATATTCTGTGTCTTGCACGTGAGTTGTATCGTTGGTGGAATGTTATGGTCCATGTTAGTTTTAGCATGGTTTGGAGTAGATAGAGTAGATGTGTGGTGAGCATATGCAATGCCTCATTGGCCAACATGCTAGTATCAGTGCTCGGTATCTTCATATGTCACAACGGTTCCTGACTTGCTGACGCTGAGCAAAAATCATGCCTTTGGTGGTTTTTGGAGTTTGTTATGGAGCAGCACTTTGAACTGAAAAAGAAAGTTACAATTGGCATGTTTTATGAAGAACATGCCACACATTGAAGCAAGATAAGATCCAACTCTAGCTGGAATTATACTTAGGAATGATAAGATGATGCCATCATTTTCCAAATGATAGTATCTTTCTTTGATTATGAAAGTGATGTAGGTCTTCACCAAAGATTAAATTTTTTTGTCTTTATCTAGCCTAAAACTATTGCAGTGAGTAAATTATCATCTGCTTGGTGACGTGGTATAGCATTTAATGTATTGATTTAGACCGGATAAAGGCAAAAAGATTTGATCTTTATCAAAGACCTATATCATTGCTCTTTCTTAATAATGAGGAGAGGGTGAATATGATAGCATAAGTATTGTTCAATAATTTTCTGAAATGATCATGATTGAGGAAGATGAGAAATGAGGTGAGAGAGTAAACAGCTGGAAAAAGAGAAATACTCAATGATTTTTTGGAATGATGGTATCATCTATAATGGTTCATTTCATCCATCCGGATTTGCGCAGAAATCTATAGAGGAGCTTTGGAATTTGTATAGGAACTCTGAAATTTGTAGATGAGCTATGAAATTTTTAGATGAAGGTTTGATACATAGAAGAAGCCTTGAAATTTGTAGATGATCCCTACGAATTTTCTTTCATTGTTTTTGTTAAGCTTTGAATTTGCCGTGAAATTTCAGATGGTTGAGAATTTTGAGATGAAATGAAGAAAGGTAGTATCTGTCCATTATATCCTCAATAATGAGGATTTCAATTTGTGGATTATATGCCACTTTTTCCTCTCAGCAAGTAGTATGTTGAGCCTGTAGGCTTGTTATCATGTTGTAGACAAGCCGTAACTTATTTCTGTATAGGCTGACCACTTAAGCCAGAATTGTAATTTTTTAAAGATAAGATAACAGTTTTTATTATGAGTATCAAGATGATGCTTTCATTATAGATAAAAAATACATCTTGTGTATCAAGTCAAGAGATAGGAGAAGAGGCTGATATAAATGCCACAGGGAATGAAATCCTCATTGGTGTATTTTCATTCTCCTTGATGCTGGCTTGTTGGTCCTTGCTCTGATCATTGCTTTGATCTGTAGAAGATTTTGAATTGCTTTGTTTCAATGATTCTTGCTCAATTGTGATTCCTGTTTACTTGTCATCATCTGCAGTCTATAATCTCATCCTTTGAACGGTGCTGTAGGGCTGGTGAGCTTTCTGCTGCAGAGCTTGATAATCTGATGACTGTCGTGGCGAACCCGAGGCAGTTCAAGATCCCAGACTATTTTCTGAACAGGCAGAAGGATTACAAGGATGGTAAATACAGTCAGGTGCTTTCCAACCAACTTGACATGAAACTGAGAGATGACCTTGAGCGTCTTAAGAAGATCAGGTGTGTTTGCATTTGGTTCATGCTTATAACTTCAGAGTCTATAAGTCTATTGTATGCACCTGCTGCCTGGGTTTGTTATGCCTTGCGGAGCGATGGGTGATTCTGTTGAGATGGAACTTTGTTTCACATCAGTTAAGAGACCTGATGCTGATTAAGGAAACTGTAGTTGCGCAATTATCTTCTTGATTCTTGTAGACCCAGCTGAGTTTTGTGGACCACCTGATGAGGTATAGCAACAGCACAACATTCGCCCCATCACCTGGTTTATTTCGCGAAGTGGGTTATGAGGACCTAGGTGATAGATTTACTCAAGCCTTAATTCGCCCTGGGAAGCTGAGGGGCTGTTACTAGACTACCAACCCAGACTTTCACTTTTTCAAAACCAAAGTGAGAAAAGGCAAATGACCTAGGCATCCCAATGATGAAAAATATAAATTTAATTTCTAGAGGGAAGGGGTGTAAGGACTTGGTGAAGCTTAGAACCTTCGTAAAACTGAAAGCATGCAGTGAAAGAAGACAATTTTCATTAATCAGTAATGTTCTTCAGATACTTTTGCTATTGTTGAGTAAACTATTCAAGCATGTAGGATTCATTTTATCTGATTGGTTAGTCATAATTTTCTTTCCCTTTCTTTATGGCAGAAACCACCGTGGTCTCCGACACTACTGGGGTCTTAGAGTGCGTGGTCAGCACACCAAGACAACTGGACGTAGGGGAAAGACTGTTGGTGTCTCAAAGAAGCGTTGAGGACTTGTGGTTGTGTTGCTTTCCAGATATCTTCATCGCTGTCTATGTCTTCTTTATACTTCAGTCACTCTAGGGCCACAAAAGCCACTAGGTTTTCCGTTTTTGTTCAGCATGTCTTTTTGTGTTTTTGATTCAGAAAAGCCTTGGGTGGACATAGTTTTGTTTAAGCCAAAAATGCTGCATTGAATGATAATTTTTGTAGCTTATGTCAGACAATTCTTGATTCTTTGAGAAGATGTATTGTTGCGGAATTAGTGAAAATATTGGTTTTTCTTTTCCTTCAAGATCATCCTGTTTTACCCATTGTGTTTCGTTAAATGGATTGGTAGTTTGAATGAAAGATTTGGCATCAAGTTAGTGAGTCTTTTGCCAATCTTGTCATGGATTGTAGTCAGTGCCACACTGACTGGCTAAAGGGCTCCAAATGGGGTCTGTCTGTTCCATAATATCAGGAGGGTGGCCTATCCACAAACTCTGGTTAGTGGTGATGGAACCTAATTTTTTGGATTTGTTTTGGGGTGCATACGTACTGTATGGTTGGACTAGTCGTTTGCAGTTGTGTCTAGCTATTTTAAAGTTGTGTCTTGAAACTGTAGGATCAATGGTCAAGCTTTTTGTAGTAGTGATCCAAAATTGTGCCATGGCTTTGGTCGAAACAGTAGGATCAGTTGTAAAGCTTTTGGATGTTGGGATTCAGGGATCTCGGGTACTTAAGTCGTCAACTTGTTTAAGTTCATAATAGTGAATGGCTAAAGGATGATGGTTGGCACCTAGAGGGATAGGTTAGGAATTCGATCTTCCTTAATTTTTCCTTCTTTTGGGTTCCCCCCCCCCCCCCCCGGGGAGGGGGGTGTTGGGGCTGTCGAAGAGAGATCAATGCGAATTCTAAGATATTTCCGGGTCTATGGACTCGGGTTACGCACTGGCCACTACCATTTTTATTCGGGAAAAATCACAACTCCTATTAGTTTAAGGTGATTGCTAGCCCAAACAAGATCTTCATAACCTAAGTTGGATGTATAGCTCGGTACTGTGCTTTAAGTGCTAAGGGACGAAGAGCTGACCATTGACCAAACCCTTGATAGCCTGCGGTCTCCTGTACTCCCTGGAGCAGAATTGTAACTGTTATGTTCTAGCCTTGGCTGTCATTTGTCAAAGTATGCTCATGCCAAATTTTGATCTTGAAGGCCTCAACCCTGAAAATGGAGATTTTAAACATAAACAAATAAAAACTGATGTGCTTTCAACGCAGTTTTTGGTTGGTGTTTGTAAAATTTTGATCTTGTTCCCGTTAACCCACTAGGCCAATGTCATGACTAAAATATATTACTTGAGCCAAGCCTTGATTAGCTATCTAGACATTTGGAACAAAGTCAACAAACTTTTATCACTTCTGTTTCTGGCACTCCTTTGTTTCTTCACTTCACTTGGTAGATGGTCCACCATACGACCCAAATTTAAACACTATGCAAGGTCATGATGATTGGTGATCGTTAGTCTGTTATGCATCATTCCTTTAACAAACAAATATGTTATGCTTGGTGACAAAGGAATATGTTAACGTTTGGTTAAATCATAGCATAACCAAACATGACATCACAATATAGAGAAATCAGACAAAGCCAACTTGACCTGGCATGTATCCTTAAGTATATCCTAAGAGAAAACACAACCACAATGTTATTATTTTCCAAAAGGAAATGATGAACAAAGCTATACTGTATGAGGCTAAACACATCTTCATCAATTAGGTAACTCGCGAGAGAAAGGATGATCACTTGAAACGGAAGGAAAAAGAATGCATACGGTCAACCTCATGGCTTTGCTCTGCTGCATTGACATGGCAAAACACGTTTAAGTCGAGTCATGTTGGGTTCTGATTATAGTCAGTTGTGCGGTAGAGTCCAATAAGTTCATCTTGGATAGAAGTTTTGAGTCTGAGTCAATTGGGGCCCTTTGGTGTTCTGTCACTTTAATTTGGATCTGGGTTTGGTCTGGTATTCAAACATCCTGGGTTTGGTCTGGTTTTGGAACATCCAAGTCGAGTAACCCGCCCAAATCAGTATTCCCAAATCCACCTAGCTTACTCCTCGCCCTCTTCTGGTTCACTTTCCTCTTCACTCTCCTCTAAGCTCAGCCGATTAAGATTCCTTTCCAACGGCGGTAGCCCATCATCAGAATCACCAGAACTGGCCTCTTCATCACTCGCTGTCCCCTCTTTAGCTTTATCTTGCACCACTCCGGAATCCTCTGGCTTCTGTTGCTGGGATAACCAAGAATTTTGAACTGAAATTATCTCAGCACTGTCTTTACACTCAGAATAGGCCTTCAAAAGTTCCTTGTTGAGTGACAAAAATGCATGCCCCCACTTGAACTTCCCAAGCAATAGATTTGCGGTTTCCTCTTCGCCACAGATCAGTAAAGCAGCAGATAATGCTTCCACACAAGATAGCTCGCACGGTCTGCCATAATTCACAGGATTTGCTGCTACCAGCCATGGCAATAACCGAGGAGCAGCACATCGAAGTTTCACAAATGGAACATCACTTAGCCGGGCCCATGAGCAGTCGACAACAGCCAAACCCCTCTGCTTGATTAGTGGGTAGTCCTCTCTTGAGACGCAGTGGGTGCCAACAGGGCTCAAGACAATGCCCCCAAAACCAGCAGTCACACGCAGTTCTTTTAACAAGTTAAATCTGGCCAGTTTCCGACCAGTGCACCTTTTTGCATCACATTGCCCAAAATCCCACATAGCAAGCTGGATTTTTGGACTTGCAGGTTCATTCTCATCATCTATTGCGTATTCAGATGGGAGAGACGTACCTTCCCCTGAAAGGTCATGAGCGAAGCTTCGTTCAACTCGGTGGGAGCGATGGTTTTTCTGCCGCCTCGGCTTGTTGTGGCCCATAGCTTACGATAGCAAAGCAAGAGGATTGGTAACCCTGTACAAGAAGTCAACTTTAGAGTCTTTTATAATGCCACATTGATGAAGTGCAAACAGAGATAGGCATCTAGCAATCTTTAAAACAGCTGATGTATAACATATTTCAGGTACTGTTGCTATTGAATTATGATTATAGAGAGAATTATGAGGTGGTTTACCAGCAACCAGGCAAGACATTGTAGGGTCAGTTTATACTAATCTAATTTACCTGACCTTTTATCAGTACTTCAAGGATTTCTACTGTACTTTAAGGGCTATTGAACCAAAAAATGCTTTTTAGATGCTATATCCATCCCTGTGTTTATGTGATTGATTCCATGGGATTTAGGGATTTAGATAGCATCAAGCACTGCAATGCACACATGTACTAAGAGACATAACAGGACACAGCTGAAATTTCTTTGTAATGCTTCTGCCCATCATAGTAATGAATGTGAATATGTGATCAATCAGCAACCAAATGTACATCCTCCACGTACAGTTCTTTCTCATACAATAATTTCAGAAAGAATGTATTGTCAGCAACCCCAAGTTTCTCAAGGAGAAGCAATAAAATGTGGGCTATATACAAATACAACTCTTGTCACGCTTTCGTGAATTCAAAAGTGAATCCACAATATGAGCAACAGAACTATAACCAGCAGAATGTGTGATATTTGATTCCTACGAGAGTCTAGTAATGAACTCCTCATTTAGGCAGCTGATATACAAAGATACCGTAATTCAGGAACCAACTTTTAGCAGTTAAAACATGGGGGACGATTCTATGAATTCATCTTCCTATTAATGATAACTAGAAAAGGGCGAGTGATAAAAGAGCAAATTTTCCTCCTAAAATAATCACGAGCAAAATCCATCACCACAACAACAACAACAACAACAACAATCCCAGTGTGGGTCCCGCTTACACGGGGTCTGGGGAGATCCAGCTGTAGGCAACCTTACCTCTACCGGTATTCCTACCCATAGAGAGGTTGATTCCATATGACCCACCAAGACGGTTTTAGAAAAAGGGTTATAGGGCAAACTTTTGCGAAAACCATTTACTGAGTAATCGAGGGAGGAGGAAAGGGGAAAGGGGGGATGATAGCAACCTAATTAGCTAGTATATGAATGCGAATGGCAACCTAATTAGCCAGCGTCATGATAGCAAAGATAGCATTTTGAATCAAACCCAGAAAACCCCATGGATACCTCAATTTGGTTCCCTCTACAGAGAAAAGGAAAAACAATCCAGTCACTAAATTGCATATATATTGACATGATTTGGATGAAATTTCAATTGGCAGGAATCCCAATCGAAACAAATTAAGATATCCAAATCATTTTCTAGCGAAAAGATCACAGAGTTACAATCAATGATTAACAAAAGAAATTAAGAGGAAGGGGAAAAATTCTCACCGCGTACAGGGATCAGATGCGACAGTAAAGGTGATTTTAAGGAATTACGATAGAGAGTCTGTAGTCCACAGCGAAGGGCAAGAGGACCGATACTAAAACCCTAATTAAGCCAAGGTCGTCGGATTTAGATGCAACAATCCAAGGAGCTAAGTTTATATATATACACACACACATACACACATATATATATTGAAATTGCGAGAAAACATAAAGGTCAGCCCACAAGTATCTCGCGTTCACCCAAGGTTCGAGAAAAGGTCACACCGTAAGGGGTGAATTGTAGGCAGTCTAACCTGACTTTGTCAGTGACTAATTCCACGGCTCGAACCCGTGACTTTTTGGTCACACTGAGATTGCTTTTGTTGAGAAGGCAATATAGCATTCCAATGTATTTGAGAAAAAAAAAAACCATTTGTATATGATGCAGCCTAACATTCAATTGTATATATAATACATTTAACTACTTTCGTAGTTTATTTGAATAAGAAAAATATATGATAAATTTAAATATGAATAAATTTTTCAAAAAATATGGTGATTTTTTTTTTGAAAAAAAAATGGTGATATTATTGTAGAAATATTTTACGTTAAGGGTGAATGTTTAAAGTTCATAGAGTGGATGAAGTTTGGTTTTATAGCTTGAACTAAGATTTTATTATTTTTGTACATATGAAGTCATTAAATCTTAATCTCTATTCTACGTTATCATTGTCTTAACTTTTAAGTAGTATGTGAGATGCGTAGTTTTAACTGAAACTTGCCACTTTTTCTTCTTTCTTTCAAAAAAAAAAAGTTACTGCATAGTACGTAAGTCATATGAAAGAACCAATGCAAATTACACTTTGTAGTATATATATGTGCCATGGGTATGCTTCTTTGCTATGGTTGGTTGCTTAAGAAAACATGAATATTATTATCCTAATATATTTGTGAAAACAATAGTCCTCAATTTTTGAAAAATATTAAAGTAATCTCCAAAAAACTGAAAATTAAGCATCAATTCAGACGAAACTCAAATTTCCAATCTCATCAACATACAGGTTTTGCAATAAATGAGCCCTGAAAGAAACAAGAAAAGGAAAAAAAAAAACAAAAGGAAAAAAAAATAAAAAAAAATCGAAGGCAAGGCAATTCAATACTCAACTTGTCTTCTTCCCTACTCCCTGCCACTCACTCAATTCTGACTGCTTCCCTCTCTCTGTCTTTCCCCACCAAAAGTCCCTCCACCAAAAAGTCACTTCACTTTCATTAGAAAGCCCACATCTTTCTCCCTAAAACCCAGAAAAATGAAGCTCACCCAGTGCCTGTTCCTCCTCTCAATGGCATTCTTTTTCTTGTGCCCTCAAACTGTTTGTTTACATGCCGAGCTGAGGACTCTCATTGACATACGAGCAGCCCTCGACCCTCATGGCGTCTACCTCTCCTCTTGGACTATCGACGGTGACCCATGTGAGGGGAGCTTTCTGGGTGTTGCTTGCAATGAGCTTGGTCAAGTGGCTAACATTTCTTTGCAGGGAAAAGGGCTTGATGGGTTCATACCTTCTGCCATTGGTGGGCTCAAAAGCTTGTCTGGGTTGTACCTGCATTTCAATAGGTTGAGTGCGGGGATACCCAAAGAGATTGCTGAGTTGACTCAGCTTACGGATCTCTATTTGAATGTCAATAATTTGAGTGGGGAAATTCCTCAAGAGATTGGCAATATGTCTAGCTTGCAAGGTTATATTTTCTGGATTTTATATTTTTCCATTGCTCATAGTTCTCAAAGTTTCAATTTTTTGGTTCGCTTTTGTTCGTTCTGTTGTCTGGATTGTTCTGGGTTTCTTGCGATTTGGACTAGAAAGAGATATGATATGCAACTGCCCATTTCTTGAGCCAAGGCATGTGTTATGTCTGTTTTTTCTTTGTTTTAGCGTATCTTTCGTTTTGCCCCTATGATTAGGCAAAGTGGAAGGAGTAAAGCACAAAATTTTGCTACTTTTTGCAAGTTGAGCTTCTAGTGTTAAAATTCAGTTTTTGGTAGCAATTTTTTTATGTTAGGAACTTCTTTGTTTGCTATGAGCAAGATACAAGTTGGTATTTTTATAACTTAAAAGTTTGAAGCTTTTCTTTTATCCTACTCGTATGATTTGAAAACTGAATTGACTTGCTGGAAATGTTTCAATTTGCTTGTTGGCTGTGCAGTTTTGCAGCTGTGTTATAATGAGATAAGTGGAAATGTGCCCACACAGCTTGGGTCTCTCAAGAACCTGAATGTTCTTGCTCTCCAGTATAATCACTTAACCGGGGCTATCCCTGCTAGTTTGGGAGACTTGAACTTGTTGATTAGGTTGGACTTGAGCTTCAATCAATTTTTTGGTTCAATTCCTGTGAAGTTAGCTGAAGCACCCTCACTGCGGATTCTTGATGTCCGAAACAATACCCTTTCTGGCACTGTGCCCTTTGGTAATTTGGTTTTCTACTCGGATTTTCTCAATTCATCCATCCTTTGATTTACCATTGTTTAACTAACGTGCATTTTAACTATTGAAGCGTTGCATAGGCTAAATGATGGATTCCAATATGAGAACAATCCTGGTTTATGTGGAGCTGGGTTTGCTTCCCTAAGAGTCTGCATGGATTCTGATGGCCAGAATCCAAACAAACCTGACAATGGCAAAAAGGAAATACCTGAGTCCGTAAACCTACCATCAAATTGTAGCAAATCCGAGTGCTTAAATCCTCATAAGCACTCACATGCTGGTGTCATTTCAGGAGTGGTTGTCGTTGCCTTAGTCTCTGTCATTGGGCTGTCCATGTTCTTATGGTATCGCCATAGGAAGCAAAAGATTGGAAGCACCACTGGTGCTTCTGATAGTCAGCTTAACACTGACCAAGCTGATGAGGTCTGTAGGAGGGGCGCTTCTCCTCTTATCTCTCTCGAGTATTCAAATGGGTGGGATCCTCTAAGTAAGGCTTCTTGGGAGGCTCTTGAGAGCTTTATGTTCAATTTGGAGGATGTGCAATCTGCTACACAGCATTTCTCTGAAGTCAACTTCCTGGGGAGGAGCAGTTACTCTGCAGTGTACAAGGGAGTTCTGAGAGATGGATCCATTGTTGCTGTCAAGCGTATAGCCAAAACAAGCTGCAAGTCTGATGAATCTGAATTCTTGAAGGGATTGAAAATTTTGACTTCATTGCAGCATGGAAATCTTGTTAGGTTGAGAGGGTTTTGCTGTTCAAAAGGGAGGAGAGAATGCTTTCTTGTTTTTGACTTTGTTCCTAATGGGAACTTGCTTCAATATCTTGATTTAAAGAGCAGTGATGAAAAAGTTCTCGAATGGTCTACTAGAGTCTCCATCATCAAGGGGATTGCCAAAGGTTAGTATAGTTTATTTTCCTTGTTTGGTGCATCTTCAGTTGCTGTTGGGTTTTGAAACATATTATTTATTGTCAATTACATATTCATTTGCTTCTATGAGGTCTTTCCAATGTGATTCAATCCTATGCATGTGCGGCGTCTGAAGATCGAAGTTGCTGTTGGGAAAATTCTTTCAGCTGTCAATTATAGTGGACTATATAGCAGAATGCACCATTAATTGTCCTCCACTCCTCTGGTAGTGTGCACTTAGTGCCCTTTTTTTTAAATAAAAAAAAAAGGGTCCAACTGTGTGCATCCCTACACCCTGCCTAATTAACTCTAGGTATTTGGTTTGATTTGGTAATTGAGTTGGGTCCTTATTTTCCAATGTATAATCCTAATCGTGATTAAACTACGTTTTCTGATATTTATCACTATTAGCTTCAGGATGAGAAGGCTTAGAAAGTGAACTCCTCAAAGAAATCTGGAAATTAAGTAGGATGGTTGATTTAATGTTAGCACCGAATGTGATAATAGCTTTCGACTTTTCTCCACCATTGTTACCAGGCATGGATTATTTACATACTCCTCAAGGAAGTAAACCTGCATTAGTTCACCAAAATTTATCAGCTGAGAAGGTGCTTATTGACTGGCGGTTTAATCCACAACTGTTCGGCTCCGGTCTTCACAAGCTTCTAGCTGATGACATTGTCTTCTCTATGCTGAAAGCCAGTGCTGCCATGGGTTACCTGGCTCCTGAGTATACAACAATGGGAAAGTTCACTGACAAGAGCGACATTTATGCCTTCGGCATGCTTGTATTCCAAATTCTCTCTGGCAAAACTAGAATTGACCCATCAAATCGTCAAGGTGCTGAATTGGGCAGATTGGAAGATTTCATTGATGCAAATCTTAACGGGAAATACTCAGAATCTGAGGCTACTAAGCTGGGTAAGATTGCTTTCCTCTGCACCCATGAACTCCCTCATCAAAGGCCAACAATAAACGAGGTCAGGCAAGAACTAAGTCTACTTGTTGACAGCTCGTGATCTGGGAACTAATGTTAGAATTAGTTAGATATGGAGAATGCTTACTTTGTGCTAATCTTATTTCCAATGCGTGAATTTGTTGTAACCATTGACGGTAGTTAAATCTGTTGTAATCTTGGAGGTTCTTTGCACATGTTGTATGCATCATTGCTGTAATATTAAGAAACGTTCAAAAACCTCCACAATCCGTGTATTGTGATGCCAATCTAGAAATCTAATTAGACTATTGTATGACTATATAAGGATCCCCTGTCTTGATCGCCATTAACCATCTGTTGCATAAGGGTAGGATGTCTGTCTCTTTGCTATGTTCATTACTGCAAATTCAGTTGTAAAAGCCACCTCTATGGGATATATTGCTGCTACTCTTCCTAATGTGAGTTCTGCTTTTGAGGGATCTCGGTGTGGGATATACTATTTATGATATTATGCAAGTGAGTTTTCACGGTGATATCTTATTTGTGAAGGAGTTATTTAGGGTTTTGCATCATAATAACAAGTGAGTAGTCAAGTGGAATAACAAAAATTGAATTTGATGTACTATGAAGATTTTTTAGTTGGGTATGGGTACTTGATGCAGTGATTGTGAAAGACTGGAGTTAGGTGGTGATATGGGTCCCTTACTGAAAGGAGCTCATGTAACCATCTTAGTAACTCGCCATGTGAACTCTGGCTCTTTGCAGTCTGGTCCCACTCACAGAAAGATCCTATCTAACTGTTTGCCTTCATTTGATGTCATGGTATGAGTACCCATAGATAGTTACCACAATGCCATCAGTAGTTAATTTTTTATTTATGTGACAAAATCAAACAATTTGGAGGTCTATATATAACCTAAATTAGGTTAAATTTGTATAATACATAGGAACGTCGTATTTTGATTTGAGTGATTTTAGAACAATCCTTGATATCTATGTTTCATATGGGGGGCATAACGCAGCTGGATCAATCAAGTCCTCCATCCTCTCCATTGAGTCTTGCCCTTATTTGGGTTTTGTTTTTTCATTGGTGAACTACCCAAATCCTAATAAAGCGAGACTTGCACTGTTGGTGGTTGTTGTATTGGAGAACTCACAACATTTTATGAAACCATCCAACACAATAAAACAAATTAAGGGCTCAGAAGAAAAACGGCATTTAGGGTAAAAAATCTTTGTCCTTTGGGATTATCAGCAATTGAAGAAAGTGAAAAAAAGGTATGATGCAGGGTCAGGAAAACCTATGCACCTTCTATGGAGCTATGCTAGAGGATTTGCCTCACTTGCTTGTTAAGTGCATGTACTCGTGGCCAATCTGGGAAGATCTTGCAAGTAAGTTTGGGGAACAAATAACTATGCCATGGAGTTTTATGGGGTTCTTTGAATGATGGATTGCAAGAAGGTTCCACAGCAAGGTGAGGAAGAACTTACGGATTGCCACTTTTTATGCCATAGCTTGGAGTTTGTGGATGAAACGCAATGCAATAATTTTTGAATAGCAAGAATTTAATGGAGAAGAAATGTGCCACCTGATGAAGTGGAGAGTTGCCTTGTGGTCAAAAGCATGGAAGGAGCCCCCACCTTACTCAGTAGAGAAACTGGCACATAACCTTGGTGAGGTAGCAACATGGGTGTGATTAGGCGTGAAATGGAATTGACTACCCCTTGACCCCTTGTGCTACTGTACTTTTTGTGGTGGTTTGCTTTTTCGCTTTTGCTTTGTCTTGTTTTGATCTAGTTTTGATTGATTGCAATGGTGAAGTTTTTTAATGTTGACATTTTGTATGCATAATTGCCCTTTGGCACAAACTATCCAAAAAAAAAAAAGTGAAAGAGAAAGGGGTGAAGTGAGATTCCATGAGAATGGACAAGTCCTTGATACCCTCTACGATATGTTGAATTGACCTATAAATGTGCATATGTTCTCATTGCATGGTTATCATCAGTACATGTGAACAAACTTGACAAAACAATGCAGAGGTTCTAATTTATAGGGACAAGCACACCTCCAAACCAATATAACATACATACATGACTAAAATCTCAACATGTGAATGGACACAAATATTGATACCACTCCAAGGGAAATGACGCCAGGAACAATAATATTTACTTGTCCTCTTCAACTTCTGGTTCTGAGCTCTTGCTAGGTAGCCCTGCCTGGTTTTTCATGTGATGTTATGTCACTACTCACATGCAATCTTCACATTTTTTTCATACATTTTTTGATCAGAGCGTCTCACATAAGGGTTATTGTGAGACAGACTCTTTCATGGATAATTTGTTTGAAGTGTTGTGATGACTAATAATATGTTTTAGAATAACCTTTAAATTAAGGAGTGACAACAACTCACGTAGGTATGACTGTAATAACAGTCATCCCTAAATGAACTATTAATCACCCAGATTAATTATTAATAGTTACCATAAAAACATTTGTCTCATAATATGATCTATGTGAGACGATCTCACACAAGACTTACTGTATTTTTTTAATACTTAGAAACACAAACTTATACGAGTACTGTTTACATTTACTGTGTAATATTTCCATAAAGCTTTGAACTTATTTTTATAAATTCAATAGATATTTCAGAGATTTATTGAGAAAATTGTAATTTTACGACCATAAACGCATAATAAGTTTGAACTTTTATTATTATATTGGAAATCTCAAATGCATTCAAACATATTACACCAGAAAAATAGTGCTAATTATGCAACTTCCAAAAGACGATAAAAGATCCATTAACACAGTGAGGTTTCTCCGTTGCCCCACCACGATTATACATATCTAAATGACAATGTAGAAAACATCCAAGCTTTTTCAAAAACAACAAAGCTAGATGTGCATCACAAAGTGCATGCTGATCTACATGATAGTATCTGCATCTTAAATGGTAATAAAAGGACCACATTCATTACCAACACCTAAGTTTGAATCACTTTTGAATCACTTTATGTTGAGGGTAAGTGACCCTAAATACATGCTTTTCCCCAGTAGACTTGTCCATTTTTACCACCCATTTACTCTTTTTCCCACTTGATACACCCCCATTGACCTCATTTTTTGCCAGTTTACTAACAGTAACAACCCTTCTCCAATTGGTAAGAAGTGTCCTCCTAACTCGTCCTGGAAGGCCACCCTATGTTGGCCATTGTTTGTATCCCACAACTAGTAGTGACCGTGCACCTCTTTTTTGTAGTGCCGTATAAATTGCACTGTGACTATTGATGTTGCAATCAACAACCACAAAATCTGTCCCTTTTGGTCAATAAAGAAACTAGATCTCCGGTCACGAACTCTATGCAATCCAAGTAATTTGACAACTCAGATCTTGACACTTCAAGCTCATTTGAACCGGGAAAAATACAGACCACTCGACCGCCAGTTTGGCGAACGGCTGCCACTAAGCCTGAAGTGGTCGAGCCAGCAGTGGACCCACATACCTCCACCATTAGCTGGGCATTTGTGCCCCATGCTAGAGCTGATATGAACGCTGCCTCATCGGGCTCTTTCCCTTTCTTTCCCTACAGAAGTAACACACAACGAGAAAAAACAGTTAGATACGAGACAGCTCAAAAATCAGGAGTATATGATTACATACATTTACCATTACTATGGTCCTAAGGTATGCTTTAGTAGCAGACCAATGAGAGTGAGCCATCTTGATGAAATTTGTGGTAATGTGTTGATTTTGCTAATCGCTTTAGTTTTTCTGACAGTTGGAATTGTAAGAAAAAGAACAATAATAGCTGCTGGAAGGAGAAGGAGATGACCTGTGTCGTGGTATGAACCACTGACCTGAAAGCTTAATTCGCCCGACGTTAGGTGCAAATCGTTACGGCGAAGAAGCTCCCCAAGGTTTAACACAGCTAGCTTCGCACTCGTGCACTCGAGGGAGAAGCTTGGAGTATAGTAACTAGTATGCCCAGGAAGTAGAGAGTAGAGGAGAGAATTGTTGTGTGTTCTGCAGAGGTGCAGAAGGGCCCCTTTTATAGTGGACTGGGAAGAGGTAAAACTGTCAACCAAGCAATAAAGGAAGGCGTGAAATGGGGCCAGAAAATCAGGCAAAGGAGAGAATAACGTAACTAAAGGGAGAGGATCATGGTGATTGAGGCAGAGATGGAGGACGACTCGGTCAGCTAGCCGTTAGGAATACGACAGCTTATACGCAATCAGTCCTCTCGAGAATTCCTCCAAAAAAATAGTGTAAGCCCGCGTCGGACGGGCGGGCGGCGGCGGCGCGCGCGCGCGTGTGGCAGCCCAAGTCCCCTCAACCCCCCTTAAAGCATGGCTTCAAGTTATTCGATTAGTGCAAGAAGAGTGGGGCATATAAACTTTTGAAGCTACTCTCAAAGGTTCCATGTGGGACAACAAAAAGATAGGAAGAGTAAGTGAACACCCTTTTGAGATGCCATTACTCCAACAGGAATAAGGCAGGTGATTGAGAACCATCTATACGGGTGAATATATACTACACATCCAAGGGGGAACAGGGGGGGGGGAAGCCTTGGATTTTGGGAACCAACTGGGGCAGGCTCTTTATTATTAGTTAATTAATAATTAAATTAATTCAACTAGTTAATTAATAATTATTGAGGCCACACTCTCACCAACTAGCATGCTGCCTAAGAATCATTTTGTATTTTGATAAGTCTTTTAGTTTTTGTTTTTTTTTTTTTTTTGGTGGCATAAGAGTAGCTAGGAGTTCCATCTTATCTACCTCCACAATTTTTTAGGTGTTAAAAGATAAAACTGTAGGAAACTTTTTAATAATCTTTTTATGGTATCACAATTTTTTTAAGTAATTTCAAAGTTATGTTTAAATTTAAATATCTAGTAATCTCATATATATGGAAACAAGAATTATCTATGTTGTCTGGTGTACTAAACAAAGTTAATGTCTAAGATTTTGCTACCATCTCCAATTGACTAATGTACGTATATATTTTTTGTTTTTTATCCTCGATTAATTAAACACAATAAACCTACTAATACTTAATCTATAAGAGGCAGGGCTACACCAGCATTTGTTTGAATTATTAAAACTTTCGTTATGGGCAAATGATCTGGTCTAGATTTACTATGTTCCCTACATGTGACGTTGAAGTGGATAAACGAACTGAGATGCTACAACGTGTGAAGTCCGAAATTTCAATCATACCAAACCGGGGCATGGGTGCCACCCAGAAACCCATCTACAAAAGTCTTGTATAAGAATCCATAATGAAATGATTCAATTGATCAAGATGCACAATAAGAATAGCATCCAGTAGCGTAGTCAGCGTGGGGTTAGTAGGGTCAGCCGACACCCCTCTCAAAAAAAAAAAAAAATATACGTTCGAGAATTAAAAAAAAAAACAGAAGTTAACTATATATATCAGATGTGTTGAATAAATATATGAAATCTCCCTTGCTTCAGCGGTTTAAGCGCTTGATTTGTAAGTTGGTTTGTCTCTGAAGTTGCGAATTTGAGTCCTGTATCTATCCTTTTTTCCGTTTTATTTTTTTCATTTTTTTAAGCCTTCGGTATTCTTCATTTGTTTGTTCGACAATTCGAGTCCTCAACTCTCTCTTTCGACACCCCTATCCGTAATTTCTAACTTCGCCACTAATAGCATCCATATGATTTTGCACTTCTCGACCAATATAATCTATTTCTTCATTCTAAGTGGGTATTCTATTCTGGAGAATAAAAAACTTAATTCCTTCTTAACTATTGGATTCAGGAATTCCTATATAACTTAAATGACATAATAAAAGTTTTTTCTATTCATGATAGAAGGATGACCACCCTCTACTATATAGAAAATGCAAATTGGTACCGCTGCCAGTACCAAACAAACAGGGAATGGAGGATTTCTCGACACTTCAAGAGCAAGCGAGAAAACAGCAAAAGAACTAGCAGAGCAGCTATTTATGCTTCAATTAGTCCGGTGACGAGCAATTTTTGGAACACGCTTGCAGTTTACAATCAAAGTATGCAGCTGTCTATGCAAAGGAACTAGAATTCCAACGAGGAGACTACGTTTGCCAAAACAAGCCACCCATGTACTACAGAGAGACAAAAAGGTCCATAGACAGAAAAATGACACAGAAGTGGTACAACATATCTTAACATGCCCCAGAAATGGCACCCAATGGCTCAGGCATGAGAAACTTCAAACCTCTATAGAAAGAGTTGGCCATCCACACTACTCAATAGGAATCCTGACAACATTTCGGGGCCTCCCACTTGATGGATCTGCTCTCACAGATGGAATAAGTGACCCTCCCCAATTTGGCATGCGATCCACTGCTCTGATGCTAGAACCTGGTTCATCATGGAGATATTACAAATGCCGTTCTGAAGGGTGAACTCCATCAACTATAAATATGTTCAAACCAATGGAAAGAAAGATACCACCAAATGGGACTAAAAATCCAGACAAGAGACAGGTTTTAACAACTCTGAAAAAACAAAGAACTGTTTTATGGATAGTTCTTGCAATCTGGCTTTACAATGATAAACTGAACAAACTATCAACTCCAGCGAACAAAAACAAAATGCTCCTTGATCATACAAGTCCACCAACCTCCAAAAGGCAATAGCTGGCCAACGCAAGTGACACCACAAGAACGATGACAACAGACAATCTTCTGATGTACAATCCAGAAAGCAATTTCCACAGCACTCAGCATGCATAAACAAGTAACCCCTCAAAAACACCACATCAACCAGCTACATCAGTTTAAGAATCGCATATCCAAGTTCCAGAAAGCACCCCCCCCCCCACCCCAAGGCGGTGACAAAGCATTTTCCCAAGTCAGCTACAGAAGTTGAGAGATCAAACCCCCACCCCCCGGAAAAATAGAAGAAAAACGGTCTTTTCCAAATCATTTGCCAGAGAACGCCAAGATCTCATGGACCAGAAAAGGGAAAGGAAAACAAAGAATAGCACTCATGCACCACAACATTGAATCATCAGATACAATAAAGCTTCTGAATACGCATCAACCAAACTTATGATAGCAACTAACCAAACAAACCAGAAAGAACACAGGAACACACCTGTAGGCAAATGTCTTCCAAAGTTGCCATTCCAGGCCTCTTCGAAAGTCCCAAGTTCATCTGCAAAAGGTTAGACAAGTTATCTGGGGTGTCTACCTCATGGATTAGCAATCCAATCAATACAGGTGAGAGTAAACTCACCCTCATTCAGATTGTGCAGTGCTTGCATTGTATCCACTCTGCCATTGGAATTTAGCTTCCTAGTGACAGAATGGCCCTGTACAAATCACAAATGTTCAGAAAACATTCTCTAGTAACCAATATTAACAGGTACAATTTTTTCTTCTCCAAATGGCTACAATACTACAATTGCATTGAATGCAAAGTTGGCAACACAATCAACAAAAAATTTTTAAAAAAAAAGTCTTACTAACTGACACAAACTCACTGCAGACAAAAATACAAGACAATTTCATGCACGCCTCTATGAAGTCGCTTCAACAAACTTACTTCGCATGAACACTAAGACAAGGTGCTAAAGCTTGTTGATCACTGCGAATGGGATCAAGGAAAACACAAATGATGCAGCCCACATTGCTATTTGTCGAGTATTTAGTTCAGCAAAGTCATTGGATAGTGAACAGATCTTGTATACAGCACAAAACAGATTTAAGCTCACAATGTAGCCACTTTAAGTAGATAAGGGAGTAACGGCCCTTAAAAACAAAGGAGAACCATAAATAGAGATTGGCCAAAGCACTCAATAGGTGAATGGGACAAAACTCAGCACCTAGACATACATATTGAACTCAAACTTAACCAGCAAATAGACCAGCGCCACAGAAAAGACTAAACTAATTCAATCAAGAAAACTAAAGCTTGTTCCCAACTGACTATTTTAAGTTGTACTCCATGTAAAGGAGGAGTATATCTTCACTAACAATTAAAAAGGTTCCAGATCTTCAATGCTGCCTTTCCCCAGCACCATCATCACTCCCAAAGACCCCTCTGGATGTATACTTCAGGTCACCACTTCTCCATAGAAATCTAAAAAATTCTATCATACTTCACACACTTCCAAATTCTAATAGCACGCAAATTCTTGTGCATTTACCACCTCATCCATCAGGGCTATGTGTTAAAAATAATGCTATCTAGTCTAGAATAAAAGTGAAAACAATTACAATGGGATAAAAAAAGTGTCTTAGGTTCACTTTCCCCCTTGTTCCAGGATTATATGATCCCTACATAGGGGCACCACAAGGTATACACCCAATACTGAAACTCAAAGCAGCAAACAATTATGCTGTTTCCAAGAAATCTTCATATATCAGAAATATCCCAACAAAGCATCTAAAGAGTACCTTATTATGCAGTCCCTTGGAAATCCTATGCGTTGCTTCCCCTGTTGTCTTGTCTGCTTCTTTGCACTCTTCCATGATCACCTAGACACAAGCACAGACTCTTAGCTTCAATGATTTGACAGATAAGCCATACCCAAATATGGAAATACTTACTCCCTCACTGCCCATCCTTCTTGTTGCTGACGATGTGTAGTACACTCCATCAATTCCACCATATGTGACTTTGCAATTATGGACTTTAAAAGTCTGAGGCTGCGAGCTTTGTGCCCTGTTGTAGTCTGTCCTATTGTTCGTTTGTTTATGATCATCTGCCAAACATAAAGAGGGTATCAACAAGAACTGAAGAGAAAGCCGCTGCAACTTCAAGGGGAAATCAGCACGAATTCAATTATAAGATGTCAAGCATATTGCCTAAATCCCACAGAAGATTGTGTCCATTCGAACAGTTCAATCAGGGATATTTCTTCTAGAAGGAGATAAGCACACAAACCAAGATTTTGTCAGTATGTGAGAGCCAGAAAGGTCATTACCTTCAGTCTCATCATCTGGGTGATCAACAAATGGCCCATTGTTAGGACTTGAACTCTTTTGACCCTCCTCCCCATTATTTGCCATTTCTTCTTCATCGTCAGAGCCTAGCTCTCGAATAACAGGTTCACTTTGTTGAATAGGTGGAAGCGATTCGCCCACAGGATTGCTATGATCAAGCACACCTCCGAATGGACGAGTGAAAAATGGATCATCAAAAGGATTCCTTCGAAAAATAGAGCCACCAAAACCTCCAAAGCTTCCCAAACCGCCAAACATGCTGAATGGGTCCCTTAGGTATCCACTCCCCCTCTGATTCTGCATCCTAAACCCAAAATGGGCAACTCAAACATAAGGATCTAAATCAAAAAGGGGGTATAAGAACGCAATGAGAAAAATAAGGAGCTGGCCCCATAAAACTTGGACATCCTCTAGCTTGAACCGGGCAACAAACACCAAACTTTGGTTTCATCAAAATCACATTTACTCTGAACTGGGTTCCCCCCCCCCCCCCCCAACCCAAAAAATAGACCAAATGATCTCTTTATGAAGACGATCATATAAAAATGGGTAGAGCTATCAATAATGAAGCAAAATGATAAACCGGCATTTCTCTTGTAACGATGGTTGAAAAATCTCTGTTTTGTATTGCTCTTGACCCCCTCCCCCCTTCCTTATTTTCCCCTTACTTGTTCCTCATAATGCAGAGCTTGTACTGATCCTACCACCTCAACAACCCGCAGACTCGCTGAATCATCCAATCAAGGGAGAACCAGAAAAACAAAAAAGAAAACATAATTCAAATTTCTATTCATATCTTCAAACAATAAAAACAACTAATCGCTAGAAGGAGGGCTTGAACCTCCGACCTTGTGGTTAACAGCCACACGCTCTAACCAACTGAGCTATTCCAGCTCGTTGGTATCGCAAAGCAATAACATCATTAAACAACAAAACATGCAAATTTCAAGCATCAGATGAATCAATTTTGCCCTAATAATTTCAATACTTCGAAATTCCCCTCAAATTCCTCAACTTTACCTTGTACAATCTTCCCCAACTATCAATACCACAAACAATTTCCTGATTTTCCTCCAAACCCTAATGCTAGACAATGATCGCAAATCTCAATCAATGAATTTCAGATCCCTAACGTTAGAGACAGAGAAAGAGATGGAGAAAGAACCTGAAATGGTGGGGCAAGAATGGATACTGCAATAACGGGTGTTTCTGGAGAGAGAGAGAAGGGACTAGAAATTCCAGCTTCAGTGCAGCCACTTTTTGGACAGGGTATATATAGAGCGGAGATTAGGACGGACAAATGGGGACGAAAAAAGCGGGAGAAAAAACTAGAAAGGGCGGACGGATTTTTCTTTTTTTTTTTTCTTTTGGAGGGGTATGTTTAAATGACACGTGTCCCTCCCTGTAATTGTTTCGTATTTTTGTGCAAATTGTGCCGACGTGCTCCGTATTTGTTAGGGATTTTCTTAGGACTTGCAAAACTGGGTCCGACCTGATTTGGATCCAAATAAATTGAGCATTTAGATAAAAATTAAATATTTAGACTTTATTCAGATTGTAAATAGGATACTTTTATTAGATTTGGACCCGAAATCAAGTGTCTGATATTCAGATCTGATTGTTCGAATGTCTAAATTTGTGATATGAATTTTGTACATTCTAATCGAAAATTTTGTGGAGCCGTATCTGAACCCGACTTTTCAATGTCTATACCCAGTTGTTCGAAATTATTTTTTATAAAATTTTTAGATAATTTGGACCAAAATTACACATAAACCTAGTTGTCCGATATTTGAAGTTGTCCCATCATCAAATTTGTCCGAACCTTAAATTTTTCAAAAATCCAAAAAATCTGAACCTAGCCTGAATCTAAATTCGAAAATAAATTTTGTGACCATGCCCAATTTTTTTCAAGTCAAACACACTTTTGCCAACCCTATATTTTTCCCCTGAATGATGTGCAAAATGGTAGTAATATATTTTTAAAATTTTGATTACATAAACTAAATAAAGTCAATGTAGGAGTTTAGGCAGTGTATTCCATAGCATATTTTAGTATGGGGAATAGGAAATAAGGGCACGTGCTTTCCACAACTGTGAGTTCATATAACGATTTTGGGCGATTACAAATATGGAGATGAGAGGAGAAGCAAGTCGATAAATTTAAACTGGACAATAATTGAGAAATTGAATGATATATCTCGTTAAAATTGATGGATGAGCAAAATCTGATGACACAATTTATGTGCTTATTATGGAGTATTTGGATACTAAGAAATAAATGTCAATTTGAAGGCAAGCAAGCAAAGTCGCAATGTGCACTTCGAATACATAATAATGAATGGAACTTGCATACGCAAGGAATGCCACTCATAAGATTCAGACACGTATTGCCAGCACTCCAAATTAGGGATATGCTAACTTTAAGTCTTTATTTGACAGTAATTAAAAACATTATGCACTTTCTGGTGTCTTAAAATATCGCAAGTGCACCTTATAGCTATAGCTAATAATCGGCAAATACGGGTCAAATCCACAGGGAACCTGCTTTCAGCTACTATAAGTAATCAGCTAACTCAATCTAGGCAGAATAATTCGGGTTGATAAAAACTGAAAGTCAGCCGTTCTAATCTGCTAAGAGCTAATGAAATTTGACTACTCGATAAATGGCATGAATCTCAGGTTGGGGTTCACCACACTATTGTGCCTAACGAATCATGAACTAGAACATGCAAATCTACCAACGCAAACGATTGGAATGGAAAGGTTACTAACTGAATGCCTTCTCTCAAATGTCAGTAGACTGACTAAGCTAACCTAGTTATCTATTTTTATGAAACTAGAATTCTCAAATTCACAAGTTTAAGTAATCAAAAAAGTCTCAATTGAAACGCTAACTGATTTCACGTTAAGTAAATCAATTGTCCACAAAGACGCACTAAATAAACGAATCAATTTTCATTGATCTCTCAAATCCTAATTAAGAACAACGAATGAAGCTCTTCCAAGCAATTCGCTAAGCAATTAGCAATCAAAGATGGATTCTAATTCGCAAGCATGGATAAATGACAAATAGCCTATATCATGATTCGATTCGGCATAACAGGGGGTTAATCCTAACCCAAGATAGAGAAATTTAGCCAACAATCATACTGAATGCAATTATGCAATAATTTCAGTACTTAATTCACTAGACGTGGATGAACAACCAAAACCCTAAAAGGCGATATCAAAATAGAAAGAGGAAATAAGCAAATAAGAATTAATTCTCGCTGAAATGTAATACAATCTTCAATTTTGATAAATTCAATCCGAAAGCATGAATAAACTCTCATAATGTAAGCTTAGAAATCTCCTCTCCAAGGTACTCTGAACTGAAAATAGAGAGCCCTCGAAAACTGCATCGAATTGCGTTCAAGTTGCAGCGGCCTGGGGTGGCACAGGCGTGCCCTTGGGCACGAGGTGACTGTGCCGCCCTGGTTGGGGTGGCACGGTCGTGCCACCCTGCTGCCTTATGGTTTGTGATTTTTCGGCACAGTATGACCGTATCGGTTTTTGTGGGGTCCCCGGGCCAAATTTTCGGGCCCAGCTGGCCCCTTTCTTGACTTGCAAATCATCATCTTAACCTTCATTTTTGCAAATGTTGGCTAATTTTCTCGGTTTCATGACAGGAACTCCTGAAAACGCGAAGCACCGCTATATGGGTAAAATTTAGACCAAATGAGGCTAATTTGATCTATTGTCCTCAGGATTAAACATGAAAACAATAGGAGAATGAATCAACTATGTGCTAAAATAATGTCAAAATAGAGGTTTATCACTTTGAAAGTACCTAACTTGGGATCTTGAGAGAGTGGAATTTGACTAAGAAAGGGCGATAATTTTGTTCTTTAATTTGGATGTAGTTAGTTTATTTGTTTAGATTTTGTCTCACAGTAGGCAGTTTGCGACTTTGGTTCATGTTTTCTAGTTTTATTTTAGTTTATATTTAGATATCAAGCTTTCCCCTGATAAATGGTTTGTAATTGATATTGTTGTCATTTCTCACTATTTGACACTTTGCAAAACTAAAGGGAATCTCTCTAATGAGTATGCATGCTATCACATGGATTGTAACTTCCAAGATGATGGAGTAATGTGTTCATAATTTATTTGAATCAATTTAAAATGTCATTGCACAATTGAGATGATTTTTTTATTAACTGTTGATTGTTTTCCTTGATGATTGTTATATGCCTTTAGAACTCGATTCGGGGAATGCAATGTAACTGTGCAATATAAGAAATTAATAACCATGAAATTTGTTGTTGTTTTTAAGGTCATATTTGACAGTCTTGCAACACTACAATTCTTTGAAAACATTACAAAGGGAATGCTAATTAACAATAAGGGAGAAGCAAAGCAACCCGTTAGAAGATACAAAAGGGTTGTTCAGTATAGTGGAGCGAAGTTTTAACCTTATACAAGAATTTATGTTTAACTTTCAATGTTTATAGCTAGGTGAGAGCCTTTAATATATGTTATATTTTTGGATTCATTTTTTTTTTTTAGGGTTATCATGGGGAGTAACTGACGTTAGACACGTTTTGGTGAAAAATTTAATTCCACAAATGTTGATGTATAATGTACAAATGCAGGAGTTAAAAAAGGAAATGACTTTGTTTTGAAAGAGATTTGGATATATAGGCCCTGTTTGGTAAACAGTTATTAGCTGTTAGCTATTAGCTGTTTGTATTAGCTGCTAGCTGTTAGCTGTTTGAATTAGCTGTTTATATTAGCTGTTTGAATTAGCTGTTTTTAGAAAAAGAGTTTGGTAAAAATTAGCTGTTTCTAAACAATATGTTGGTAAAATTTCATTTATACCCTTATTTATGAATTAGTTTTTAATGGGATGTGTGTAATTTTTCCAAACTTATGGATAGTTATGTCATTTCTACAAAAAGCTCTTCTCAAAAGGCTAATGAGAATAGCTTTTTCAAAAAGAGCTTTTTGGAACCAAACAGCTATTGCAAACAGCTTTTTACCAAACACCCTTTAGCTGTTTGACTTAGTCAAAACAGCCAAAATCCTCTCAAACAGCTATTTTTTCTCAAAAGGCTGTTGTTACCAAACACCCCCATAATTATTCTCGAGTGTGGTGTCATCTAGTGTAAATGAAGGGGTAGTTTTCGCTTATAATTTAGCAAACTATTTTATATGTGACTAATACGTGATCTTAATTGTCTCACGCTATATGTTGATTATTACAGGAATCAAGACATATTACTAATGAGTTAGTTTTACTGGGTATAAATCCACTTTACAACCGAACTCAGTGAATTGAGACCCTTAGATACAGGGGATAAGGATTTGATTCACCAATTAAAGTTTCAACTGATTGAAGAGGCTAATTTTGCTAATTATATGATCAAGTAAATCAGACAATGTTTTATCTTAATATTCATTAAATATTTATGAGACGAATGATTTTATAAAATGAATATTCTATATTTTTTAAATTCAAATTTAATTTAAAAGATAGCTTGTGCATCACACAAGTCTATAATAGTATTAGTTAATTCAATTATCGTCATTTAAACAAATCCAAACAAGGTGAATATATATCTTATCTCATCTCATCTATTCCCGCTCCCCACCTTCACTAACATGCCTTCCATCCCATCGCGTTATTGACTATTCCCTCCACACAATTACATCATTAACGAGTGTAATAACGTAAATCAAGTCAAGGGAGCCTTCAATTTTGACTAATTAGTGATCTCGAAACCTACTGTACACAATGCTCTAATAATATAAGCAAGTTGATTGAAAAGCTCAAGTAGAAAGGTGAGTTAATCTAAAAAGACACATTCTCAGATGAATTATAGGTTGCAAATCACATGTATAAAAACAGAATTACAAGTAATAGTCAGCTAAATATACGACGGTAAATTATTGTGTCAAATAGTCTGTTACTATTTAAACACAGAAAAAAAGGAGATTTTTTACAATAATAACAATAACAATAACAATAATACTAATAGTAATTATTTTTGTTATTTATTTGTTTATTTATTTTTTATAGTTAAGCATTATTTTTCTGATTAGCTCTCTGCCTCTCTCCGTCCATAGGCAGTGTAAATTCGGAATTCCTCAGTCAACAGTCAAGACCATCAGTTACATTTGCAAAACCCTACTGTCCCTCTCGTACCCGCTCGTTGTCGCCGGCGTTGGTTCTCTTCTGCCGGCGAGTTTTCTCTCTGCCACCACCGCCGCCGGGATATTCATCGACATCTGCACGCTTTTCGTAGGTACATTTCAAGCCCCTCTTTCCCGGTTTTGTCATTTATTGGTTGCATCAATACATAGTATTTATGGCGATGCATTTTCAGTAAAGAATCTGTATGTTAGATTTCAATTCGGGACATATTTTCTTTGTTACAAGCTTCTGAGCTGTTAAATTGTCTTAAGTTGTTGGAGAACTGCGTTTCGGAATTTGGGTTTTCAGTGATTGAATTTTCGCCTTTTTTGGCCGTTTGAATCCACGTCAGGGCTCACATTTTGTTGAGGAATATGTGAACTTAGGTTGGGTGATTTTGTTAAAATTTTCCTGTTAGAGATGGAGATTTGTTTGAATTTTAAATAACTAGCAAAATTCATTTGATTTGCTGACCCCTCTTGGATGTTCTGGATCCGCCACTAGAGACACAAATAAGCAGTCATGCCTACTGTTAGTGTTGGAAGAGACCGCCTTTTCGATGCCCTTGGACAGACTTATGGTGAGCATTCTACACCATTTGTTTTCTGTAACTTGCCATTGCTCCTTCCCAGTTGTCTGTTAGCTTATCCATTTATGAATTACAATGAATTATCACTTGAATCTCCCTTCATTCATTTCATCAGAGGATAAAGAATTTGAAGATTTGTGTTTCAAGTTTGGAATTGAGCTTGATGATATTGTAAGCTTCTCCGTTAGAAATGCCCCTATCCTCTTGCCTAGTTACTGTTTACTTTGACGAGCAGATGCTGAAAGTTTTTATTTTTTTAAAATTTATTTTGAATATGTTGGTGGGCAATCTAGACAACGGAGAAGGCCATTATTAGAAAAGAAAAGCATTTAAAAGAAGAAGAGTCTACCGAAGATGAAGAAGTTATTTATAAAATTGAAGTGCCTGCAAATAGGTATTTGAGTTTAATTGCTTATTCTCATCCGGTTAAGATTCATTCCCCCAACCCCAAGGTTCTTGGGACCCAAAATTGATTAGAATTTGAGGGGTTCTTCAACGTTCATAGTATATAGTCTTTTATGGCCAGGTATGATTTGCTCTGTCTTGAGGGCCTTGCTCAAGCCCTGCACATATTTGAAGAGCGTCAAGATATTCCAACATATACAGTTGCCGACATTAGCCATGAATCCATGCTAAAAATGCATGTGAAGCCAGAGGTACAAGTTATGGAATTTTGTCATTCTCGAAGAAGACTTTGTAGTCTGGCAATCCGTAGTTTATATGACAAGGTCTTATGTTTGGTTTGTCTTATAGACATCATTGATCCGTCCATACATTGTTTGTGCTGTTTTAAGAGGTGTTACCTTTGACGAAGCTAGATATAACAGCTTTATTGATCTTCAAGACAGGCTACATCAGAACATATGCCGGTAAGCAATCTCCTTCCTAGGCTCGTATTAGCTTAAGGAGTTACTGTGGCAAGTAGCTTTCATGATATGATTTCTTTCTTTCATATAGTGTTCAGATCTAGTAATAACTTTCTAGGTGCCAACATTTGTTATCTGTACTTATCCTTTTGGAATCAGCCTCTTTACGGGTAGAGATGTCTGTAGAGGTAAGGTTGCCTACATCTGGATCTCATTAGACCCCGAGAAAGCGGGGCCTAGTGGCCTACACCGGGACTTGCTGCTGCTGCTTATGCTTTTGAATTTTCTAGACATTTTGTCTTTCATGTAGTAGTCATATATACTAATAACTTTCTCGGTGCCAACATTTGTTATCTATGTTGCGTATCCCTTTGAATTTTGGAAAGAAAAGAAAATTATTAGAAGCAAAATCTGTAGTCAATTCAACTAACCCAAAGACATGGTTGAGTTACCTCTATACCTTGTTATAGGCGGAGAACCTTGGTTGCTATTGGAACCCATGACTTGGATACTATTCAAGGTCCATTCACTTACGAGGTATACAGCAGTTCCTTTCAAATTTTACCTTTTCTGTTTGGTGCTAGTCTCTTTGATCTGGTTATATGTAAGTTGTATGTTCATGAGCTGAGCTACTTTTATAGTTGATGCATGAGTTATTAAAGAAGCATCGAACTCTGGTGTCTACCTTTGCAATTGATGGTAGCAAAAGCAAGTTACCTACTATTTATCAGTCTTGTACTTTCTGTTCAGTGGAAAACAGACCACTGTTCATTTTTCCTGTGACATGACTTTTAGATTGTTCTTTAACTTATATAATTTCTGGGATTATAAGGCAATGCCTGGTGATTCCACAGGGCATTGTCCTATTTATAATAAACTTCTTCGCCTTTCTAGGGAAAGGGCAAACTAAAAGTAAACGAAATTTTCTTGCTATCCATCAGTATAATCTTCCAATAGTCAAATAAGATTTCCGTGCATATCATATGGTTGCATGGGTAGTTGTTTTGTTTGGAAAACGAACTTTTAGCTTGTACACAATATTGAGGTTCATGAATTTTGGAATAAGGTGATTGGAAGTTTCCCCTTTTTGGGGGGGGGGGGGGTTTGGGAGGGGTCGGGGAGTGAAAGGAGTTACATGGGAAATTTATATTAATTTAATTTTTTCGCTTCTGGGGCTGATTACTTGAATTATGTTTGTGTATTTTCAGGCTTTGCCACCACAGGAAATAAATTTTGTGCCTTTAAAGCAGGTAATGTGTTAACTTGTTAGCTCGCCAGTCATTACTATGAAATTTTTTGAATGATGCCTAGTTCCAATTGCATGTATGAACTGTCAGCAACTTTGGTCTTTCTTTATAGCTTACATGTTTTCCATAGTGAGTCACCGAGAATAGGGGGTATTGTCATTTGAATGAGATTGGAACAGTGCACAATGTCTGAAAATCTCAACTGTAACTAGATCTTGAATTCCCTATGCCACTAAGCTCTGTGCTTAAGTTATTCTCATTCCTGCACTTCCGTAGTGACCATATGCCTTGGCTAGCACGTGAATATCACAACTTTTTATCCTTTAGTCCTACTGGTTGTAAGTTTCACTTTTCTTAGTTTTAGGAGATGCTTTAATTGGAAAGTTGTATTGTCGAAACCATCCTTCTAGTTTTGGACATTGATTATCTTTCAATTTTCTTCTTAAACCTCAATTCTGTTTTAGCAATTTGATGACTGGTTAGGATGTTAAAACGGTTGGTTTTAGTTTACTTGTTTGCTTGGAAGATCAAATTAACTGGTTTCCAACTTGTTTACTAAACTGATTTTACGCTAAACTCGAGGTATTTCAACCCATTTGTTCTAAACCCAAATGTGAACTTTATCTAAGATGCCTGATTTAGTTGCTCCAGTAAATGTCAAGATATTGCTTGTTTGTCTTCCTGCAGAACCTATTCTGTGATATCACTTTAATTGCTTGAATTGGTTACTCTGGATTTTAGATGGATCTATATATTGATTCTTTGATTTGAATTTGCCCCGTTTTGTCTCACCATGGCACAATCTTATATAGTCTTTATAGAATTGCATGCCAATTCTTTGTTATTAAGCTTTCCTCCAAGTATAGGTAAGGATGGCAACGATATTTCTAGTGATAAAAGAACCCTGTAATCAGTAAAGTAGGCTTTTGCTGTTGGCTTGCTGTTTTACGGTTTTATGATAAATGGAAATTGCATGTGAAACTCATGTGACATTTTAGCATGCCTCAAAATAAAAAGTTGAAGGGAGCCTTTGTTATTGTGATCATGCAAAATCTACGAGCCCCGCTCCCCGAGTTCTCAAATTGAGTGTGGTTTATTTGTTAATGCTTTGGAGTTGATATGATCCTTATGTTTTTTGATGACATAGGAGCAAAGTTTCAGGGCTGATAAGCTGATGGAGTTTTACAAGGTAATATTTGTTATTTTTTGTAGCTTTCTCTACAATGAAGCGGATGCTGAAGTAGGCTTTTTTTCTTCAGATTATTTATAATATTTCTCTGTTGCTGCCATGCTTGTAAGCTTCTGAATTCGTAAATCGTTCATTACTTGCATTTGATGGTGGTTTCACAGTCGGATTTGAAGCTGAAGAAGTACTTACACATAATTGAGAGTTCACCGGTGTTCCCTATCATATATGATCGTAACAGGTATTATGCATATGTTCTTTTTCATCATGCAGATCTCTTTGCTTAGATTCTGCATTTAGACTTGTGCAACAGGGGTTTCTCATGAATTCCATATGAACTTTAGTAACTTGGGCTATCTGTATTTTATGCTTCTTTGCTCTTGTATTGTCAGGGCACCTTGTCTTTGGTTTAGCCTTTGTCTTTCTTCACTAGTGAGCTGCTGCTTTCATGTGATGAGAAAGTTGTTGTGCTTAACATGCTGAGGCTTGATTAGCAAGTTTACGCTTTTAGATTTATTATACTTATTATCAGTTTGATGCGATTGAAAGGTTCTGTATCTGTTGTGGTCTTCATGTGATCAACCAAGATTGGTTATATCGAGGGCAAGGATTACAAATTTTCTCTTTGCTTTTTTATATCTTGGATGTATACATTATTGTTGACTTTTTACCTGCAGAACTGTCTTATCTCTACCTCCAATTATAAATGGTAAACATTCAGCAATTACCCTGAAGACAAAGAATGTTTTCATTGAGTGCACAGCTACCGATTTGACAAAAGCCAAAATTGTTTTGAACACTATGGTAAGAACTGAAGAGGTTAAGTGTCATTATCTTCATTGTTTGTCACTCCTTGAATTTTGGGTAATAATGGCTCTGCATGATTCAGGTGGCTATGTTCTCGGGCTATAGCGAGAAGAAGTTTGAAGTTGAACCGGTTGAAGTGATATATTCTGATGGAAAGTCATACGTTTGTCCTGATCTCTCACTGTATGATATGAAAGTGCCTCTATCGTACATCAACGACACAATTGGCATCTGCCTCGAAGCAAATGAGGTGATGCATGCTTTTGCTCACTTTGAGTTACTTGTTGGGTGTTGTCTTACAGATATATGATTTTGTACAAATTTGAATTTCCATCTTTGCATTTTGAAATAAAATTATGGTTGTCATCTTGTGTGGTGGTAGACGTCGTTGTATGTGCTTTGGCTTCGTCCTCCTGTAAGCTAGCATCCTCTTGATGATTTTATGTGATCTAAAGGATGTGCAATGAGGTTTGATGTGACATTTTGGAGGAAATTTGTTAATGAGGCACTGGAGGATGGCTTATGAGTAACTTTGACTGTATCTTTAGATAATGATGCAGACTTCCCTACCCCAAAGAAATGCTGAGAACACCCCCCCCCCCAAAAGAAAAAAGAAAACATGAAAAGCAAAAATGGGAAGAAGAGATGTGCTTTTGCCTGTGTGCTCACTTTGGACCTTTTTCTCATCTTGATGGTTGTAATTATGATATATTTTAGAAGGTGTTGCTTGAAATCTTGAGAGAGTATGGGACAATGGGGCCTAGTGTAGCAATGATAAAGTATACTGAAGTTAATTTTACTTTGTGAAAGTAGTCTAGTGACTGTAAAGCATCATGAATGGGCAATCAGTAGCCTGTGAATATGTTCTTCAGCATGCTTGAGTTTGGATTGCCGGTTTTGGGAATATCATTCTCCCAATGGGGTCATGCCTAATGGTAACAATATTCATGGAGACTTTTGGGGAAGGAATCCTGGAGGGAGTTTGATAATGTATAGGCGATTGTCATAAAGCTTTGGATGGACAAGAACCTAGGCAATTGGCTCTGTCATAGTAGGATTCTTTCTCTTATCATCAAATAATTGTTAAAATGCTTGGCTGAATGAAAACTTAGTGCCCATTTGGTTCAAAAAGTTTACATTAGAATGGAATCCTGAATGAAACCAAGAGGTATGGGGACAGTTTTTGATACCTAATATTATGTGTTTTGTTCAACTCATAGATGAGGAAATTTGATTCGAAGGGCACGAGTTTATATAAACCAGTGGGAAGGGATTGGTTTACTCAAATCCATTCCTGAAGGTTCTACTGATACCTCAGGTTTGTGATCCCAAATAAAAAAATCATGAACCAAACATCAAGTTTGGGAATTAGTGATTCCATTCCTATCCCTAGGTCAACAATATAGTGAACCAAACAATCTGTTAGATCATTGACTCTGTCATACTCATTGAGGAAGCTTGGTAGTCTGATAATAGTTAGAAAGCTCTGTCAGGATGCCAGCTGAGTTATGTTGAGTCATTCGAGCAATTTGTCATAGCTTTTATGCCCTTCACAGTCTTCATCCTTTTTGTGCCACCCATCTCATTGTAATTGGTGTTTTTCTTGCCGGACCCCTTTTTGGGTCTCTCTCCAGTAAAGAAGCAGCTATTGGGGATTGCAAAGACAAGTCTGAACTGCCAGTATTATTTTTCTTCTCCTTGATAAAGAACCAAAATTTGCTTTGAAGAAGTTGGCAATACTGGCACTGAACTAAAAACGCTGTGATGTCTGGGTCTGTAAGGATTTCAGTCAATCCCTTGATAGTCTAGTCCCTTAATATATGACTGCTTTGATGTTTCTTGGAAATACCGTTGTGTTTGGTTTAATGGATAGTTGGTGTTTCTATTTGCCCACTTGGTCCTCTGCTGTTGCTGGTCCTTTCCTGATGAAACACCTTCCTCCCTAGGACTGTTGACTTTTTTCGTTCGTGGGTGGGGGCAACTGTTCTTTCTGTCTGTATGTTGCTTAACCTTTGGCTGCACTGCCTGTTGCTTGCTAGTAATTCATTGTTAATTATATACGCTTCTTGGCGGAGACTAGAGAACTTGAAATATAACACAGAAGTACAATGAATATGTTATACTATAGATAATAAAGTTTGTTAGTTTCAAGCATGATTTCAGCTATAGCTTTCATGACTATGGTGCTTACATCAGCTATTTCTGGGCAATAGGTTACCCGATTGTTGAAGAAAATGCAATTGCATGCAAAGCTGTCTGATTCTGCTGATAATCAGTGCAACATTAATGTATCTGTTCCTCCTACCAGGAGTGATGTGCTTCATCCTTGTGATGTAGTGGAGGTGACTTTTACGACGCATTTCATTTTTATTTGTTCACGACTGTTGATCATATTTCAGGCAATGCATGAGAAATTCTCGTCGCTCCCTTCTTGTAGGATGTTGCTATTGCATTTGGATACAATGAAATTCCGAAACGAAAGCCTGCATCAATAAAGCCACTGGCACTAAATGAACTAAGTGATCTTATTAGATTGGAGGTAATTTATTTCATTCTCTGATGTCTTGCATATACTATTCCACCAAAAACCATGATCAGCAGTTACTCCTGTTACTGTCTTCTGACAATGTTTGCATTTTTTTGTGTGAGTTGTGAGCTTTAGCTTTTGGATTTTGTGGCAGAACTTGCCAATAGGGCCTGATAATTGTAATAAAAAGGTTGTGTGTGGCTATGAGCTATCCTTATTTCTTGCAGGACATCCTTATATGGTATTACAATGTAATTGATAGGAATTTCTATGAAAATTCCTGACAAGTTGATTGGGAGATCAAAGTAGAGCTAAAGTAGTAAAAAGAGAGCGGGAGAGTGTGTAGTGTTGGTTGCCCAAGCACACAAAAAATGTTTTAAATGGAAATTTATGTCGATCAATGCATTAAATTCAGTAGCCAAAAGTGTTCAACTTAACTAGCCAAATTCTCTTCTCTCAAATAAGACATGATTCTGAAGTGGGATACCCATAGATAACATATATTTTAGAGTTACTGAACCATGAGTTTGAATTCTATATTGCAATGTCTTTTGGAATTATCCATTTTTGTATATTGTTTCTTAATCTTCATGTGTCACTGTTTGTCAATCCAATAGTGGCCTTTGCCAACGTGCCTCCATTTACGTTGTTGTACCTTGGCCATGTACTCAAAGTTCTCCTTGTTATCCAATTTTTTTTGTTCTTCCTTTCAGATTGCAATGAATGGATTTACAGAGGTTTTGACATGGATATTGTGCTCTCACAAAGAGAATTTTGACATGTTAAACCGGAAAGATGACAAATCAGCTGCAGTTATCATCGGAAATCCTCGTTCTTCCGATTTTGAGGTTCGTGGTTTTGTTGCATAGGCAATCAAGTACTTCAACATGTTCTTTTTCTTGTCCTCCTGTGACTTTTTGCCTTTTACCTTCTTATGGATTTGTCCTTTTGTTTTCTTTGTTGTAATTTGGGTATTTAGCCTTGTAGCTTTGTGGAGATCAGTTTGACCATAATTCTTTTTTCTTTTTTTTTTTTGGGGGGGGGGGGGAAGTGTGTGCGAGTGCATGCTTGCTGGAAAGAGAGAGTTCATATAATACAGTCGTAGCCTGCTTCTCTTCTGGGAGAAGGTTGCCTTGAGTGAAAGCAGGGAACTTGTTTTTTTTTGGTCAGATTAATGGGTAAAATTTTGTTTTCATGCTTCACCATGCATGGATACGAATCCCTAATGCTTTGTTCTTGATCATGAAGTAGGAAAGTTGGTAATGCGAAAAAAGAAAACATCCCCCCCCCCCGGGGAAAAGTTTGGGTGGTGAGATGATATTTGCCAAATACTGAGGTGGTGTAAAATCAATCAAAGTTGGAGGTGCAGCGGATGACAGATTGGCATGTAGCTTAGGCTGTTCATGACTTATTGTGGATACTGGGTTGTCAGATACTTACTGTTCCCTTGTTAGTGTATCAATGTTTGTAATTTACTCCGGATTGAGACAAGACTTGCTTTGAATCTCCTTTGTTGTAGTGAAACTCGCAGTGTGAAAACCTGTATTCATTTGAACAGAATTGAATTGATGTCATCTGAAATGCGTCGGCCTCCAGAATCTAGCATTGATTTGCAGATATGATCAATATTATGAGAGAATTCCTTGTTTAGGTATTTCTTGTGTGCCAAAAGAAGATACTAAAATGATAATAGTGCTGGTCCTCCTGGATGTGTATGGGGTTCTGAAACATTGTGGGTCTGAGTTCTTAGTCCCAGGATGCAGAAGAACTTTGTGGAAGATCTTGATTTTTTTTTAAACTCCATTTTTCTGTGCATTATTTTTGATGTGGCGAAGGTTGAACAAAGTTTCAAATGCAGCAATCTGTTTTTCATCATTTGAAACTGGAATCTCCAAGGGAACGTCATTTTTTGCTTTTCAAATGTGATTGCTGCCACAAGAAGTTTCTACCTTATAAGATTCTTGGATTTGGTGATATTGGAGAGTAGGCTAGCCAATTTGTGTAGTTTGTTTGGAAAATATTCATCGTAGTGTAAACATGTATTGCTCTTGTGCCTATATGTTCTTTTGGGTCTGAATTTCCTTTCTATATTTAATATGATTGCTGTATGACCTGTGAATTCTTTTGCATTCAACAGATGGTTCGAACTAGTCTCATGCCAGGTATACTGAAAACTGTGGGTCACAACAAAGATCACCCAAAACCTATCAAGGTATTTTGTGGTGTTAATTTTCTTTATAATCAAAACTGCAAGAGACAGTGAAGGCTTCCTTTTCTCAATTCTTTTTTTGGTGAATTAGAACTATTAATATGTACAACTTCAAAAACTTGTGGTCCTCATTTTTTCATCCATTTTGTAGACATCAAAATGCTGTTCTTTGGGGGATCTATGTTGTGGTTCCTTAACCATGCCCTTGATAATATCATAGTAAATTGTTGTCTTAGCGTAACATTAAGATTTAATATGAAACGAGTGAAAGTATTAGGACCCGGCAGCTGCCCGGAGGGGGATTTCTTGTTGTCTTTGGTAGTTTGGTTATCTTTCAGGAAAACTGCGTACATCTCGACTCAGTATGGTGCCTTTGTGTATGCTTACTTTGTTTCTATTTGATGAGAACTTCTGTAGTTCATAGTTATTGGATATAGTTAACTCACTTGAGTTTCGACATTATTTTCTCTTGCTTTAAGAATAATTCCATCAGTTGATGTGCTTGTTTGTCAACTTTGCCACGGTATGTTTGCAAGGATGACCTTTGCATTCTATTGAAGATCTGCTTAGATGCATTAGTTTTTGAGATTTGGACCTTCACATGTTTGGCAGGTTGGAGTTGTATGTGTTGAATGATTGAGAAGGCTAATATACCTTTGTTCATTGTTGCATATTTTTGCTAAGGCATTCTGGTACTTCCGAATAAGAAACTTTAGATATTTGATGATGAAAGCCTATTTTGATGTTTTGTTATGGGGCTTTTGACTGTATAGAATCATAGGTAGGACTCACTTTATGAATGACAGCATTTTTCTTTTTCAAGTCAGCGGAGATTAATCTCCAAGTTTCACCTTTATTCCTTAAGAAATTTCTAGAAGTTGGGACAGTTAACAGTACTTTTGAGAAGATGTTCAGAAGGAATGTGGTTTCTTTCTCTACTATGGCATTGGATAGAAACTAACTAAACATAAGTAAACCTAGAGGAGGCATTTATTTGGCTTCTCACTGTTTCTAGAGTCAAAACATCTTCAAAGCTGGAAATGATCACCTTCAACCTGGGTGCTTATCACTAGACCTATGATGTCTTTTGTGTGTGCTTCCTCATTCTTCCAGTGCATATCATAGCTCCCTCTCCCATCCTCTTTCCTTTCAAAAATATCAATCTTCTCTGAGAATGGTGCTTAGTGCTTATGTGATTTATATTGGTGAGGAGGTGGTCCTTCGCGTTTCTTCAGGAGCAGTATGGCTATGGCCGTCTGCTCTTTTCTGCTAAGCATGTGAAATGTACTCTCTTTCTGGTTCATGTGTGCAAGGTTAATTATGTCTTTTTCTTTCTAATTGCATCATCAGATATTTGAAGTTGGTGATATTGCACTTTTGGATGATAGTAAAGACGTTGGTGCACGCAATTGCCGTCAACTTGCAGCACTTTACTGTGGTCCTAACTCGGGTTTCGAGGTTAGCTGCAGTAGTTTCTTTTTTGCACTAAGCATTGAAGCCAAAAGCTTCTTCTGTCAAACATCTTCACTTTGATCATCGATTCTCTCTCTGCACGGGCCTAAGTTGCCAGTTCTGGATTAGGCATTAAAAAGAGCAAAAGAGGATCGACTAATATCAGAATAATGCAGTCATGCCCAGGTTCTTCCTTGTGTTTGCTGGTACCTGTATCTTTCCTGACATTCAAACATAGGTTTTTCAAATTCAAGCTAAGGATGCGAAAAGGAGGATAGCCAAACAAGAATGATTGCATCTTCTGTTGTATCTTTTTGCTTGTTTTTTTTTCTCTTTTGCTCTTTTGCTCTTTTGTAGGTTGCTCTTGTTAGTGATTTAATAGCACAGTTACCTATGCATAGTGTTATATCTTAGTGTAGGTTGATCTAATGGGTAGGGAGGACTACCTTTGGTGCCATGCATTGTGTTTCTGTTATCCAATAATCTTTTGGGCTTTATCATACAACTTCTGATTACTGATAAAAAATGAAAAAGAAAAAGAAAATCCACTGGGGTTGAGTCTGATCCTATAAAAACTGTTTCTTTCATCGTTACTGCAAATGCAGTTCAATCTGCTTTTGGAGCTAGTTCCCTCCCTGCTTTAATTCCCCCCCCCCGGGGGGTGTTTGGGGTCTGGCTAACTTTGTAGCTTGTTATCATGGAGCAACCATCTGTCGATAAAGCTTAAAGGATTCACTAACAAATTTATCAGGAATTTAAGCCTGTAGACTTTTTCAAAATGTATCTCTTGCTTCAGTTTGTGAAATAATCCCTTTGTCTGATGTCAGTTGGTCAAGACTTATGGCTGCATACATTTTAGAACTTTCTAGTCTCTTTTTGCAACTATTTCTGCACTGGATGTTCTTCCTGAAGGTCTTGATGGGCAGATGATAGCAACCGATTGAACGCACTGTCTTAATTGTTGATATTGCAGATTATACACTCCCTAGTTGACAGAATCATGGAAGTAGTCGGTACGCCTTTTGTTCCGGTAGGGGATAATTTGGGCTACTACATAAAGCGTTCTGATGTAAGTTTCCTTTCTGATTGCTATTTGATTTAGCATAATTTTAGATTCCGGTTTCTGATTCTTAAATATTTTGTGCTAAAGAGCCCTGAGTTCCTTCCTGGAAGACAAGCTGACATCATTTATAAGGGCAAGCACGTGGGCACTTTTGGCATTGTACATCCCGAGGTATGCGATTTTTACTCCTTAAAGCTTTGAAGCTGATTAAGCTGCATGAGGCGTTGCCATATTGCCATCTATCTTAGGTTTATATAATGTCCAGATTTCTGATATAACTGTTCGAACTTTAATATGAGATGGGTCATTTTCTGCAATCTGCAGAGTTGCATGGACTAGTCTATTTAGGGATGACTTTTGCACGGCCTAAGTGGTTATTGCCTGAGAGATTTGTATGTGTTTTTGTCTACAGGTCTTGGAGAACTTCGATATCACATTCCCTTGTTCCTATGTGGAGCTTAACATGGAGAGCTTCTTGTAGGTGGATCCTGCCATGAAAATGGTAAGTGCACTTGACATCTTCTCCTTGACATGTCTTGTAATGAAATTAAAATTTGGTTTTCTATGATGACTTCAAATTCCTAAAAAATAGCTCCTACATTGAATTCCACTGACTTTCACTTCTCTAGATCTCTAGTACTGGTTTTCATTATAATGATATAGTCTCAATGCATATATGATAGGTTTGGTTGATGCAACATTTATTATCTTTGTATGATACATTGGGATCATCATTCAACCTTAGCTTAGCTTTTTGAGGTGAACTAGTCAATTTTTTTGCTTGGTTGTTTTATTGCGGCCTTTTTTTTTTTAATGTATATGTTGGGCAAATTGTTTAATATTTTCCAGATTTTGTGTTGCATTTTAGAAATCTGGTTTTGCATGTAAGATTTACCATTTTGGTATTCCCATGTTTGTCAGCTCCCAAACCTATCTCCAAAATTTTCTGTTGTCAGAATAAGATGCTAAAGTTTTCAAATCGGCACAATTTCTAATCTTCCAAGACATGTGTCGCTATGTTATATGTCAAAATATACTGTTCTTGCTTTGAAACTCTTCGATAGTTGACCATTATTGACAAAATAGAAAAAGAACAATTACATATTGGAATTTGTAACTTTTGTGTACCTGTGGTTCGATGAGATAACTTTTTGTTATCCTGTAGTATTTATGTTATTTTTTCAATGCCCTCACTTGTAATCCTAAAATGACATCCTAAGCACAGGATATACCTATCCTAGGCCGCTGGAGGGAGGCCTGGTAACTGCAATTCCTACCATTGGGGTTGGCAGCTACCGATGAATCCATCGATGGTGGTGGGACAACCCCTTCATCCCTCCCTCCCCTGTCTGGATCTCCATTCTCTCCCCTAAGCTTTTCTTTCCTCTTTCTGTGCCCTCCTAACCCCCTCCGCTGTAAACCCCTTATTCTTCTTCGTGTGGGCCGATTGATCCATATCCACCATTGCCATCATCACCCTGCTCATCTGCAGAGTGTTTGGATTCACTGAGTAAGTCCCACCTTGAGAAAGAAATAGAAAAGGGAAATCTGTCAGTCTCAAGCAGGTATAGACCGTAGTCCTCCAATCCAAACAAATCCCAAAAGCCTGCTCCTGAGCACCCCTCCCCTCACCATATTTTTTTTTTTTAAAAAAATTATGCCTGTTATGTTCAGCCCCTATGTCCTTAAATTTATTCGCTAATGAGAAATTATGCTCCTTGATTTTAGCTTTCTTTGATTACATGCTGGGAAAGTCGATTAGCAGGGGGCGCATCTATGTGATGTGATTGAGAGTTTGATTTGTATTAGGCAAACACAATTTTGGTTTTTACAATTTTCTTGGATATCTTAGATTTTAACATAGGGGAGAGGCACTAATATTTCCCTTTTTTGGTCTCAATGAATAGAAATTTAGAGGAGCTCACCTCAAAAGAATTTCTCAAAGGTACATAGCGCAAAACTTTCCTCCTTTAGTGGAATTTGAAGGGAGAGAAGGGGTATGACTTTGGGTTGTAGAACTAAATTCAGAGTGCAGATTTTACGGACTAAGTGACTAGAGAATGGAGGTCCGAGGAGGGGATGGAAGAGTGATGGGAGGCTGTGCTGCCACCACCACGGACTCGCTGGTGGCTGTCGTCGCCAGTGGTCAATCTTTAGTTGCTGAGTGTACTATTGGCCAGAGGTCTAAGCTGGGTGTGGGATGGTTCCTAACTTGGGGAGCCACTGTTAAGTAGCAACTATTTCGGCAAAAAAAAAAGATAAGCATAATGGTAATTTCAGAATAAAATATAACTGCGTTGGTGAAGGTACTGAAAAATTAAACAAAAATGAGGGGTTAAGAAGCTTATCTTGCATAACCACAAGATACAAAAAAGTTAAAATATTCCAAAACTTTTAGTGCTTGCATTTGCTAATATATATATACAGGGCAAAACCAGTAATCTCTAATTTCAATAGCCACAATTTATTATGAAGTCTTCATTGTTAATGAAACCAAAACTAATGTACTGAAGTCTTATATATTTTGGGGGGGCCCCCCCCCCGCTCCAAAGAGAGAGTTCCTGGTGGTTCCTAGGTTTGAAAAGCGTTGATTGCTTGCTAATCCACAAAAAAAGGGGAAAGAGAGTAAATCAGTCTAGTAAAACATTTTGCTAAACCCACTTAAATTTAGCGTTCAAAAAATTACGTAAAGCAGTTCTTTTAGGCACTGAGAAAGTGCAAACAGAGTCTTCGTTACTACAAAAAATAAATGGTGGAGATAAAATGAATTCTCTTTTCCTCATCCGCTTCATTTAACCACAAATCTGCTTGAAGATTTCACTAAATTTGTGCTCTGAAATTTTGTTCTTTTTCAGTTGGCGAGGATCTGTTTGATGATTATGGCTTGGTGGGTTTTGGCTGTGTTCCCCCCATACGGGCAGATTCTTGAAGGACACGAACATTGTTTTGATTGCAAAGAGTGAAGTTTTATGCTAACACAGGGGGAAACTTGGCTTAGGCCTGGAGTATTTATCCATTCATCAATGCTAGAGCATTGGTCAGGCTCCTCCCCCCCCCCCCCCCCCTTTCGTTGTTTCCTCACTGGAACTGTGTTTTTATGGGGAAGAGCTTTCATATACTCCTATTTGTTTTCCTTCTAATTCTATTGGTTGGATGAATGGAAACAAACATAATTTGTTATCGGAGGGCTTTGTAAACTTGGATCTTCCGACCCTTAGCTTTGATCTAAGCGGGAGTTTGTCGTCGACTAGTACTTTGGATATTAAGCTGTGCTCAGAGCCCTTGCCGCTTTGTTGAACATTATTTAGAATGTCAACCTGATGAGAACAATTTACAGCATAAATATGCTCTTTTTATGTTATGAATGCCAAATTATAAGACCAATGGCATGTCTTCAACATGCAGCGAAGATTGTAGAGATACTCTTACAACTAAACGGATCAGAGTTTCTGCCTGAATTTATATGAATAATAATGTATATTTAACTTCAGAGAAAATTATACAAAAGAATGCCACAACTTTCCATCACCAATCTTCTTTTAACGTCATGTTACTAGTATTAGCCAAAAGCAGAGTGGAAGATTGTAGGGGGGACCGATGCTAATTTGACAACGTAAGTACAATAAAGATCCCCATCTGCAAATTCTAATGTAGAGTTAGGCCAAATACAACGTTGATCAGGATGCAGTCTTTCCATTCTTTCCCATCTCATGGTCTGTCTTCCTAACTCAATCATCAGGAATGTACTTTGCCCCAAAACGGGTACTTACTTCTAAACCAGGCTCGTTTATTCTATGGGAACGCCCTCGGTTTCTGGCTGGAAGAAGTAGATGAAGATGGACATGACGATGACAAAGAAGGCGAAGAACAGAAAGAGGCCAAACTTAAAGTGGCATTGCATGGTTAGGAAGATTTGAGCAATTATGGATGAAGGTGAACAAGTTGATTGAGAGTCTTTAATTGATTAGGACTGAAAGGGGGGGGGGGTTATTTTTGTAGAAATTAAATGGAATTTACATCAAATAAAAGGGATATAAAACAATCAAAACATCATCTAAGTTGTAAACAAATATGTAACATAGTGTATGAGAAACATATCAATATAATTTACTATCAAATAAATGGTATCTCAGAATGTAAGTTGACATGGTAATATATCTCACAATAAGATTTTGTAAGATGACCTCACTCAGAACTCAGAAGAGGTTATATAATTCATTGGCATGCGAGCAAGATCATATAATTGACGATCTACATAAGTAACATAGTACATTCATAATTCCTAACAAAACCTTACTACTGTTACTTTTTTCATTCCTGTTAGTATTAGATTAGGAGTACTCAAACATGTCAATTCTTGGCAAAAATTTATTATTGTTACTTTTTATCACCTGCTACTTCTTAACAAATACTTATTATGATTATGTTTTTTTTCAAGCCAATAATTCACCCTTAAGTATGTCAATTTTTGTAAGAAAAAAGGGTCTCTCTCTCTCTCTCTGTATATGCAATCCGATAACATAAACAAACTTCAGGAATGTTTTAGCGTTAAAGAGAGGGACAGATAGAAAGGAGCATGCAATTGCCTAAATGAGTGCTAAAACAGTGAACGGAACAGGAAACTGTTTGAATTTAAACATTGAACCATCAGTGTCCTTCCAATTCTATCCTCAACATAATAAAATTACACATAACTGATAACACAAGCACCTACCAACTCCTGTAACAAATTTTTAACACTCTGAACAAGTACTAAGCATAACCACAAACCCTACTTCTCATGATTGTGTCCCGCTGGAGGGGATCCAACTCATGGGTTGCTGGTCGTCCATGCCAGAAGGCATGTGCAGCGGTGCGGTTAGATCTGGTGCTGGCAAATTCACACCAAACGTACCGGTAAACCATAAAAGGGTTCGGGTCAAGGGGCTGGCTCTGTCGGTGGTGCGGTTACGCTCAGATCAACAGCAAGACTTTCAGGTTGAGGTGCAGTAGGGGGCATAGATGTAGCCGGAGGTGCAGTTATAACAAGCTCTTCTAGCTGTTGCAATGCCACCAATGCTACATTCTCATTGGCTACATAAGGCTTGATTATCCCAACGGCTTCCCTGATTTTCAGTTGCTGCAAGTAGTGCAATCATCATATATTTTGTGCAAAAAAGAGGGAAAAAGACTTCCTGCAAAATTTTCGTGGGTTGCTTGGATTTTTTTTGGGGGGGGGGGGGGGGGTTGTTCCTGCATCCAGATCTTGGCAGATCTTCTTGTTGTTACGGCAGAATCCACATTGAGTGGTGATGGTTTTCTTTATAAGTAATACAATCATTAGAGTCGGTGAATTGTTGAGGTACACGTAATAGAAAACCTAAGTGGACTCACAATAAGCTCCAACTTTGCTGTAAGTTCTTCATTTGCTTGCCCTTGTCCTTGCTCAAATTTTAGACTCCTCGCAGCAGAAGCATCCTATCAATAAAGAACCAACAGCATGAGCAAAATGAGTAGCGTGTCAGAATCCCTCCTTGCAATAGATATACCAAGTTGCCCCAAGTTCAATCACCCAAATGAAATTTGCTTAAATGTAAAGATGACTCAGGAAAATGACTTTCCTATATTCTCCTATATGTATGACTTACTGTAACTCTCCTCTACCTTTTGTATTGTGGACTAAAAGGTTATCAATGCCTTTCAAATCCTCTTCTGTCTGCCTTCTTGTTGTGGTCATTACATAACATTTTACAACAATGCAACAACCCAACCATTGTTCATGCTACCAGAACATAAGTTTGGTGGTCCTCAATTGCAGCAGAGCACCAAAGAAAATGCTTGCAACATGTACTTTTAGGCAGCAACACAATCACATGTCATGCCATTCAAACAGCAGCTCTCTGAAGTCTGAACCAATGACCTATCTCATCACCGAAAAGGCTACTATTTTCCACTACCCACCCTTTGCTGATGACACTTCCCCTACCCCGGGTGTCTCCATGCCATGTCAGAGTTCTGGCTGAACCCAAAAAATGTCAGTAGTCTATTATGACATGATAGAACCAGGCAGGAGAATGTACAGGAAGAAGTATCTATAAATGTGAAACTTTACGTTCAGGCTCATGATAACATCAGATGAAATCAAACTAGGAAACTAGTACCTATACAACGAGTAAAACCAAATGCATAAACTTTACCGGTACTTCAGGTATGGGTTATTCTGCAGCCCTGGATTTTCAATATTTGTAAAAGCTAACAACCCCTGTAGCGTCTAAAAAGCAAAACAAATGGCTAAGCATTGCACAAGACAAGCACCTACCATCTTCCGTTAGAGGGGAGTTGACAGATATAAAACTTCAGGGCTGAAGTTCTCAGACCTCAGCATTCTTATACTGAATTGTACACACTTTTCCCACCTTTTCATGGTAAGGGAAAATTCTATAACACACACCTTTTCATGGTAAGGGAAAGTATGGACTATGGACGCAAAACAAGCATCCTAGAAAGAGACTGCTCGCATCCATAACACACACTATCCACAAACTCAACAATATGCCAATATGTACGATTCTGTTTAATGAAGGGGTTTTAGCTTTTTTAGCAGAGCACAGGGTAAATGACTGCATCTCATGTTGGAACTCCCCTACCTATATGCTGGGAGGTCTTGATAAGGCAGATGTTGGTCCACTATAACATCCAATGCTAGAAAATTCTTCTGAAAGTAGTATTTTCCTAAATTCCAAATTGTCAACTTTGAATAAAATTTTCTGGCTTGTTAACTTTACCCACCCATCTACCTAGGTTTGGCTCAAACTTGGGAAGTGCAGAGAATTGCTAATGTTTGCAAGAAATAGATATATGGGTAAACATCATTAATAAAACAACATATGCTAACAGAATAAAGTACATGCATATGATGATAAGTGACAATATGATACAATTAATTCTTGCAAAAGATTAGCTTTCGCCCTGCCCTACATTGCATAACACTGCAGCATCTTGCTCTTCAAATGCAGAAGCAAATACATTCAGGAGTTCAGTAGAATATGGAAGTTTTCTGACAAAAATAAATAAAGAAAGAAAAATTGTTGCCCACTGCCAAACAAATATCATGCAGAAGTTACAGTAGGATCTACCCAAACCTGAGAAGATGGGGAACCACTTTAGAAATCAGAAACTATAGTCTCATCTCCGTACTCAAGATTTGTATAATATCTGGGTGAAGATACCCACCTTCACCATTCGGCCCTTCATATTTTCACATGGATAGAAAATGTACACCTTCAAGTTAAGAGAGACAAAATTGGGGGGAAAAGGGTAGTAGTATCTTAGGAGAGGGAAAAGGGGAATTGTTAATGAAGAGTCAGTTCACATCTTATCAGCTATGTTTTGATCAAAAAGACCTAATCATCTTCGCCACAATTATGATGCATATGGGCTTCAACCAGGAGAAATATAGCAATATTCCTTCGACTAACAGCCAAACCAGCCATTCACTTTGGATAATTTGTTTGTTACTTTCCTGAATCCTGATACTAAAATGACTGTGACCTTGTTTAGTAAACAGCCGTTAGCTGTTTGAATTAGTTGTTTCTATTAACTGTTTGTTGAAAAACTGTTTGATAAAATTAGCAGTTTCAGATAAAGTTGTGTGACAAAAAGCTAATTTTTCAAAAAGCTCTTCTAAAAAACTCATGGAATTAGCTTTTTCAAATTAGCTTTTTGTACCCAAAAGGCTCTTCTAAAAAGTTGTTTTAACAAACGCCCAAATTAGCTTTTTTACTTGGTTAAACAGTTAATTTTAGTCAAAAGCTCTTTTTGGCCAAAAAGCTCTTCAAAAAGTTGTTTGCCAAACAACCCCGTATAAGCTGTGTACTGACAGTTTCCTACTCTCTTGCAGGTTGCGTCCCAATAATTGAAAAGCCATCATAGTTAAAATTCAACATATGCCAGCATCTTATTGGCTCACTGACCAAAAAGTGAAAGCCAACGTTTACATCTCTTAGGGCATCCTTCAATTCCAGACTTGCAAAGAAAGTTACTACAGAAGAAACCTGATGAGAGACTCACCTTGCAAATCTTCCCACTGTGGCATTCCCACTATAACATATATGACATGTAGAGTGTGACGCCGATTTCATTAGATGAATAGCTAGAGGCACATCTCCCTTCATCACTCCCTTATTCTCAAGCCATCCTTATTCTCAAGCCATGGATTTTTCATGTGGTGGTTCAAACCATTGAACCAAGAGTGATTTCTCAGGAAAGGTACCAGCCGTGTTAGCACCACATGAATAAGAGTCATGTTAAACTGAAATTTTATAACAAAACTACTTATGATGTATTCTAACTCTTTTTCCAACAACCTTTCAACTCTTCATGTAAACAACCTAAACCCACTGCAGTACACAAAAGCTTCAATCACCAACATTAAAGACAAGTGGACAAGAGAATAAAAAGTGAATCTTATAAGTGGTGCCTGAAAAAGGAGAAAATTAATGTAGTGCAAAAAAGCGGTGGCCCTAACGACTTAAACAAAAATGAAAGGACTAGCACACAATCTTAAAGCATATCATTAACAGAGGAAACTTAAGAGGTCGTTTCAGTGAACCAAACCTTGGAATATTCTTTTCCATCAATTGGCCCAAACTGTTAAAGGACTATTGCTCTCAACTGGTAGTTAGGCCTTAATAAAACCAAAAATGGAACAGTATGGTTCCTCTGCCTTGCTACAAAAACGTACTATATAATGCCCACAACATGAAAATAGAAGCAAGAAGAAAAGAAGAGGGGGAAAAAAGGCCAATGAAAGCTATGTGCATATATATGAGATGATAACTATTGAGAATTATCTTCCTTAAAAATAAAAATAAAAAACAGTTTAAAAGGAAGATAGGTGGGATGTGAATTCATTGCGATGACTTCACCAAAAGCAATCTATTAGCAACCAAACATGGATGTCGAAGTGAATACAAGGAACAGCTTACAAGAAAGAAAGTTTAAATATTTGAAAGAAATAAAATATCCAGCATGGCTCATTTTCTCTTCTTTTGGTATTTAGGTACAGCAGTGCCTACAAAGTCTCGTTAAATGTGAGCAACTTATGAGATACCATCATGACGGAGTCTGAAGGAAGAAGCTACATAAAACATTGTGGGTTGACTCTGATATTTTTACAATCGAGGATGTTAAGGGTAGTAAGGACTTATCAATTCATGATCCTGCAGCTCCCATGTTATAAATCCACAAACTTGTATGCTTCTCATGAGAAGTGCCACAATACAGCAATCACCTCACACAACCATCAAGAGGTAAAGATAAGAAGCAATGAAGCACTAACAAAGTAAAATCAAATTCCATTATGGTAGAGTAAAGACCTGAAGCTGAGGCACTTGCAAGTTGCAATATGCACATTCTACTCAAGACATAGCAATGGAGGTCATCACGGGGAGTCGTAACATCCTCTTGGAAACAGCTGTCTGCTTATGAAGAGTAACAGTGCATATGCGTGAATGGTGATGGACCCTCCTAAGGCGGGACCCTCATTAATGGAATGTTGTGTTGCAGGCCACAACAACACACTCACACAACTCTCATAATGAAGAATTTATAATCAAAGTACATGATTATACACGTGAACTGACTTCAGTGTTTTCTCAAGACAAAAGTGGGGCATATGCCTCACCAGCTAGTCATCTCCAACATGGCCAAGAGAGATCCATGTCTTGGGGAGCTAGAGCTACACTTCTCCCATGAGTGTTCAAGATGGCTCAAGCTGATACTCCCCTTCTACCACTGTGGGTGCCTTACTTTTCCAAGCTACCAAGGGGCAGTAAAAAAAAAATCCTCTTTGAATGTATATAGGACCAACAGGTAGTGCTGCCGGTCACGTTCTATGAACGTTTACATCATAGAATCAAGGGTGCTATTCCTGGCATTTGATGGCTCAATAATTGGAAAATCTGTGGCAAGTTAGACAAGCTGTCTGACGATCTGTTACAGAGCCTTAGTACCCTTATTATGCGACCTAACGAACGACTTTTTCATGCTAATCTATAGAATAAAGATAATGAAGGCATTTATTAGAACCAACATAATTAGTCGCTAGGAATACAAGAATATGGATACCACAAGGGTACAGATATCAAAGTTTCATAAAGTTTCAGGTCCAAGCATGACGGTTTCAGTTTCTACTTTCTTAAAGAACATATATGTCAAAATCTCACATAGAAAACTTTGCTCTTTACAAGCTATGCACATTGATCATATATGTATTAAACTCTTCATAACACAAAGACGAGCCAAACTAGTGATTATTCCTCTACAGCTCTAATATATTAAGTATATCAACTACTTGACAACTCTAATATATAGTGAAATTTAGAAATATCAACATTGGCCAAGTTCTTTTGATATTCTACTTGAGCTTCACATCTTTTATGAAACTTTCAAGATTAATTTCATAATTATACTACAAATTTTTAACAACATAAATGAAGAATAATTGAAATAAGCTGGCAATTAACAATATAGGAAATATTCTAGCATTTGGAAATGTAATTTTGATAAATTTTCATATGGATATTCATAGGAAATTTTAATTCATTCAAAGCATGGTGATCTAGGCATATTTTAATAATAATAGTTTAATTACTTTAGCCTCCACCTCCTCTCTCCCTCCTCAAAATTCAAATTCAAACGAAACCACAATTGAGGAGGGAATCAGTCCAAGTTAGTAACTTTACCTTCCTGGGCCTACCCAAAGGCTTGCCGGAAAGTCTCCTCGGTTTCCGGAGGGTACTCCCCTTGGGCGGCCTACCGCGCCGCTTCCCAGCCACCATTCCCACAGCAGCCACCCCACCACCACCCAGCTTCCGCGGCCGTCCTCGTGGCTGCTTCCCAATGGGCCTCGAAACCGGGCCAAGTACACTCTTCCTGGGCCGTCCTCTGGGCCTTCCGGAACCGCCACCACTAGCCCTAACCACATTGAGCTTCGGCGGGCGGCCGACCTGCCTCTTGACCGGGCCATCCTCCGCCGCCCCAACCGCCGAGTCAGGCTCAGAGAACGGCACCATCACCTGCTTGGGCGGCCGGCCGGGCCGCCTTTTTTCCTCAGACGGGGTCGGCTCCGAAACGGGCTGAGCCTCCAGCCGCTGCTTGGGAGGACGGCCGCGTTTCCTGGCGACCTCGGAGGTGGGCTGAGCCGGGTCGGATTTAGGCTTGGGCGGGCGACCCGGACCCCTTTTGGGGCTAGGGTTTACAGTCGGAGAAAGCTGTTGAGGGGAGAGCGAGTGTGATTCCATGGTAGCAGGCGCAGGGGGAGTCGGTGTGGATGAGGAGAGAGAGTAGGAGCTCTTGACGGTGATGAGGTGGCCGGAGTTCTTGAGGCGAGTCCGTAGAGGAGAGAGGAAACTGAACTCGGAATTTTGAGGTTATTAAAAAAAAAAAAATTGGTTGGAAAATAATTTGTGCTTGAAATGGAAATGGAACTGGTGTGAGAAAAAGTAGGGATTTCATTTATTCGTGTGTTTTTGGATCAGAGGAGGAGTATGCAGTTAGTGGAGGAGAGAGAGAAAATGGGTGATGAATTTGATGATCCAACCGTTGACAAGCTTTTGATCATCTGCCTCGGATGGGTGACGTGGCACGCCTTTTTTTTTGTTTTTCTTTCCAATTTTTTGGATCTTTAAAAAAAAGTTGGATCTCTTGGTTTTCTTTTTCCTTTTTTTTTGGAGCTCATCTTTTGATTTTCTGTTTGTCGTATAATTTTTATTCTAAACTTATTTTAAATTTATTTATTAAACTCGTTTTAAACTGAGCTTATTTAGATTTACTGTACAAAAATTAAGTTTAAACAAAAAACTTCTTTGTCCAATTCAAAATGAATTTATATTTTTCAAAGAATCAGTCTCTTTTGTCCAATTCGAAATGAAGTCATAATTTTTAAATTTACTTACCTTCGCCCCTTCGAAGTCAGAAGACCCCCCAACCCACAAAAAAAAAATCAGGGGGGGGGGGGGGGGGGGAGGAAAAGCATTCCCTTGGCTTGGTCGAAGCTCTGCACAGATTATCGAAAATCAAGCAAAAACCCATGAAATCCGATAACAAAGCCAAGCTTCAAGAATTAGTTATCATGTTATGGTTAAGGAGAGGGGCAGGTAGCAGCCAGGAGCATGCAATTGCCTAAATGAGTGCCAAACAGTGAACAGAACAAGAAACTGTGTCTGAATTTAAACATTGAACCATCAGTGTACTTCCAATTCTATCCTCAGAACATAATAAAATTACACATAACACAGGCACCTACCAAGTGCTCTAATAAATTTTACACTCTGAACAAGTACTAAACATAACAACAAACCCTACTTCTCATGATTGTGTCCCGCTCGAGGCGATCCAACTCATTGGTTGTTGGTCACCCATGCCAGAAGGCATGTGCAGTGGTGCGGTTACATCCAGTGCTGGCAGATTCACGCTAAACGTACCCGGTATACCGTAGAAGGGTTCGGGTTCAGGTGCTGGCTCTGTTGGTGGTGCAGCTACAATCGGATCAGCAGCTAGACTTTCAGGCTGAGGTGCAGCTGGTGAGGGCATAGACGTTGCTGAAAGCACAGTTATAACAAGCTCTTCCAGCTGTTGCAATGCCACCAATGCAACATTCTCATTGGCTACATAAGGCTTGATTATTCCAACAGCTTCTCTGATTTTCAGTTGCTGCAGCAGTGCAACTATTATATATTTTGCGCAAAAAAGAGGGAAAAAGACTTTCTGCAAATTCCTCATGGGTTGCTTAGAAAGGGGGGGGGGTGCCTCCACCTAGATCTTTGCAGATCTTCTTCTTGTTTTAAGGCAGGACCCACATTGAGTTGAGGTGGTTTGATTTTAGTCATAAGTGATAACAAACATTAGAGTTGCACTTTGAGTGCACATAATAGAAAACGCAAGTGGACTCACAATAAGCTCCAGCTTTGCTGTAAGTTCTTCATTTGCTTTCCCTTGTCCTTGCTCAAACTTTAGACTCCTCGCAGCAGAACCGTCCTATCAATAAAGAACCACAAGCATGAGCGAGATGAATAGTGTGTCAGAATCTCTCCTTGCAATAGATATACCAGGTTGCTCCAAGTTCAATCACCTACATGAAATTTTGCTTAAACGTAGAGAATATCTCCATATTCTTTCCTTCATGAATACGACTTTCTGATATTCTCCTATATGCATAATGACTTACTATAGCTCTCCTCTATCTTTTGTAATGCAGAGTAAAAGGTTATCAATGCTTTTCAAATCCTCTTCTGTTTGTCTTTCCGTTGTGGTAATTACATAATATATCACAACAGTGCAACAACCCAACCATTGTTCATGTTATCAGCACGTAAGTTTGGTCCCCAATTGCAGCAGAGCACCTAAGAAAATGTTAGCAACATGCACTTTTAGGTAGCAATACAATCACATGTTATGCCATTCAAACAGCAGCTCTCTGAACCAATGACCTATCTCATCACCCAAGAGGCTACTCCTTTCCACTAGCACCCTTTGCTGATGACACTTCCCCTACTCCGAGTGTCTCCATGTCAGAGTTCTAGCTGAACCCAACAAATGTCACTAGTCTATTTTGACCTGATAGAAGCAAACAGGAGAACGCAGAGGTAGAGCCATCTATAAATGTGAAACTTTATCTTCAGGCTCATAATAACATCAGATGAATCAAACTAGGAAACTAGTACCTACACAGCAAGTAAAACCAAATGCATTAACCTTACCAGTACTGAAATGGAAATTCTGCAGCCCTGGACTTGCAATATATATATTTGTAAAAGCCAACAATCCCTGTAGCCTCTAGAAAGTAAAACAGATGGCTAAGCATTGCAGAAGACAAACACCTACCATCCTTGGTTAGAGGGGAGCTGACAAATATCAAACTTCATGGCTGAAGTTCTCAGACTTGAGCATTCTTACATTGAATTCTAAAAAGACACTATCCCCCCCCCCCTCTCATGGTAAGGAAAAGTTTTATTTAGATTAGAAAGTATGGATGTAAAACAAGCATCCTAAAAAGAGACTGCTCACATCCATAATAGACACGATCCAAAAACTCAACGACATGTCAATATCAACAAAGAGAAGCAAAAATGCCCATTATCCCAAATTGAATGTACAATTCTGTTCAATGAAGAGGTTTTAGCTTTTTAGCAGATCATAGTCCAAATGGCTGCATCTCATGTTAACCTCCGCTACGGCACTACCTAGATGCAGCCAGGTCCACACCTATATGTTCTTGATAAGACTGATAGTGGTCCACTATAATCTCCAATGCTAGAAATTTCTTCTGAAAGTAGTATTGTCCTAAATTCCTTAATAAAATTTTCTGGCTCGTTAACTTTACCCAACCATCCAGCTAGGTTTGGCTTGAACTTAGAAAGTGCAAAGAATTGCTAAAGTTTGCAAGAAACAGATATATGCGCACACATCATTAATAAAACAACATATACTAACAGAATTATGTACATGCATATGATGATAAGTGATAATATGATACAATTAATTCAAGAGATTAGCTTTTACCATGCCCTACATTGCAGACCAACAATGCGGTATCTTGCTTTTCAAATGCAGAAGCAAATACATTCTGGAGTACAGCAGAATATGTAAGTCTTTTGGGAAAAAAAATGTGTTGCAGACAGCCAAACAAATATCTTGCAGAAGTTCCAGAAACATCTACCCAAACCTAAGAAGAGGTGGGAACCACTTCAGAAATCAGAAGTTATAGTCTCATCTCCCTACCCGAGATTTGTATAGTATCTAGGTGGAGATACCCGCCCTCACCATTTGGCCTTTCAATTTTCATATTGATAGAAAATGTATACCATCAAGTTAAGAGAAACAAAATTGGGCCGCCGGGCGGGGGGGGGGGGGGGGTTCGTAGCATCTTAAGAGAGGGAAAACGGAAATGGTTAATGAAGAGTCAGCTTACTTCTTATCAGCTTTGTGTTAATTAAAAAAAAAACCTAATCAGCGTCACCACAATAACCATGCGTATGAGCTTCAACTAGGAAATATATAGCAATATTCATTCAACTAATAGCCAAACCAGCCATTCTTTTTGGATAATTTGTTTGTCACCTTCTTGAATTCTGATACTTAAATGACTGTATGAGCTGTGTGCCGACAGTTTACTACTCTCCTGCAGGCTACATCCCAATAAGTGGAAAGCCATCATAGTGAAAATTTAACATATATCAGCATCTTCTTTGCTCACTGACCAAGGGGTCAAAGCCAACCTTTACATCTCTTAGGGCATCCTTCAATTCCAGACTTGCAAAGAAAGCTACTACAGGAAGAAACCTGATGAGAGACTCAACTTCCAAATCTTCCCAGTGCAGCATTCCCACTGTGACATATATGATATGTAGAGCGAATTGCTAGAGGCACATCTTCATTCGTCACTCCCTCAGTCTCAAAGCATACCATTTACAGAGCAAACTAAAGGGGTCCTTTCAGTGGACCAAGCCTTGAAATGTTCTTTTCCATCAATTCGCCCAAACTGTTAAGCACGATTGCTCTCAAATGGTAATCAAGCCTTAATAAACCCAAAAGTGGACAGTATAGTTCCTCTGCCTCGCCACAATAACGTGTCATATAATGCCCAGAACATGAATATAGAAATGAAGAAGAAAAGGAAAGGGAGAAAAGGCCAATGAAAGCTATATGCCTTAGATGAGATGATAATAGGCAAGCATTATTGAGAATTATTTTTCTTTTTATTTTTCTTTTTTTTAAAAACTGTTTAAAAGGAAGATAACTGGGATTTGAATTCATTCTGATGGCTTCACCAAAGGCAAGCTATTAGCAACCACACAGGCAAACATGGATGTCCAAGTAAATGCAAGGAACAGCTTACAACTTTAACAGAAAGAAAGGTTAAATATTTGAAAGAAATAAAATATCCTGTATGGCTTCATTTTCTCTTCTTTGCATAATTAGGTTTTCAGCTATGCCTATAAAGTCTGATTAAATGCAAGCAACTTATGAGATACCATCATGGCGGAGCCAGAAGGAAGAAGCTGCATAACACATTGAGGGTTGAATTATGTTGTTCGAGTTTGTGAAAGGAAAGCGTGATCGGTTGCCTAAGATTCTTTTATTTGACTCTAATATTTTTTACAGTCGAGGATGCTAAGGGTTGTAAGGGCTTATCGATTCATGATCCTGCAGCTGCCATGACATAAATCCACAACCATTGATGCTTCTCATGAGAAGTGCCAGGATACACAATCACCTCACACAACAATGAAGAGGTGAAGATTAGAAGCATTAACAAGGTAAACATCAAGTTTCATTATGGTCGAGTAAAGACATGAAGCTGAGACGCTTGCAAGTTGCAATATGCACAGTCTGCTAGAGACATAGCAATGGAGGTCATCAAAGGGACTCGAAACATCCGCTTTAAAAATAGCCGTCGTACTTATGCAGAGTAACACGCATGTGCATGAATGGTGAGGAACCCTCCTAAGGCAGGACCCTCATCAATGGAATGTTGTGTTGCAGGCCATGACAACAGAATCACACCACACTCACAATGAAGAATCTATAATCAAAGTATATGATTATACATGTGAACTAGCATCAGTGTTTGCTCGAGACAAAAGTCAGGCATATGCCTCACTAGCTAGTCATCTCCAACATGGCCAACAAGATCCACGTCTTGGGGTGCTAGTGCTACACTCCTCCCATGAGCATACAAAATGGCTCGAGCCAATACTCCCCTTCTACCACTGTGGGTGCCTTACTTTTCCAAGCTACCAAGGGGCAGTAAAAAAATCCTTTTGAGTGTACATAGGATCAACAGATAATGACGGTCACGATCTATTAAGGGTTACATCATAATTCTAGAATCAATGGTGTTCAGTTCTTGGCATTTGATGGCTCAATAATTGGAAAATCTGTGACAAGTTAGACAGGCTATATGATGATCTGTTACAGAACCTTAGTACCCTAATTATGCGATCTAAAGAACGAATTTTTCCTACTAATCTATAGAATAAAGATAATGAATGCATTTATTAGAACCAACAACCAATTAGTTGCTAGGAATGCAAATATATGGATACCACAAAGGTACAGATATCAAAGTTTCATGTCCAAACAAGACGGTTTTAGTTTCATAAAGAACATATATGTCAAAATCTCACATAGAAAACTTCGCTCATTACAAGCTATGCACATTGATCGTATATGTACTAAACTCTTCATAACACAAAGATGAACCCAACTAGTGATTATTCCTCTACAGCTCTAATATATTAAGGATATTAACTACTTGACAACTCTGATATATAGTGAAATTTAGAAATGTCAACATTGACCAAGTTCTTTCGATATTCTATGTGATCTTCACATCTTTTATGAAACTATCAAGATTAATTTCATAATTATACTACAAACTTTAACAACACAAATGAAGAATAATTGAAATAAGCTGGTAATTAACAATATAGGAAATATTCTAGCATTTGGATATGTAATTTTGATATTTTCATGTAATAATAATAGTTTGATTACTTTAGCCTCCACCTCCTCTCTCCCTCCTCTAAATAATAATATAACAAAAAATTAATCGCCACTAGCAAGTAGCAAAGGAAGTCCCATTTATCTTTCACATTGATTTGCTTTTTTTTTTGGAGGGGATTAACAAAGGCATAAATTCACATTGCTTGTCCAAGAGTGTCCCCACATTAACCAATACTACTAGTTAGCAATGACCACAACCAAACAGGTGCCAAAATCCAAATTTCAAATTCAAACGAAACCACAATCGAGGAGGGAATTAGTACAAGTTAGTAACTTTACCTTCCTGGGCCTACCCAGAGGCTTGCCGGAAAGTCTCCTTGGCTTCCGGGGGGTACTCCCCTTGGGCGGCCTACCGCGCCGCTTCCCAGCCACCATTCCCACAGCAGCCACCGCACCACCACCCAGCTTCCGCGGCCGTCCTCGTGGCAGCTTCCCAATGGTCCTCGAAACCGGGCCAAGTACACTCTTCCTGGGCCGTCCTCTGGGCCTTCCGGAACCAACACCACTAGCCCTAACCACATTGAGCTTCGGCGGCCGGCCAACCTGCCTCTTGACCGGCCCCTCCTCGGCCGCCTCAACCGGCGAGTCAGGCTCAGAGAACGGCACAACCACCTGCTTAGGCGGCCGGCCGGGCCGCTTTTTTTCCTCAGATGGGGTCGCCTCCGAAACAGGCTGAGCCTCCAGCTGTTGCTTGGGAGGACGACCGCGTTTCCTGGCGACCTGGGACCCACCGCCGTGGATCTCGAAGGTGGGCTGACCCGGGTCGGATTTAGGTTTGGGCGGGCGACCCGGACCCCTTTTGGCGCTAGGGTTTACAGTCGGAGAAGGCTGTTGAGGGGAGAGAGAGTGTGATTCCATGGGAGTAGGTGTGAATGAGGAGAGAGAGTAGGAGTTCTTGACGGTAATGAGGTGGCCGGAGTTCTTGAGGCGAGTCAGGTGGTGAGTCAACAAGGCCGAGTGAGTGGGTGGGAGGTTGGAGTAAACTCGCTCTGTGTACTCGGCTATCTCTCTCTCGCTCAAGCCACCCTCTTTCTCAGAGTTGCCCCACAATATCGCCGCAGTTATCATCTATATAAACAATAATAAATCAATTGAATTAATTAAAATATAATCGTAATTTCTAAAAAATAAAATAGAGGAGATACAAAATAAGGAATAAATGGATACCTCGGCGTAGGAGGGGTGGGAGGGGGCGGCGGGAACGGTGGAGATGGGGTGGCCGGCGGTGGTGAGCTGAGCTGATGGCGGATCCATGGCAGATCAGTGGAGGAGAGAGGAAACTCGGCTCGGAATTTTGGGGTTTTTTTTTTTACTTTGGTTGGAAAATAATTTGTGCAAGAAAATGAAAATGGTGTAAGAAAAACTAGGGGTGACGTATTATTAGAAAATGAGAAAAATAATAAATAAGGGTTGGTAATCATTTATTTTTGTGTTTTTGGATCAGAGGAGGAGTAAGGAGATAGGGTAGAGGAGAGAGAAAATGGGTGGTGAATTTGATGATCCAACCGTTGACAAGCTTTTGAGTCATGTGCCCTGGATAGGTGACGTGGCATCTCTTGGTTTAGGGTCGGTTATTTTTACTATGAAATATGGGTTGATAAATAATTAAAACAAGTGATGTTGGTTGAGATTTGTTAAATTTTATATTTTTTTATTGTATTATGTTGAAGTTGGTTCGATTTTATTTGGTTTATGATCGGTTGAAGTTTGTTAAAACAGTGAAAAACGGGTTGAAATTCGTTGAAATTTATTGAAATTTATTGATATTGATATTTTTTATTAAAGTTGGTAAAGTTTGTTAAAATTGGTTGAAGATGATAAATTTGGATTTAACAACGAAAAGAACAGGGCCTTAATGTAGGGGTCTCTTAGTTTTCTCTTTCGTTATTTTTGTGCTTATCTTGTGAATCTCTTTTTTATCCGACAATTTTTATATTGTATTTATTTGTTAAATTTGTTCTAAATTGAACTTATTTGAATTTTATATACAAAAAATAAGTTCAATATAGTACGGTTTAGGAATTTCAACCTTATCTCTTTATTCATTCATACACATTAATTCCAAACAAACGTTCCTTTTCGGATACAACCTAGATTTATAATTAAACAATTGAAATGGCTAATTTTATCAATGTTAATATTCACATGCTAATATTCATGTTAAATTAGTAATATGTATCTTGTTGCATAAATTGCTTTTGTTGTAGGTGCATATTTTGATAATTATGTCAAAGTATTATTACAATAACCGTTCTAATTTGCAGATACCCATCAAGCACGAAATATACATCGATAATAAATCCCAATTGATTTTTTCAATCCAAGTATTTAAAAAAAAAGAAGAAAAAACTCTTCAAAACCCCCAAATGTGGCATCGTAGGTTCGTTGATCAATTGTGGCCACCACTCTTTCCTCCAATTGCACCTTGTGTATTACTTCATTTTCTTTAATGTCCAATCTCTCGTCGGTGAATTTTAAGACAATACCACTGACTATTAGGTGACCATCAAATCGTATTTGGGCTTGTTAGCCCCTTGTAAACTTGGTGATGGTTGTCTTGATATTCATTTTGTTGATTCCTCCACAAGGTAGGACCTTTTTGAATTAGATTACTAATATTGGTCTGACCTTTGACAATCGAGCAAATCTGATAGAAAAAGTCATCAAAATCAAACAAAACCCAAAACGGGGGGGGGGGGATAGGGTCAACCATGCCCAGTGAAAGCATGAGGGGTGTTGAATATTTGTTGAACTCTTAATGCGCAATGCTACATCACCGGGGTCGGGGCTGGGGTAGGTGTAGGAGTTTGAGGAGAGAGAGTTGAAAGGTCTGTTCTGATGGGGAGTATGGAGGAGTAAAAGGGGGGTGAGGGAAAGTGAAAACTTCCTTTACCCACGTTTAGGGGTGAGAAAATGAAAGTAAGGAGTCATGGAGAGTAACTCTTACACCCCCTTATTCCCCTCAATCATTCATTGCCTTACACTTAAAAATGAGGTGTAAAGATGACTAGATGAATATGGAGAGGGTATTTTACACATTTACTCCCACAAATAAATACAATTTACCTCTTGGGGTGTGGCCATTCTCCGAATCTTACGTGAACGCGGGATGCTTGTGCACCGGGCTGTCTTTTTTTTTTAAATATATTTTGTTATTATTTTAAACAAAGATTAATCCTTATTGTCCATTAACTTTCAAACAAGGGTAGAAAACTTACTATTATTTACTTTTCTTTACTCTTACTCATCGTTACCATTATTTACTCTTAACTCTCTAACTTACTCTCTTCTTAAACGGACCTGAAGGGTCAAATAGCTAGCTGTTTTTTTTGTTTTTAAAAGTTATGGGCAAAAAGGGAAATTGCAAGCCGCGTGTATTATTTGGTATACCAATATTTTTGCAAATAGATTCTTTCTTATGATAATAAGCAACATTTTCATTCATTCAAAAATGAAATTTCCATATGCCAAGTTATACTGGTCCTATTTTATGTATTCGTACTTATCATTAATTAATTTGTTTAGCTTAGAAATATATATCCCACACAATAGATGGAACTTAAAATTTAGGGTAAATGCAATCCTTATCTGTCTCAATATTATTAGTACTAGCCTACCAGGCTTATTGAAATTGTTTTTTTTTAAAGATAAGTAATATAATCTAAGAGCATGTCCACTTGCCTCCTCACGAGGCAAAATTGAGGAAAGAGAAGGGGAGTGAGGGAGAGAAGCAGCTCAAATGGGCGCCTCAAGACCCATGCCTCATGAGGAGGCTCATATGCTTCCACTTTTTTATTTTTATTTTCTTAATATATTTAATTAGTTTTCTTTTTTTTAATTCTAAAAATAAAATTGTGTGTTGTAGAGTAGGTCAATAGATATTATTTTATTTGAAGAGGTAAAGTGGTGAATCTTTCACTCGAGAGAGTGGAGATTGTTAGGTAAAAAGTTAGAGAGATAATTAATGTAGCAATGATAGGTCCCAACTGATATTATTTCTATATTATTCTCGTAAATAATGCAAAGTAAGCTTTTATAAGGGAGCTTAGAGCAAACACAATGATTTGCCCGTGGGATAGAAATTTGGGGGGGGGGGGAGCAGGACTTTGTCCCATGAGCATGCATTGGTTGGCTTCCTTCAACTGGCTCACGAGGGGGCTGCGGGACGCGGGGCAGCTTCCCCCTTTTTTCTTTTTTTTTTGGTAAGTTTTATTGATTTTTAGTTTTTTTTTGGATTTTAAAAAGATAGTTGTGTGTTAGTTGTGTGAGTCCGTTGGTATTATTTTATTTGATGAGACAAAGTAATGAGTCAACTATTGAAGAGAATGAGACTTATAAGATAAAAAGTTAAAGAGAAAGTTAATATGATAGTAATAAATTCTTACTGATAAGTTAAAAATTTGGCTCACCATTGCTCTCGCTCCAAAGGCCATACATACACCGATAACTCACAAAAACTTAAACGAGTCGAGCCAACGAGGCTAATGAACGAGACTGACAAGGAGACCATTCATCGTCAATCATTCTTATATGCAATAATATGCTTCCGGTTCCTTCATATTTTTCTCCCTCCTCTGATTTTCCCCTCTCCCACTGTGACGTCTCCACCTTTCTTGTGCACCAGAAAGAGCTTGATCACCATTTTCATATTGGACATTCCACCACCTCTGTCACCGCCCTCCGACGATGAAATTCTCCATGAACTTCCACCATCAGTTGGTAATAATCTCTCTCTCTCTGATCCCCCTTCTGAAATTCGTTCTTCTTCTTCACAAATTTATGCACTTACTGTTCACAATTATAGGGTTTCATAGTGTCAATTATCTATTTTTTCATTCGAATTTCCTTTTTTTTGGTGAAATTTGTCTATGCAACATGCAGAGATGAGTCTTTGGAAAGGATTACTCGACTCACTGAGCTCGATCTTCACTGATTCAAGCCATTTGTGTGAATCGAACAGTAACCAAAACCCTAATTCTTCAAGTAATCGTTCGGCTGCAACAATGGAAGGTGTCGATATAGATGGGAGTCCGGTTAGTAATGAGAAGACAGCGTATAAGTTAAAAGGGTACTTTGATTTAGCCAAAGAGGAGATCGCTAAGGCTGTTAGGGCTGAAGAGTGGGGTTTGATGGATGATGCGATTTCACACTACAGGAATGCTCAGCGTATCCTGGCTGAAGGCGCTTCAACCCGGGCTCCATCGTTCATCTCAGCAAGGTAAATCATCAACTGATGTTGGGTTTGATTTTGTTTCGCTTTTGCATTCAGGGGATTGGTTCTCAACTGGGTTTTACTCTCAGGGAATACTTAGTTGATGGTCTATATGCTGTCAGTTCATGTTTAGCTGTTTGGTAGTTGTTGGTTATGCTCACATCTCCTGATTCTCTTGGAAAATTTTCGACTTTGGAAATTTTGGGCGGAATTCTGAAATTATGAACAGTGCTACAACACTTCAAAAGACTGTGAGATGAAACTCTGAGTATATTCATTTAATGTATGCTGGAGCTAAGGAAATTTCCATAGATAGAGCTCCAAACTCTAAAGTTTACAGAGAAGACATGAACTGTTTGATTGAAAATGAGCCTAGCCATTATATGATTGCGGTAGTAATTGTAGTTGTTCTCTGAATGTACAATGTTGACAATTGGGGTCATTGGCCATATCAGTTAGAAGTATTTCCTGTATTCCATTACAACATTCGGTTTTTAAAAACTAATGTAAGTAAATAACCTAATGTGATATGAAAGGGAAGGAAACCAGATATGCCGTCTTTCTAAACGTGAATGTTCTTGGTTGAAATTTAAGAAAATGTCATTCTCTTTATAAACGCAATTGGTTAACAATTGGCAAGTAGGACTGAGATTGTTTTTGTGAGTTTCAGCAGTGATAACCGAGGGCACAGGAAGGTGCACCAATTTTATTTTTGCTAGCCAAACTATGTTTGTGCTCTCTTGAGTGAGATGTGTTACATGCACGATGGATCCCCGCAAACATCTCGACCTTAGAATCCATGCAAGAAGCTCCACAAAGCTTTATCATGGTGGCTGCAATGTATCGATGCTACGTGTTGCAAGAGAATATTGTCATCCTTTTCACAATGAAAGTCAAGAAATAAAACTTTACAATGTTGCAACTTTGCTAGGTTTGTGTTACCTTTCAAGAAAGGAAAGGGATGATATTATAACTGAGACGGAAAGAAGGTATTCAACATCCTGTAAAACAGGGCAGCCTATGAACAAGCATAGCTTTTGTACTTTATGGCCCCAGCTTACTTTATCCTTCTGGCTGACTGTCTGCAACGTAAAAGTTAACTTTGTTCATGACAAAATGTTTAGTGTTGGACTATTTCTTCCGTGACTAGGTTTTGGTGTCATTCTTTCTATTTCTGTTCTTAAGCCATTTCCTGATGATTGTTGTTTCACACCTTCACTTTGTTATCTCTGTCGTCCTTAATATTCATTAGTCAGGAAGCATATGCATGTTGTCTTTTTTTCTCTTTCCCCCTGCGCTCTTTCAGTTCCCTTCTCCCTTTTGGTTTCCAGGTGTAATCTGACTTCCAGAAAGATAGTAGAAAATTTGTAAATGAGTTTACTAGGTCTACGCCAAAACTGTATGACATTATTACAATTGCTTTCAATTGTCCATGTGTTTTGTTGCTTTGCAATGTTGTTTTCAACTGACACAAAAATGGTAGTTAAAATAAGCTATTATGTTCTAGCTCAATTTATATTTGAGCACATTGTGCTGCTACTGTTAAGCAAAGTAGAAAAGGTATCTAATTATTCTAGTTATTTGACCTAGTTCTTCATTTTGCTGCAGCGAGCAGCAGAAAGTAAATTCTTATCATCAGAAGATATCAAAGTGGCAGGGTCAAGTGTCTGACAGACTACAAGCCCTGAGTCGACGAATAGGCATGTATCTGTGTTTGTGTTATTCCATTTCATTTACAATGTTGCTGGTTCTTGTAGTGTAGTGATTTTTCCTTCATTGGTTTTCAGGTGGCACAGCTACAGACAAGGTATGGCTCAGTTTATCTTGAGTTCAAGTTGACTCTGTTTCTTATTACTTTGTCAACCTTATTACGCATATAAGTTCCTCTTCCTTTTTTCTATGTTTCTCTACTGTATTCTGACGACCATCTCTCTGTATCTGTTTGCCGTCAATTCTTAAACTGAAGCCTTTTTTGTGCATCCTTCAGAAATAATCCATCTGTTTTCCTACATCTTGGCTTCTCTAGGCCCTCATTAGGTGGGGTCCAGACTGAGCTAAGTTGTTGTTATGCAACATTTCATGACATTTTCTTGAGCCTCACCTTGCTTGTGGATAGATGATTGTGTTGCCAAGCTCTGCTACAAGGATATCTTACAACAGTGGCAAGTATCAAAGTTTTGCATGACAGAACCCCCCCTCCAAAACACACACCAGGGTGGGCCTACTTGACAAGCATTTTGTACTGAACTGAACTACAGTGGATGAAAAAAATCTGAGAGTTGTAATGCACATTAACCAAAATGTAAAGATCGCCTTATCTGTTAGTATTGGAAGAGACTTCTAAAGTCTTTGGTTCTGTTCTATGTACATTTGGAAAATTGTCTAATCATGCTCCACACCAACTGATTGTTCTGAGTGGAAATTGCTATAAACACTTTTTTTTTTTCAGATTACTTCACGTCCACAAGGTGTCAAAATGTCGTCAAGAACATCAAGTGCTGTCAATAATGTTCAACGAAGACTCCCAACTTCGACCGGCAGCAGTTCACTAGCTGGAGATCGCACATATAAAACTGGAGCCACTAGATCAAACCAAGATAGCAGTGGCTATGATGCAAAACTAGTTGAGATGATAAATACTGTGATTGTGGATAGAAGTCCTTCCGTTAAATGGGAAGATGTAGGTAAGATGATTGCATTGGACCCCCGCTGGTCATGTTGTGTGGTTTATGTGAAGTTGCGTTTGAAATCTTGCATGTTGGACCTTCTTCACAGCTGGTCTTGACAAGGCAAAGCAAACTTTATTTGAAATGGTTATCCTGCCTACGAAGAGGAGAGACTTGTTCACAGGCCTTAGGAGGCCACCTAGAGGTACAGTATATGAGATTACTGCCACAGGCTTTAGTAATTTTGTCTCCTGTGAAGCTAACATGAGGATTCTGCTTCCAGGTCTGCTTCTTTTTGGTCCTCCAGGTAATGGAAAAACAATGCTTGCTAAGGCAGTTGCTTCAGAGTGCAATGCAACTTTTTTTAATGTGTCTGCATCTACCCTGACATCCAAGTGGGTGGGTTTCTCTTTTCCTGGCATATAAGGCCATTTCTGTTTTACTCTGTTCTTATGTTTTGATCAATTCCTGTCGTATGTTTCTGTTACAGGTTGGTGAGGGTGAGAAGCTTGTGCGAACCCTCTTCATGGTTGCTATCGAGAGGCAGCCTTCTGTAATTTTTATGGACGAAGTATGTCTCCTATGTCACTGTCCATGCTTATGGTTTATATTGCAAGCTCGTATTTGGTCTAAATAATGTGCTATTGTTTAAGTTTCTGTATTCTGGTGCCTTTTGAAGTAAAACTGATTATTTTGTGCGAGTTAGAGGCCTAAGAGATGCCATTAGTTGGATCATAATGATGTTTGGACACTCAAAAGATTAATTTGGGTGTTGTGAGCATTACTTCCTTGGGTAACCAGTCATGGCAGTTGAAACTAGTGTCTAGGAGGTAGTTTGAGCCATAAGATGTCAGAAGTATGATCCCAGAGGGATTAAAAAAATAAGTCCTTGTGGGGGAAAAAGGTAGAAAATTAACTAAAAGCAAAATACTTTCTTCGAACCTTCAAAATTCTGGTTACTTGATCTTCTGATGCAGAGCCAAAGCCACATAAGGAGTATCGCTGGGCACTTTGGTTACTGGGATATGAATCAATATTGGCTTTGTGAAAGAATAAAATAAAATAATCATTTGATGCTTTTATTTCTTCATGATGTATTAGATCTGGAGCACTGTTGAAGCCGGCATCCTGATATCTGTTTCTTTGAAGAAACTGAGGCTCTACTTCAATCCCATTGAAACCTATAACATGTTTAGGAGAACCATGTCCATGTTTCATTTCGCCCTGGTCTGTTTGACGAAAGTCCTATTGTTGTCAATCCATATATACATTTTGGACTGTGTGTTTGAAATATCTTCTTGTTGCTTGGTTTTGGTTGTTGTGACTTACGAAGAAACTTTTGGCTTAGATATAAACAGTTCTCTAAATTATTTCTATATTTAATAATTGTCGCTTGTTATTGTCCTATAATGCCAAATCCTATATAGAATGTTTGACCTTAACACCACCACCACCGCTTCCCAGTGTGGGTCCCGCTTGCGCGGGGTGTAGGGAGATCCAGATGTAAGCGGTCTTACCTTTGCAGGTATCACCACCCACGCTTGAGCCTCTGTATGAAAAATAAACAAATAGATGGATGAAATTCCCCTCTTCATTGATCTAAGTTTCATTAAGATGTTAACAGTTGGAGGACTGCTTGTCCTTCGAACAACTCTCGCCACAGATCCTAATGACTTGACTGTTTTCTGTAGTATCTTTCTGGACTTGCCCTAGAGTCTCTGGCCCTATATGGTTGGGCCTTTTATTCTGTTCTGGAAAGTGAAACCATATTGTTACCCTTTATATTAAGTATTTATCAGCTAATTGTTATCGTGATTCGTGAAAGCTGATTTTCCACTTCTCGTCAAGCAGTGATTCGAAATTTTACTTTTTGCTGTTGGCAGATTGACAGCATCATGTCGACAAGGGAGGCTAATGAACATGATGCCAGTCGAAGGTTGAAGTCAGAGTTCCTTGTTCAATTTGATGGAGTCACCTCTAATCCTGATGATTTAGTTATAGTAATTGGTGAGATTTCTAAACTTCGCCAGGTTGATGACCAGCGTTAAAGGCATTGCAAGCTAATGCAGCCCTTCCTGATTATTAAGACAATTTTTCTTGGCGACCATAAAAGATGAAGCTAATAATGTTGTTGATTGCCTGAGTTCCTTTCTTTTGTCTCCTTCACAGGTGCCACTAATAAGCCCCAAGAACTGGATGATGCCGTTTTGAGGAGATTAGTAAGTGTGCTGTGTATAACTTTATTCTGTTAACGTTATTTTCTGCAACCGCTAAACCTTTACTTGTCACAAATGGAAATTGGGACAGGATTCTGCAGTACCAAGTTCATTTGTGCTATTTGTGTATCTCCTTCATCGCTTAATGTGTTGGAACTCTTATTCATGTATTACCTCTTATTTTTTAAGTTGTATTCATGCTCATTCTGTTGGAATCCGTGGCCAGGTCAAGCGAATATACATACCATTACCTGATGAAAATGTCAGGAGGCTTATTCTGAAACAAAAGCTGAAGGGCCAATCTTTTTCCCTGCCTAGTAAGTATAATATTTTGTGCTATTTGCTGAGGCCATTGAGGTGTCCTTCACCTGTGTGTTTATTTTTTTGATAAATTCACCTGTGTTTATAATTAAGCATAAATGTTAAGCTGCTGTGATTTACATCTTGAAGTCTCTATCGTACATGCCATCACATAGGAATTGCCAACTAGAGATACCAAGACAAATGCGTAGTAGTTTTCGCTCCTAAAAGCTTTTAGAGCTTGTCCAAAGTACTTGGAGGCTAAAAGTTTCTATATGCTAATATTTCTAATTATTTTAGCTATTATTGGTAGTATTTGATGATGGATTAAAAGCATTCCTAGTATACCCATGGGATACAACTAGTTTTACATCATGTTGTGCTGACTGATTGATTGGAAACACTGGCTTTTGCAATTTCTGTGAAACATTCCTGTCTCCCATCTCCCCCCCCCCCCCCCAAGAAAAAGTTGCCCTCTCCCCAAGAGATGAAGAAGCGTTCCCTTTCCACTTCGAAACATTACTTTTGCATGAAAAACTTAGTGACTTGTCTGCTAATTTGTCGAAGTATTACTTTTGCATGAAAAACTTAGTGACTAATCTGCTAATTTGTGACAGGTCAAGATTTAGAAAGACTTGTGAGAGAGACAAATGGTATGTTAAAGCTTCCATCGCATAGATTTGGGGATGCTGGTTTGGCACTGATTGGTATCAATCCACATATTGGTCATGGAATTATACTTGGGGCTCATCCATGTGGAATGCCAACACAAAGACACGATAGAGTGGTAGACATTTGGAGAAGATGGCCTGTCATAACCAAGGAGAACCCCCCCCCCCCCACAAAAACAACAATGGTCCAGTGGGGCAAAACCTAGCTTCCATGAAAGGGAGCTAGGTTCTAATCCCACTAAAGGCTCTCTTTTTTTGGGGGGGGGGGGGGGGTTTCCCCTTCGCTTACTTCCCTGTGTCTTTGATGCTTCCTTACAAGGGTGCCACCATGTTAGGGGCGTATGAAACCCCTCCCCCCCCTTGGCCGGTTGGCCCCCCTCAATGACTGCTGGTTTGTTGTCTCGAATCAACCAACTTTATACTTGCTTTGTTTCCAGGGTACTCAGGAAGCGACTTACAGGCCCTGTGCGAGGAAGCTGCAATGATGCCAATAAGAGAACTTGGTCCGAACATACTCACTGTCAAGCCTAATCAGGTCCTTTTTAAAAAAATATATATATATATTTTAAGAAAAGTTGTTCTAGGGTTGTATTCTGGTTTTGTTGAAGGTGAACAATGGGTTTTGATGTCTCTGTTATATATCGAACAACAGGTTAGACCTCTGCGGTATGAAGACTTTCAGAAGGCAATGACTGTGATCAGACCCAGCCTACAAAAAAGCCGGTGGGAGGAGCTTGAACGCTGGAATCGGGAGTTTGGATCCAACTAGTTATACCTCGTTCTCACGTTTGGTTGCATTCTATTTAGCTGCCAAAAGATTGAAAGCTGGTAGGGTTTAGGGCTGGGCAGAATATGAAACTATAGGCGGTTGCTGTCTGATTTGGTGTATCATGTATAGCTTGTAAGTGTAAATCAATGGCCAAATGTTGATATCTTCTATAAAATATACTCCATTTGATACTAAATTTAAGATTTGTTATACTAATTTTTAATTCATTTCATAAAAAAAAAAAAAAATTCACTTGTTCTGATCACCATTGGATTTCTGTTACCAAATGATGAGCTCATTGATTTGATGATGGAGAGGGTTACTCATCTTGGGCCCTCATCCGCGCATTCTGTCACTGTAGTTGAGTGTAGTCCTTACAATTTAGACAAAAAAAGAAAATTAACAAAATTATAAAACAAAATGTACCGTAGTTAATATTAAATCATAATATGGTCTCGTCATCAACCTCTTCTCCTTGTGATCATGATCTTTGTCGTTCAACCAAGAGCACTATCCTATTGGCGGAAATAGTAAATGCACACTAGGAGCAACCAAGTAGTAGACCAATATGTATATTATACTCCTAGGAGCACATACTCCTAAAAGTCACATCAATAAATATATATTAAAAAATAAATATATGATAAATACACGCTTGAAAAATATATACACGTTAACAATGAGAGGATATGCTTCTGGGAGCACATAAGACATTGCTGCAATAGATTGTATAGGATTGCATACAAAGGGAAGGGGGATTTGAGCTGAGGATCTAATGTACCAAAAATCTCTAATCTAAACACTGGCCAAGTTCTCGTTGAAATCATGTACTTCTACAGTGACATTGTCTGAACACATATCATATTGGTGGCTAAGACTACCCATGCCGATGCATTACAAATCTACAAGCCATTGCATCAAGTTGAAAGCCTTCCTCAAATAGATTTCAGAAAAAAAACCTCGGCTCCCCTTTTCCTCATCTAAAGTTGGGTGGTGATTTGGAGCAGGCTGCTTCAACAGTGCACAACTGAGCACTCTGGTTCACAGTGCACCTTCTGAAGGCAAGCATGCATGGAGATGATGCTATCGAGCAAATGATGAAGATAGTACTATTAGAAACATAAGCCAAGTGAAAGGCATTCGTTGAGCAAGTCGTATTAGAAAACATAACTCTTTACAGGATCCATATGAAAATTCTAAGCAGTTGAATATGTCAAGAAATCTAGCAGTCTGTACATGACCATGTGTAATTGTATGACAACATTGTATCCACAAGACAACCATGAAGTGACCAAAGCCTTTGCTAATTAGAACTCGCGCACAATCTACAGTCTGTGCGTACAGCATTTGGAACGAACATAGATAGCAGAAACAGAAAGCCAGAAAGGAAGAACACTTCTTCAGGGACCAAGAAAAGCCGGCAAGAGAAGTGACTGCTTTGAACAACACTTGTCACTGAAGGGTAAACTCACGACATAGAATGGAAGGTAAGCATTAAGCAACAGACAAGTACACGGCAAGATATAGATATAGAGAAGGATAAGTGAAGCGGCTTTGACTGCAATTTTTAGTCATTGTCCATCTGGTTCTTCTTTTCATCATCAGAGGGCCGTGGTATTGAATTCTTACATGTTTGTCTAAGTAAAGCTAAGCTCTCCACATAGGCATCCACGAAATGTATAGAATCATAAGCAATAGTCTTAGCAAGAAGCTTAAGTTGTTTTGTCTGAATATCGTAAGACTTCAACCCTTCCCCCACACCCTCAAACAACAACAGATGAATCTTTTCAACATAGAATAAGCCCTTCCTCTCGACATAGAATAAGCTGTCAGACGTCTTATCTATGGTGTAATGCTTAGTCCAAGACTCAGTCCCGCCATGCTTGTCCAATACCCACACAATGCTGCAGTTGCCGCCAAAATCGAACAAACCCACTGACTGATCGATAAGGGTTACAGTCCTGTCCAATAACTCAGCAGAATTCTCGACATTTGGCAGAGCAATAGCATTGAAAACTTCACAAAACACATCAAACGAGACCAAATGAGTATGATAAGGCGTCGAAGCCTGCAATCCACGGCCGGTCATATATATAGCCCCTTCTAAGAAAGATTTCTCCTTGGAGCACCAAAAAGAGAGATCATTACTAATGACACGCCAGGAACCAGTACTAAGACTGTATACCTCAATCAGAACGCGGACTTTGGACAATGGACCATGGTATGTAATTACCAAAACCTTATAATCTTCCCTAAAAGGATCAAATCCAAAACAAAATTCCACCTTCAACTTTGAAGTGGACTTGCTCAAAATTGGAGGAGGTGGAATCCTGACAGATTTCCTGATTGATGGGTTCCACAAAACCACCAAATTACCCAACTTTCCTGTTGTTTCACTTGGATCAGCCATATGCATCAACAACACACCATTGATGTGACCCTCAACCTCAACATAGGTACCATCTTGACCAGTCACAAAATCATATTGATGGGTTTTTCTGAATGTATCAGTACGACGTAAGATGCAACCTTTGTCACCCCATTTGGATGATCTCTCAAAAACTAGCAAATGGGTATTCTCAAAATTGCCTTTACAGAGGCTCAAATGCTTAGAAACAAAATCAGGGGTATCAATCATGGAGCACCAAGTTCGGCATACGCACCTGAATTTCAGCAGGGTTTTGCCAGGGAGTCTAGCGAGTACTTGAACCCATATATCGGGGGGCAAGTACTGATCTTGTCGAATTGCCCTTCTTTTCTTCGTTTTCCTATCAACTTTGGGCATGGAATCAGGGATAGATTGAGTTCAAGTGATGGATTTCAGAGAATGATCAAATTTGAAATGAGGGTTTTCCTCAAGATGCTTCTGTACTCTCTCTTCTTCTTTTCTTCTCTTTTTCTGTGTGTGATGATGTGAAAAGATTGGTGTAAATGAGATTCAAAGTCAAGTGTTTAATAATATCACGGAGATTCCTTATTAGTTGGGATCGCTAACAGTTAACAATCATAAACATGGAACAAACAGTTTTTACAAAATCTTTCTTATGAATTTTTTTATTCACAATTTTTTTTTGGGTCTCTTGGAATCAACATCTCTACGGATAGGAATGTCGGTAAAGGTAAGATTGTCTACAGCTGAATCTCTCCAGACCCCGCGAAAACAGAACTCACACTAGGAGTTGTTGTTGTTGAGAATCATATATACTTTAGTCAAATTCTAATTTCTAAATGTGATACTAATAAAAAGAAAAGGCTTGAAACTTCAAGTGGGGGGAAAAAATAAAATATATAGGCATGGACTTTAATTTTTTAGTAGATGGCTTGTGTTTTTAGTCAAATTCTAAAATTATATCTAAAATTTTAATAAGATAAAAGAAATTTTTCACTATGAAATCAACAAAAGTAACATCAATAGGGGTTGGGTAGGTTGTCAATTTTTTCCCTTTTTTGTTGTTTTATTTGGAAGAAGTTTAATAAATTTTTTCACCTAAAAGAAAAAGAATTGCCCAGTGTAATTTTCTTTTTTAATGTGTCAAACTAGTTCTATTTTTGTGTCTTATGTGCCTTCTTTTATAGGAGCAAATTTCTTCTCATTTTTTTTTGTCTTTTCAATTATTGATAATATATAAGAATGAGAGTTCTAACAATAAAATTTGCCTTTTTTTTGTCTTTTTAAAAAATATTTTTTGTAAAAACTAATAGTAATATAATATATTTTTCACCTCTCTCTCCTCACCATCATAAATGGAATTCTAAACTATTATAGCCTAATATACATTCAATCGTAGTGATAGTAACCTAAGTACGGATAATCCCCATTTCAAATGTAACTTCTACAATTAAAAAATTTATAAATAAAATATATCATTTAAAAATAGACTTATTACTTGAGTCATAAATCCGAATTTACATTAAAAAACCAAAAAATGTATCCTTTGTCAAGCTTACAACAATAAATTCAAAATCATATATGACTATATACAATACAATTTTATATGGTATGACAACTTCATCAAGATACCAAAATATTATTAAAAAAAACTATTATTGATATCTCCAAAAACACCCCCAAAAAAGGAGGGATTGTGTATTGTGTTATATACTTAAAGCTTGTTCATTTTATTATCAAATACCTCTTATAGTTACTCACTATTTTTTTACTATTCTTATGCTTTTTTTTACCACATATATTTATGATTATTTTTTACCTTAATCTAGATTAACAAACTGACCCAAAAATGCAAACCATATGATCCGATTTTATATTCAAAACAGTTGACCCAAAAACAAAATTGACATGGCACAACCGGAACATTTTTTATCCTAAACTTATGTTGTTTATGCAAAACAAGCTTATGGCACCAAGAAAATTGAGTGACCAGAAGGTCAACTCAAACCGAAAAGGCCAGATCCAAAATCAAATCGAACTAAATCTTATTAATTCGCACACAATCCGACCCAAAATTAATTCAACATCATTCAATTTCTACAAACTTTTCCCAATATTTCCTAACCTTAACCAAGTCCTATTAATTTTTTCAAAAAATATCTAATTTTATATATTTCTATTAATATTTAGCAATTTTATCTTTTTAATAATCTCCATTTACTAACGAAAAGAACATACCTTCAAGGCTTCAACGATAATTATAACAGTTGAATGAAAAATTTTAAAAAATAAAATTTTAAAAAAAAAAAAAAAAAGAAAAGAAAATAAAACACTCGATTGCCACTCCCAGGGCCCTGGCTGTATAAATAAATGCTTGTTCGCAATTTTCAGAGTTCGGGTCTCATTTCATAATAATTCATTCATAGGCACTTACAGCGCCATTTCTCACTTTCAGCCTCCGCTCCTCCTCAGCAACGCCGCATTAGATCGTCTCTGCTTCCGCCAAGGTATCCTTTCTCCTCCGTTTCTCTCTCTCTTTCCTACTTTGCTGTTCTAAATCTTCAATTTTCTCTTTTTCCCCATTCCGGGTTCTGTCATATTCTTTTGATTTCGCCCAAAATAATCGTAGATTCATCTCGATTGATGTTGTTGAAGTGAAAAAGAGCTTTTGATTGATGTTTTTTGACGGTTAAATGGGAATATAGTTTGGGATGGATTTGTGGGGTTTTGGGTTTTTTGAAATCTTGGTTAAACCCTAGCTGCTGATAATGGAAATAGAGGGGAAAGGAAAATGGTTGCATTTTGAAGTGTTTTGGTTTAGGGGGAAGATAATAGAAGGTATTCTGAGCGGCCTTTGAGCTGAGAGTTGTTCTTATTGTTGGTTTGTTTACAGATGGCGAGCAGCCCAGAAACCCTACAATTTCTGTCCCAGTGTTTTCTAAATACTCTATCTCCTGACCCTGAGCCTCGTCGCCGCGCTGAGGCTAGCCTTGCTGAGGCTGCGGAGCAACCGAATTACGGGCTGGCGGTACTCACGCTTATTGCTGACCCTACACTTGCTATTGATGAGCAAATCAGGCAAGCTGCGGCTGTGAACTTTAAGAACTATCTTAAAGCTCGGTGGGCCCCGGCTGCTAGGCGCAATGAGCCTAACGTACCTGTGCCGAACCCTATACCCGAGAATGAGAAGAAGCAGATTAAGGACAACATTGTGCCACTGATGCTGTCTGCATCACCCAAAATCCAAGCTCAGCTCAGTGAGGCATTGGTTGTTATTGGCAAGCATGACTTTCCCAGACAATGGACGGAGTTGCTTCCGATGCTCAATTCCATGCTCCAGAAGGCGCTCAGTGAGGGTGGGAATTACGTGGCGATTAATGGGATTTTAGGCACAGCCAACTCTCTATTTAAGAAGTTTCGACATGGGTATGGTACGAATGATCTGAGGCTTGATTTGAGGTACTGTTTGGACAATTTTGCTGTCCCGCTTTTGCAGTTGTTCTCACAGACTGCCACTTTGATTGATTCAAGTGTCAGTTCTGCGGCTGCTGGGGCAAATCTTAAGCCTTTATTTGAGTCACAGAGGTTGTGTTGTAGGATCTTTTATTCCTTCAATTTTCAGGAGTTGCCAGATCTTTTTGAAGATAACATGGAGCCATTCATGAATGTCTTTGGAAAATATCTCACTAGCGCTTACCCAGCCCTTGAACAAGGAGGTGGGGATGGGCTGGCTCTTGTTGATAACCTTCGTGCTGCTATTTGTGAAATCTTAACCCTCTATGTGGAGAGGACTGAGGAGCCTTTTGAGAGGTATGTGGGTGAATTTGAGAAAGCAGTACGGAGTCTGCTTGTGACAGTTTCTGCATCTCCTGGTCGAGATCATCTTGCCATTACTGCAATCAAGTTCTTGTCAATGGTTAGCACAATGGCACACCATTACAAGGTATTTGTAGATGATGCTTCCTTAGAACAGATATGCCGGAGTATTGTCATTCCAAATGTGATGCTAAGGGAGGAAGATGAGGAGCTCTTTGAGTTCAATTACATTGAGTACATCAGAAGGGATATGGAAGGGAGTGATGTTGACACTAGGAGAAGAGCTGCATGTGAACTACTCAAAGGGATTGCAACTCACCATAGAGATAAGGTTGCCCCAATGGTGAACAGTGTCATACAGACCATGCTGGCCACATGTGCTGAGAACCCAGCTGCAAACTGGAAGTACAAGGACTCTGCTATTTATTTGGTTATATCGCTTAGCACTGTAAAAGCTTCTGGTCCAAATGTTTTGACTGGTTTCTTTGATCTTCAATCGTTCTTTACATTGGTGGTTGTCCCTGAGTTGCAGAGTCAGGACGTGAATTCATTTCCACTGCTCAAGGCGGATGCCCTTAAGTTTATAACAGTGTTCAGAGATCAGCTTCCAAAGGTTAGCGTGATGCCTTTGGTTCCTGAGGTGATACGTTTTCTTGGCGCCGAGTCAAATGTGGTACACTCTTATGCAGCTATTTTCATCGAGAAGCTTTTCCTGGTTAAGGATGAAGGCAGCAGAGCTAGATATGTTGCATCAGATATTGCACCATTTCTCCCTGTGTTGTTGACCAATCTTTTCAATGCCCTAAAGTTTCCTGAGTCGGAGGAGAACCAATATGTTATGAAGTGTCTCATGCGGGTTCTTGGTGTTGCTGATATTCCCAGTGATGTTGCCACTGGTTGCATGTCGAGTTTGGCTTCTGTTCTTAATGAAGTGTGTAAGAACCCTAAGAATCCTGTTTTTAATCACTATCTCTTTGAAGCGATTGCAGTCATAATTAGACGGGTGTGTGAGAGGGACTCTTCTGTTATATCAGCGTTTGAAGCTAGCCTTTTCCCTGGCCTTGAGACAATCTTGACCAACAATGTTATTGAGTTCTTCCCATATGCATTCCAGCTACTGGCACAACTTGTTGAACTAAGCAGACCTCCCTTGCCACCACACTATATGCAGTTTTTCAACCTTCTGTTGCATCCGGATCTGTGGACCAAGTCTGCCGATGTGCCAGCTCTTGTAAGGCTACTTCAGGCTTTCCTTAGGATGGCCCCTGTCGAGCTTAACCAAGGGGGGAAGCTTAATGATGTGCTTAATATATACAGCAAGCTTATTGTTTCCTCAAGGACGGATGAGCAAGCATTTTTTGTGCTGAACACCATTATTGAGAACCTTGGATATGAAGTGGTTGCACCATACATGCAGCAAATTTTGGTTTCACTATTTACTCGCCTCCAGACTAACCAGACTCCTAAGTTTGTCAGGTGCCTTGTCATATTTATGTCTCTTTTTATAGTCAAGCATGGTTGGAACAATCTTGTCAGCACCATTGACAAAATGCAGCCTGGTTTGTTCCTTACAATATTAGAGAAGTTCTGGATGCCTAATCTTAAGCAGATATCTGGTGCCACTGAGACTAAATTAACTGCAGTTGCTTCAACAAAACTGATTTGTGAATGTCCAATCCTGTTGGATCTGACAGCTGCTAAGCTTTGGGGTAAAATGTTAGATAGCATTGTAACTCTTGTTACAAGGCCAGAAGAGGAGAGGGTTGAGGAAGAACCTGATGTTCCAGATTTTGCTGAGACTGGGAGTTATTCTGCAACCTTTATTCGTCTCTATAACGTCAACAAAAGAGAAGAGGATCCTTTGAAGGAGATTAAAGATCCAAAGCAATTCTTGTTAGCATCCCTTGCTAATCTTTCTGAATTTTCTTCTGGGAGGTATGGACAAGTTATCAGTGAAAATGTGGAGCCTGTCAACCAAGCAGCGCTATCTCAGCTTTACAGCACGTTAACTTCTGCCTAGCGTAAGTAGTCTCTCAAGTAAAATTTTTTGGTTCTTATGTGTGCAAGCATGCCCTTTACCATTGCTTGCTCGGTGGCTTCATAGTGTGCTTGTATTTGTCTGAAGAAGGTTTTCCTTTAGTTCTCTTCTACTTGTGATGCATGTGTCAACCCTTTTACCGTTTAATAGTTACCAATTGCCCCTTGGAAACGGTCCCAATTTGTCGATAATCTAACCTTCTGTAATTGACAAGCTTTGGCTTTGATTGATTTGATGTTATAATGCAGGCATCTGTTTTTAGTCATCTAGTTTGTCACTATATTAGCAATGTGGATAACTAACTATGGGCCTATGGCTGATTATCAGTTTAAATACCGACAAAAACAATTGAATGCTCTATCGTTTTTGGTCTTATACCACTATAGATACTAGTTCTCTGTGCCTTCACAAATTGCTGTTTGTGTTCCTGTGATGTTCCTGCTCGAATTATCATGTCTTGAGAAGCCTTTAGGATATGCTCTTCGGTTGATGTTTACATTGCTAACAAGAGTCTAAATTATCCGTACATGTATGAAGTTTGACAATTCTTGTGTTTACGGCTACTGCTAGTCAGATAAACAACAGGTTAAACATCTGTATAATCTTAACCCAGAGCTAGTTTCAGTACAACGACCGTTTAGTCATCTGTAAGTTTCTTACGGAAGTATTGCATGTTTGCGTGATTAAAGTGCATTTAACATGGATCATGCTGCCTTAATCACCCACTCTAGAAAACCAATAATGAGAGCCATGATGAACGAAGGGGAAGCAGATCTTTCTATCAATGCATAGAAGGCTCGGAGAGCCCTATGTTCTCCCAAAGCTGAGCACCACACTTTTTGGGGTGAGCTCATCCTTGTGGGACAAATAATATCCTGTTTGGAGCCACTCACTACATATAAACATTTTCCGAAGGCATGTGAGATGTTCCTTTTCTGTGAAGACCATAGAAAGCATTGTGAGAAGCTGCATTGGCAGTTCACTTTAACTTTAAGATAATGGCAGATAGATCTGTTCTTTAGAATTGATTTCCCTTTCCGGCAGTCCCTTTGTGCAGGATCAATCAAATCCTGTGTGATAATTGATTCAGCTGCTTAATGTGCCTGGGGTTGCTTGAACTCTACCTTACCCAGAGACAAACTAATCAATCAAGTATTGCATAGCTTCATCATACTTCTATCCAGGATTCAGATATGCATCTGTGTAGGGCGCTTTGAAACATTAGAGCTTTATAGTATTGTTTCATTCTTCAACCCTCATGACTGAATGGATTTACTTGGTATTGTCATCTGCCAAGTTGAACCCTTTTACTCTGTCCTTGTGCATCAGCAAGTTGAGTAGCAGCACCAGAAGGCTTGCATTACCTGCCTCTTCCTTCTAATGAGATGAGCAGTTTCTGGAGATTAAATTGTAACTTAGAGCTAGCAAATGCTAGTTCAGGGGGATTTGAACTGCAACCTGTGATCCTTCTCTTTATAGTGTCATATTCTATCTGCAGCAGCTCCGAACAGTGGGACATGTTCCCGATGAAGCCATATTACTATTTATATGAACTAGTAGCTTCTTTGGTTTGGTGCCATTGTTTTAAATCTTATGGATGACTGTAATCAATTATATGCCTAGGCTAATTGCAATGTGACTTGTGTGCTGATTTGCTTCTTTTGCCCCATATTTTGCAGAACATTGATGAACATGTGCCTGAAACTATCCATTATGAACGATGAGTCTTCGCTTTCGAATCGGTTCTTTTGCTTCCGGTGTATGGTATAGTAGATTGGTTTTCAGTGGATACACGTGGGATGCAAGTGTACTTATGTTTTGGATAATGTCGCCTGTTTTAAGAGAGGCATTTTATTACCGGCTATTTGCTGTGCTCTGAAGTGCTGCCAAATTTCATTCCAAACTGTTGGAAGACACAGCTGGTTTTCCGGTATTTCGCTGCTTTCAGAGTTCGAAAGGGTATTGTGAGTCAATGTAGGGTGTGTTAGTGACATTTTTATGAGGTTTTTTCACTTTGATTTGGGACGACAAGTACCATTGTAACACCCCCTCCCCTTTCTCTTTTACCTGGATGGATTTGCGGGTTCCCAAATTTTGTTCAATTGATTGAGTCTTGATTGCCCGACTCTATTCTGAATATTGAGCCTGAAGGGTTGTCTCCCCATTTGCACATCGTCATCTTCACTGAATTGCCGATCCAAACCCAGTTGTATGTATCTATAGTTCTAATGTTCTATCCACATTATTATGCTGGCAAGAAAGCTTCAAAAAGATCCGAGTTGGATAAGCAGTATATTCATATTGTAAACTGCAAATCTCTACGTGGGCTTGCTTTGGATCGTGCTACTTATAACCGGATACGGTGCGTTCTGTATTAGTTGCCCTCTTCAATTTGAAGCAACTAAATAACGTCTTTGGACAAGTGGTCAGGAGCCTCATCACTCTTACTCTTCTCTGAGGTTTTATATAGGCCTCTCTGTTGCACTCTTCACACACTACCGGTGCAATTGATGCAAATAGACATAATCAACACCACCATAGCTCGGTGGGATTGATTGGATTGGACAAATAGAAGCCATGATTGTTGAAGGGAAATAGGCAACCAATGTGGCAAAGCACACAAGAGAGGAGTAAATTCCCACAATCTTCTGTTGTGGTGCTACTAACTTGAAGATATTTTGAGTAGGATAACTTCCAATGTCATTTTAGGGCATGTAACTTAAGTCTTTTTCTGCAATCTTTTTGCTGACAATATAAGAGGTAGATACTTTTACAGTTTTCTTAGGCTTCTTATATTTTGAGGTTTGAGACTTCTGAAGAAGTTGATGATATTGAGCTGTTTTTCAAGATGTAATGGTATTGATAAGGATAATATAAAGCGGAAGAATTAGCATAGACAAAGATATAATGGTAATTTTATATTGATATCAGATGACCTTTTTAAAGTAAAGACTTTTCAATTTTTTTTAATTTGATTAGTAGTGTAAAGTATTCACGTCACATTTAATAAGAGTATAGAATCTATAAAAATTCGAACATAATCTAAACCCGTAGGCCATAACTGTGTAGTTGTGAGTTGTGACTAACAAAGCTCTTGCCACATGTTCGATTGACTTTTTTATTTTATTTTAGGGGAAGGGATTAACAATTTATAGCATCAGTGTTGGTATAACCAAGACGTTGTGTAGTAGCATGAGAGATACTCAATACGCAGCGTTTATTCAAAGCCGTTGAGAATATCCCTTCATAATTACAGCAATGTCCTCATTAAATTCAAATTTGAAGCAACTTCCCTCTCTCTCCTCGTCCTTCTGGCTCCCTCTCCCCTTCCCACGCCCCAAATCCATCCTCAATTCTCTCTCTTCCACCCCAAAAATGGCGCCCCAAATCCCTAAACCTCCCCCAAAACCCCCACAACGTCTCCTCAAACCCCAACAAAACCAACCTCAGTCGAAGCAACAGCCCCATAATCACCAAAACCCTAGCAAGCGGAATTGGTCTCTTGATGATTTCGAGATCGGAAAACCTCTCGGCAAGGGCAAATTCGGCCGCGTCTACCTCGCTCGCGAAATCAAGGTGAATCACTAATTTTAGCGTTTCTTTCCTCGATTTTCTCCAATTTGTTGGCAAGTTTTAAGGGTTAGGGTTTGAATGATTGTAATTTGGTATGAATGGGTGCGCAGAGCAAATACATAGTGGCATTGAAGGTGATATTCAAGGAGCAGATTGAGAAGTATAGGCTGCATCGTCAACTGAGGAGAGAGATGGAGATTCAAATGAGTCTCCATCATCCTAATGTCTTGCGACTTTATGGATGGTTCCATGATGAAGAGAGGATTTTCTTGATCCTGGAGTATGCTTTTGGTGGTGAGCTCTATAAGGAGCTGCGTAGATCCGGTCATCTTTCTGAGAAGCAGGCTGCAACGGTAAGAGAGTATGTTGTGGGAGAACTAATTGATTTCCCGAGAAATTTGGAATCTTTTGCAGTGATTTGTGCTTATATAGTTTGGGGTTTTTGTATGTTCCGGTAATCACAGTAGTTTTTTTTTTTTTTTTGGTTTTTCCTAATTTTGATGCTTGTGGAAGACAGTATATTGCAAGTTTGACGGAGGCGTTGGCTTATTGCCATGATAAAAATGTCATCCATAGAGACATCAAGCCTGAGAATTTGTTGCTTGACCATGAGGTATTATTTTGGCATCTTTTGCTGAATGGCATTCATGTAACTACTACTTACCCAAAAAAAAAATAAAAATGGCATTCATGTAACTACGCTTTGCTCTGTCTGATTCTATAATTATAATACTAGTTCTTTCTTTCTTTGCGAATTCTCACATGGGCATACTTATTCATTTAGTGCCAATCAATTATGACCAGTGTGACCAGTGAAGTTGAGCTATTATTTTCATGGTGTTAATGAAGAATGGGAATATGCAATTATACATCTGAAACAACAAATGTTGTTTCATGCTTCATATCATGAATAATTTGACAGTAATTGCTGTATGAGATCGGTATCTTGGTTGGAATAACTATTGAGAAAGTGCCTCAAGGCGACCTAGAGGAAGCAGGGGTGCTGCATATGCTTTGGTTGTTAGAGGCTTATGGCACAACGGCACGTGCTGATAGAAACAAATCTTTTCCGTCATTTTTTCCCGTAGGGGCGTCTGAAGATTGCAGATTTTGGGTGGTCAGTTCAATCAAGAAGCAAGAGACACACCATGTGTGGAACTCTGGACTATTTGGCCCCAGAAATGGTGGAGAACAAAGCCCATGATTACTCGGTTGACAATTGGACTCTGGGTGTCCTTTGTTATGAGTTCTTGTATGGGATCCCTCCATTTGAAGCTGAGAGTCAACGCGATACTTTCAGAAGGTAAGAACGAATACTTTGATGGAAGTCACATATGAATAATACAATTTCGATAAGATACCACTGCTTACAACCTGGCATGCAGGATTATGAAGGTCGATCTCAACTTTCCACCAACTCCGCAAGTTTCCCCAGAGGCCATGGATCTGATAAGCAGGGTAAGTTTGCTTGGTAACTTCTCTTCTTTACACCAGTGGACATACAACAACTTTTGTGACATTTCTGAGCATGCGAACTCAATGTCTTGCAGCTTCTGGTGAAGGACTCTTCAAAGAGGCTGTCTCTTCAGAAGATCCTTGAGCATCCTTGGATAATCAAGAATGCAGACCCCACTGGAGCCAGTAGGAAGTAGAGCCAATTTCTTACCGAGTCACATCCCATAAGACCTATACCTTCTTAAGAGAGAGGAGAGAGATCTTGCCTGGTCACTGTGTGTGCAACTCATTGTTGAAGCCTGATTTGATCATCCATTCAAGAACCAAATTCAAATGACAGAAACTAGCAAGCTATCATGTTCGTGTTCTCAATATTTTTATCCTGCTCTGCGACAACTGTCCGATGGTTTTGATCTCAAAACATGTAAGACATTGTATATAGCATATGGGATCTCAGCTAGATGTTGAATGAAATACAAATGTTCTGAAGCTGTAACTGCAAACAGTTTGTATCACTTCGATTGATGATCTATCATAATTTTTTTTTCGGGGTTCTAAGTGATCCCAGGTTGCAAAATATGATCTGGTGTTTGTATCATACCATCATCAATATAGCCCACTAAAGCAAGAACAATTATAACTAAGCAAAATACCCATCTCATTGCATCTCTGTAAAGGTGCACTATCCACATCTGATCACAAAGGTTGACCAGAAGGCAAAATACATGCACAATCAGGGACAAGCCTCCACTTCACCAGTCGTCCTTGCAAAACGATGGTGGAAGAACCCCAGCTACGGCTTGCTACCATATATACTACTGTATAGACATGATATGCAGTTCCTGTTATAGCTCTAGCCTCTACGTAGCTATTAGAACACTTCAAGGAGAAAGGACAATCTTGTCTAAGATGTCAGCACTGTCATCACTTATTGTGGTCTCACTTATAGAGCTATTCTCGCCATTGTGAGTCACAGAGTCTTGAGGGGTGCTGTGTCTAGGGTCACCCAAGCTGACGGTGAGGGGGGCATTCAGACCGTTATTTGGGTGTTTGCTCATTTCCGCTTCTTCTGGCCCAAAGAATTTAACATCGGAAGCAGCATCTCCAGATGCTGATAAGGCCACAGGTCTTTTAGTGCCTCTGTTTATGTGACAAGCACAGTACTTCTGATCCGGAAGAACACTTTTGTAGCAACGCCATTTCTTCCCATCAGTTCTCCTGCATCTTCCAGCTTCAGCATTTGGGTCATTCTTGGGGTTTGTAATTTGTGCGCACTTCTGACCTGAGACAATAACACAAGTAGATTGAAATGGCCATTACAAGAAAGAATCCAGGCATCTAGCAGAATCGTCCGAAGAAAGTTGAACTCTCAACTTTCCCAGGAAGCATGTTCCTCACTACAGGAAGTTTTAGGTAAGCCAAGGTTTTTTCCATGCCAATCAACTTATCTACAAAAATCTGCCCAAATACCCAACAACGACAACAACCTGTATTGCTGAAATAATACAACATTAGAACTCAACAGCTAGTAAACAGCTCACAAAGGCTGAAGTAAAAGCAACATGCAGCCCCATGCCACGATGCAAAAATATGAAGAAAATCATGCCAAGATCTGAGTTTAACTCTTCCCCCACATAGCCAGAGCAGAAGAAATCTCTCTTTAAGAACTATGATTAAAGAACCAGCGTAATATAAACTGAACACCACAATTACAATGCCAAGAAAGCATCGGACCTACCGCCTTGAAGGACACTTTTTGGCGAGAAATCCAATCCTGATGATAAGCTAATGCCAGCAATCCTGTCCTTCATGATGCTGTTATGCTTTCCCGCATTTTTCTGTTCATTGTTCTCATTAAACTTGGCGGCACTGGTCAGACAAGGAACCCTGATCATAACCCTAGTTGGACAGTTCTTCGCTCCAATGCTACCTCCGACACTGCTATGGCTACTCATGGGGTTCTGGTGGGTAGGAGGCAGGGGTTTTTGATTAAGATTTTCCAGGAATTTAATCCTATGCTCATTGGAAGGGGCATTCTTCGGGTTAGTGTTCACAAGGTTGAGAGCCCCAGGATTCATACTTGCTTGGGTGGATCCTTCCACCAGCTTTCTTGAACGCTTGCTCCCTCGATGCATGTGCCTCTCGCAGTACTTTTGGTTTGGGACAACCGCGTGGTGACACCGCCATTTCTTTCCATCAGTTCTCCTGCATCTCCCGGGTTCTGGGTCCATCAAGTATGGATTGTTGAAACCGCAATTGGATAATCCTAAAACTGGAGAGTACGGCCAAAAGATGTCAATCAAACACTGAATCTACAACACATTAATAATAGTCATATAAGAAATAGTGAATATGTGTCCACTCAACATTTTGGCATCACTGGTATTCACTACTGATTATAATTCAATACTAGACTCAATTAATTCCTTTTCACACATTCAGCACAACTGGCATACACAAGCCTTACCCACAATAACGGAAATGGATTGAAGTTTCACAACATCTAGAATTTATGGATTATTAATACTCATTTGGCCACCATTGGTTAACATTCAACTACATAGCCCAACATCTAGAGTTTATGGATGTTTAAAAGGCAAAACTGAAGCAGAAGTTGAATAGGGGGGGAGGGGGAAGGGAGAAAATCCATATCACAATATGTCATACCACCCAAAATTCTGCCCAAAAGACAATTCTTTTATGAGATGATCTCACAAGTTGTTTACATGACATAGTCCCTGTTTCTCATTATGCAAAACATTTTCATCCAAGGCAGCCTCTCTCATTTGAGACAAGCAAGTTCAGTTCAAGGAAAACATAAACAATAAGAGAAGCAAAATATATTCCAACAACAACAGCAGCAGCTGCAAACTATGAAATCATAACCCACGGACAAAACTACAAAATGCAATACCAGCAAATATGATGAGCAACTTCAAGGAATCACAAACTCAACCAAAAATATAGCATGAATTGATAAAATTTCAATGAAAAAGGCAAGATTAATACTCACAAAAGGGTTTTCTTCTGCGAAGATCACAGTATAGAGGAGAGACAGAAGAAGGAAAACATCTCCAAATGGGAAGAAGAAGTTGAATAGGGACAGGTAACCCGGAAACCATATACTTAAATATCACCAATTGAGCTTTAAACTCTTCCAGCTGTTGCTCTGTGAAGCACGCTACTGAACACTTCCTGTTCCTTTGCTTTTTTCCTCTTTCTCTCTCCTCCACCACTATCACCTGAGCATCACCATTATCATCTGGTTCCACCTTCACATCTCTGGCAGTATTACAGGGGTTGTTTTTTAGCCTGTGATGGTAATCAGACCTGCTCGTGCTGGGCCCACCAATGCCCAGATCGAGATTGATGGACGGTGGTGATTCATCCTCCTCTGTTTTGCTCTGTTTCTCCATCTTCACCCTCCACTTGTCATCCTCTTCACTTTTCTGATCAGACCCTTTCCACTTTCCTTCAATTCAATTCAAAAAACAAAAGAAATTGGAAAACCCAGAAACCAAATTTATGAAATTTGATAAAAACACAAAGAAAAACCCGAAAAGAGATTCAGAAACAAACCTTGTGGCGTGGAAAACAGGGGCACCATTGTTTTCGGTCTTGTTGCAGACTGAAGTTGTCAGGATTGAAATTGGGACTGAGAAGAAGAGATTCTTACGAAATGGGGAAGTGGGAAAGTTGAAGAGATAGAAATAGAGATAGATAGGTAGATAGAAAGACAGAGAGGTTGTTAAAAAGAGGGCAACAGAGAAAAAAAAGAAAAGAAGAGAAAACAGGGGAAGGTTTTGTGTGTGTCTGTCTGAGAGAGAGAGAGAGCTGAACATGAAAACGACAAAGTTGCCTGCTTTAAGCACAGGAGAGAGAACTCTGATGAAATGAGGGGCAGTGATACAGTGAGTGCCTGTAAATTTAAGGGGCTTTAGAGAGAGAAAGAGATAGACATTGTCAGAAGATGAAGACATCTGACAATTGGGATTCAGGCTTTTGGCAGTGTCTCCAGACAAATACCAGTCAGGGTCTCTGTCTCTCTCTCTCTCTAGACAGTCTCTGTCTGCATTTTCTCTGTCCAAAAGTGTGAACGGAAACGTGGCTGATTACACACAATGTATGTTGTGTTTGTGTATTATCATCACTTCCACCTTCATCTTCATGCCTTCCACCATTTCTCGCCCTTTCAACTCCCATACACAATGACAGCATAAGCCTTTGGCAAAAATGCTTCTGTTGTGTATTTATTACTCGGCAAAGAGATAAATGTGCAATCTTTGGGAGTTGGTGGCATGATTTAACACTTTGTTTTCAAGTCTTATATGATATGATGTGTACAAGTTCTTATGTCGTGTACTCTTCAACTTAATTTTTGAAATAAATATAATTTAGTTAATTTAATTTAATTCAATCAGTTAACAAAATTAATTTTAGTTTAAATAAGTAAAAATAAGTTAATTTTAATCAAAATAAGTTTATTTCAACCCAAAAAAAAAAATATTGTGAATTATTGGGTACTCTCTTAATACGTCAAGCGCTGTTCTACTTTATTTTGAACTGAACTTATTTGCTTAACTTATTATGAATTATTTGCTAAGATTAATTGTTTTTAATAATTAGATGATTATTACTTGATTGTTGCTGTTTACCATCATCATTGCTTTTCACTGTTTATTATAAATAGATGGTTATTAATTCATTGCAGTTGTGTATTATTATGTTGTAGAGCAGGCAGTAATAAAAATTAACATGATGGTTGTGTTATGAGGAAAAACTGGAAAAAAAAAGGCACGTGAATTCGAATATTGTTTTAATATTAACATTAGTTGCACTTTATTAGCCTCAACATTAGTTGCAGTTAAAAAATTAACAATATAAACAAAATAAATATTTAAGTCACACATAATAATGATTTCTTCAAATGCCAAATTTTGATATTTGGTTAGTTGATTATTTTCTGAACTTATTTACAGACTTTTAGTTAACTTACTCTAAATTTTTTTGTCAACTTATTTTGAACTTATTCTTACCAAAACTTATCTAAAGTATTACCAGCATCACCATAGAAATAAGTGATAAGTTTAAGTTTTAAAGTAAACTGTATCTCCCCCTATTCTACACACATAGTCAAATTTTACAAATATTTGAAATAAAAGCTATACAAATTCTCAGTTGATGTCGTATTCTAAAATCCTAATAGATAGAAGATTGCTTGAAAAATAACTTTTTGGTGATTTTGAGGGACTAATAACTCATTTTAAAATGAATTTTAAAATAATTTTTTAATTTATAAGTAACAAATCAGGGTAGCTGTATAAAAGTCACCTCAGTTAATTAGTTAATTATCGCCATAATTATAAAGAGTCGCCCTAAACATATCTATCTCATAATATCTTTCAATTAAGACGATCTAGTGCAGTAAATTACTAAATTGGTAGTAAATTGTGATTTTTTCATTTTTCTAAAACCCTACTTTTTGAATGAATGGTCTGGACATGTGTTTGAAGGATGATAATCCAATAGGACCACTAGGTGAAATGGTCCCTCAACACTCTATTACATGGGCATAAATCCATGATTCTGTCCCTTGGTTTTTAGTATTTGAACAGAAATTTAAGAAATTAACAAAATCATAAAGAAAGAATATTTTATGACTTTCGTAAGGTTTAAATCCTTCTTTTTTTTTGTGTGGATCAGCATAAATCCTTATTCACTTATCAATTAATATTGAAAAATATATAAAAACAAAATCTATTCGGCCTGGAATAGTATTGATAAATGGGCCTAATCATGGGCCAGGACTTCATCCTTGAAGAAACAAAGGGACCCACAAAATAGGGTTGGACCCAAATAAGCCTATACTATGGGTTGGTTCTGAAAGACTTCATGATCCATTTCCTCATTTTGGGCTTTGAAACCAACCACCAAGAATCTCTAAAATCACTATCTTCGCATGTCCCAGTTCTCTGCCCATGACGCGTTATTTTAAACACCCCTCTCATGGATGAATGATGATCAGTTACGAGTAGTTAAAATTGAGACCTTGAATATATTAAGTTTCGTCAATCTTATATGAACCCAAAATGAACGTAAGCATATGTTCCACGGGAGCCCTTCTAAGGTGACTAGCCTCGTCTAGGCGTTGGAAGTGATTATGATAAAAATCGAACTACGTTGACCTAAAACATTCATTCGACGCAATTTTCTTGGATGAAACATCCGAGGGGCGTTTGACATGGTAATATGATATCGTAATTTATATCACATTGACGCCAAAAATTTCCCGTGAGATGATCTTACTTTAAGATTACAACAACAACGCCTCCTAGGGTAGGTTTTGTTTTTGCGGAGTTCGAAAAAATCCAACTATAAACAACCTTGCCCCTACCGATATTCATACTCGTAAAGAGACTGTTTTCAAGAGACCCACATGATCTAACTCAAGATTAGCGACTACATAAATAGACGCATCGACCTATGCCCTTTCCCCCTTTTCAGTCCAAAACGGACATTACCCTAGTCATTAGTCAAAGATAACTCCCAACAGTACTTAATTTATCATTTTTACCGACCACCTCAGTAAATGCAGCAGTAAATACGTCCAGTAACCGTTATTAACTCTTAATTAATTGCCTCAATAAAAGCCAGAACGAATTAAAAGCATCAGAGCCAATTGCATGTGTACCACGTGGATCCACTTCAATGCTCCTGTCAGTTCTGGTTCCTACCAAACCCACCCTTTTACCGCGACCACGCGCCATCATAGCGCGTGCAGTGCGAAATACGTCAGACACACCACTCTGGAAGCCCACTCAGTCACGTGATGCTCTGCCCAATCCACCAATCTCCGCCGTTGGATTTCTTCATCAAACCCCCCCCAATCCCAGTCCCACGTTTTGGACATTGTTTTCTAATTAAATTAATTAATTACCAAATACTAAATAAACATTAGCAATGGAAATTAACAGTAAATAATATAAATGCCTCGAGATGCTTCGAAAATTAAAAATAATTAAACAAGAGAGACCGACAAAATTAAAATGAATTAATCACAGTGTTCTGAATGCCTCCTGTCAAACCCCAGTCCAACACACAATCTCTCTCTCACTCTCACCACTACCACTCTGCCTGTGCTAACAATTTAAACAAAAAAATTTAAATAAAAAAGCATGATAAAAATTCTAATTAAAATAAAACACACGAATTAATAAAACCAGGTGGGAAGAGGGAGGAAAATGACAACCCTAACACTAAAGTACCAAGGAAATTACGCCTGATGCCACTGACACAGCAATCGCCAGAATCACCATCGCCGGAGCTCTTCCTTCAGCAGCATTCTTCGAGCTATCATCGGCAGTCTTGGTCGGAGCATCGGCCACCGGACCTCCCGCCGGAGATTCCGCCGGAGGAGACGGAGGAGAGAGCACTGGCGAGGAGGCTGGAGATTTCGCCGGTGCTGGAGATTTCGCCTTGGGAGCAGGAGCGGGAGCCGGAGTAGCACTCTCCGGCGCCGGAGCAGGTGCCGGCGTCGGCGAGGTTTCGAAGAGTTCCTGAGGTAGAAGGACGTTGTCGACGGTGAAGATAGCGACGGGAGTGGCGTCGAGGACGGTGCTGGCAACTCTAGAAGAGCCGACTCCGGTGTGGAGAGTGACGGAATCGCCGGCGGAGGATGCGGTGAGAGAGTACTTACCGGTGCCGGCGAGAGTAGGGAGAGGATCCTTGGTGGTTTTTAGGGTTCCGGTTGGTGCGTAGGTGCTGATAGCGTGGAATTGGAGGAGAGAGACTAACTCCGCATTGCTCAGTTTCGACAAATCCGGAACACCTTTGGCCTTGAACGCCTCATCATTCGGTGCGAAGATCGTCAATCCTTTGTCCATCTGCGCCTGGTAAAACTTCAACACTCCACTCGACGCGATCAACGACGCAAATGTTTTACATCCGGCCTTCTCCAACAACGCCGTAATGTTCAGATCCGACGCCGACGGTGCCGGAGCCGTCAACAACGCCGGTGCGATGATCGGCGCGCTGATCTCAATCACAGAGATGTTGTACGGAATCTGCTTCACGGATTTGGTGTACCTGGAATCGAGCTTGGATCCCGGCGTGCCGGAGCCGAGTCCGACGGCGCCGCCCTTGAGGTCGGTGATATTGACGAATCCGACGTTGCCTGAGGCGGTGCCGGTGGTCTGGTAGAGAGTGGTGGACAAAACGGTGCCGTTTGTAATGGAGTGGAGCTTCTTAGGGTCGAAGTAATCGAGGAGGACATGGAGGCTAAGAAGGTTCTTAATGACGGAGAGAGGATGGCCGGCGGTGAGAGAAGACATGGCGGCGTTGTTGAGTGCGAGGACGGTGATGGTCTGGCGGGTGTTGATCTCGTCGGCGAGTCTCGTCCGAGTCAGGTAGTCGCTGAACTGACTCAAGTCCGGGTCGGCGGCGAGTATCTCGGTTATGTTGTGGGCGTCGCCGCCGGTGAAGAGGAGGAGAGAGAGAACGAGGAAGAGAATGGAGGTGGCAGCCATGGCTACTACGAAAGTGAAGCAGAGAGAGAAGAGAGAGTGAAGAAAATGAAGAAGAGAGTGAGAACCGAGGAAATTAAAAGGAGGAGTTAACTCTGGTTGGGTTAGTCTTGTCAACCATGGTTAGGTATGGGGGCAACAGATTTGGGAGGAAACAGCTGGAAATCGTAAAGGGGGAGGCCCAATCCACGTAAGAATTTTTTAAGGAGAGGATAGTGAAATGACGAAATTGCCCTAGACGTGGCAATTGAAACGGTAGGATAATAATACTAATCACAATCAGCAACGGTCAAGAAGAAAGGGTCCAAAATTTCAAAATCAAAAAATATATAAATTGCCAAATGTGAGGTGATTCATTCATTCATTATAGTGAAATTATATTTGACCTAAAAATAGCTGTTAAGAAATTGAACGTTTAGAAGAAATAAAAAATGGAAATGTTTTTATTCAAAAAATGTGATGATGGGATTCAAAAATGGACAAGGGATGTCAACACCACGACAGCAAATTTTGGTTTGGGGGGTGGGCCACCGGATAGGATAGAAGATTGGAAGGTGGTGATTTTTTGAGGGATTGTAATAATGTTTGGTGAATGATATGTATGATGACTAGTGTGCGAGAAAGAAGGTATATGCTATCTAGAAATGGGATGATATGATACCACAATTGCATATTACTTTTATTATAATGGTTGATTTTTATCTGTTTGCCGAATATGTTAAAGTTGTGTTCATGAATTTGGCATTGTTTTGGAGGAGGAGAATGAGGATTGTGATGAGTATGGGTACGAAGATTTTTCGTGTATCTTTCTGTTTCTTTTAAATTTCTTTGTTATGATTAGGTTAATAATTTTCTTTACAATTTTATATATTTACGATAAGAAGTAAAAATGAGTAAATTATCAGTGAAAAGAAAAAAGAATCATATATTTTATTTTATATAAGTTGCTTACCTGCATTTTAGGAAGGGTTTTTACATCTCTATGAACGAATTCGATGGGCAAAGGAATTCTCAAACACCAAACTCAACAATCAACCCATATTGGTTGTCTGTCTAGACTCTAGACATGTCGTGGAGGCATCACACAACATGTTTCAAATATGAACCCCAATTTTTGCATTCCTTGTTCATGCCCCCTACCATCATATCTTTTGCAATCATAAAGAGAGAAAGAAAGGGGCACAGTGAATGAAGCATCCATCTTATCTATCCTTATATAAAACAATGCTTATATCATACTTTCAAGAGTATATACTCCTATAAATCATATCAGTATAGCATATTAAAAATTTCTGCCTTCCTTATTAATGCCCCCTCCTACCATCATATATTTTCCAATCATACAGATAGAGAGAGAGAGAGAGAGAGACATACCATTCAAGGCACAATCAATGAAGCATCCATCCTTTGTAGCCTTACATAGATCAAACATACTTTTGAGGTTGTGTGAAGATGCCATTCCAAATCCATGTTTAAGAGGGTTGATTTGATTCTTTGCTGTAAAACTGAACAGAGAAGAAGTGCAACTGCAAAGTGCAGACACACTCACTTCCTGTCCTGTTTGTTGTTGTCTATGTGCCTATCACTCATCTCTAAGGCTCTATTTGATCTTTAGAAAATTTAGTGAAAAGAAAAACTAAAACAAAAGAAATGTGAAAGAAAATAAACTGATGAGAGAGTAATTTTTTTCCCCTTATTTGGATTGAGGAAAAAATACAAATATTTGGATGAGAAATTTGAATGTTGATGAATTACTTGAATCAAGTTGATATCATTTAAGCAATGCAAAATCGGAAGAGATCGGGAATTCCTTTGAGAACTTTTCCTAAATTTTCCTCACAATTTTACGAGGAAAATTTTCCACTCGTTTCTAAGATTTTTTTCAATTAATTTTCTTCCATATTTTTTTTTCTTTGTGATTTTCTCTAAACCAAACAGACAGAAAAAAAAATTACTTTCCCAAATATTTTTCTTTCCATCAAATTTTTTAAGGCCCAAACGGAGTCCAAAGCTTTTGGGTTGGAATGCAGACGAATAGAATGTGGCAATTTGGCCATCAATAAATCACTTATTTAGTCAATCATTACTCATTAACCCCTCCTAAATCAACACCAGTTCAAAACACAAATGTGCAATGAGAATCCTTCCATGGAGAAAGATTAAATTATTGACATATACATCTTTGAGTTACTTAATTACTTTAAATTCTTTGTATTTGACTATATTGTATAAATAGTATTCCTCTTATGAACCAACAGTGAGCAAATAGCATTACCTTCTACTTAGATTAGTCATCGATTCATATGAGGTATGATATTCAGAAGACCTTTTCCAACCCTTAAAATAGAAGTCACTGGAGAAACTGGGGAGGCTTTTGCTGTTTGGACAGTCTCGTGGTAATGGAATAATTCCAAGCTTTGTTCATATGCAAGCATATATGGGTTACTTGAATATTAAAGCTTAAGAGAACCATGACAACTTAACAGATATAAAGGGGAGAAAAGTTAAAGTTTCTGGCACCAAACGCTGCGTATTAACTATTTAAGAGAGAGAAAGTTGGCTTCCTGCCACCAAATACTCCCATATTAAGCACCCGTGGGAGTCGGGACTAACCTTTTTCTGCTAATGCCGAACAGCTTGGCATAGATAGTGTAAATGGATAATCTTAATTAAAGCGAGATTTGAGATCTTAGTTCAGCCAAATACTTGAGGCAAACTCACATGTACAAAAAGCACACACAATATACATCCACATATGCCATTCATTTGTTTTTTATTTTTTCCCGATTACGTTGATGCCAAAGACGAAAGGAAAGTCCAACATACAATCAAACGATCACAAATGCCACAGGAAAAGGATCAAAACACACATTAAAACCAAGGCATCTAGGATCGATACTCACTAAGAGAATATGATTGGGATGGAGGAAAAATTCTTTGCTAACATCTCCGGTATGTAAGAAATCTTCTCATTTGTTTTGGATCGAAAACTAACAGGTGTATTTTTATTTATTTTTTTACAAGGGTAAATAGAACTAATAGGATGTTAAGCGACTTTTCTCACAAGAGTACGCCCAACTACATCATCTGCCAAAATAACCCTAAGAAATGGCGAAAAACAACTAACAGGTATATAAATATTAATGATCACCGCTAATACCCTCAACTAATGCTAGAGTATTAATGTTGTTATTCCTGATGATCAACCCACTTCCTACCTTAGTAGTATATGAAGAAGTTAAATATAGTGAGTTTACCCATAAATTACAGGGAGATTGGTTCCAGTATACCTAAATTAAAAATCATTAACTCCGTGCACTAGTCTGTAAAAGTAGAAATTAAGCACAGTACAATTACGGGAGAGATTTTGGTCTAATCCAGTACAATTCCAACTCAAAAAATTATATAAAACCGACTATTTAAATGTCGGAAAAGCGGACAAAAACATTTCAATACTTGTTGATTATGAGATACTTCATTTTTGTTTCAATTGATTTAATACCTGTAAACTGGAGGTATGAAAACTACGTGAGGGGAGAAGAGAACATTAAGAGGCAACCGGCAAGGAGGAAGGTGGGGTTGTGGGGATGATTATGACATGGATGGAGAAAAGAAGATGGACCAACCCGCCCCATTCGACCATCTGATATGCAAAAATCACGACTCGACTATGCTGTCGGTGATCATTATCAAAGAACCACCTTCATTTTCTTTTTCTGTTTTTTTTTTTTAAAAAAGAGACAATAAACCACCACTAAGCATCACTTCTTTCATGTCTTAGATGCATATTCTATGTATATGAGAGCCGCGTTACATCAATGTCTTAAAATTCCCCTTTACTACAGTTTATTGTGTGAGGAATCAATCATGCCAGTTTGTCCTTCTCCTTCTCCTTCTCCAGATCTCACCGACTCCCGTGTCCCTTACACATTTTGTGTAGACCTAACAACACTGATCTGTGCCCCGTTCACGTGACCTAGGAGGAATGAGATACTAACTTAGTTTAAACTGGAACCAAAATTGATCCAAACCAAACCTAAACGTTGCCCTGTCAACATTAACTACATTTTCTCGATAAGCTTATAGACATACGAGCGATAGACCTAAAACAAGGTCCAACGTGAACCCAACCAGTCTAGAAACCAATAATGAACCTGATCCCACAGGAAATGCCCCCTAGCGGAGTCTGCTCACGTTAAAGCATAAGCGACACCACACAGGAGCTGTCAGTGTATGAGGCAACTACTAGTAGTAACTACAATGAATCTTTGTAAAGTTATCGACGAATTCATGATAAGCTTCTGCACCTCCGAGGGCTGATAATGAAAACAGGCATTGAGGTGTGGCGTCTAATACTAAGGAACAATAACAGTTGTATTCTAAGTTTCTAACCTTGGAAGGGTTGGGGTTTTTTTTTGGGGGGGGGGGGGGGAATCAATCTATGATTGTAGTAAAAATTTCACAAATCTCATCTTGTCAATCATTGTTTTATTTTTGTGATACAGCATGAAATAATGCGAGCCGCATTAATTAGTTGCAGATGGAAACTAAATTAATACAAGAAAAAAAAAAGGAAAAATGAAGAGAGGACACTCAGACAGTCATCATCCATCTTCAAGAGACTCTCTGTGAACATGCATGCATGTTGTGCTGCAGTATCTGTAGTTATACCTGTGGAAGGGAACCTTACCTGCAAGTGATGCACTACAACAGGAGCAAATATTGTCAGAGCTGACACCTGCATTGACCCCAACTTTGGTTTGTAAGACACTTGGAGTGGCAGATGAGGTGGTCCCCGGTGAAGAAGAAGAAGCGGCCGCGGCGGCAGCAGCCAGTGCAATTCTCCTTTCAGCAGCAGCCGCTCGCTTTTCTCGCTCTTCAGCTTGCTTCCTCTTCAGTTCCTCCTAATAGAATGTCAAAATAGGTCAATTCAACTAGTGAATGGGAAAAGGCGCAATAGAACAATTGCATTTAAATATTTGGCGCAATCCATCAGGAATTATTTACTTGCAAAAAACTGAAGTGAACCAGAAGTACATGAATGGCATGAAATTGAGCATATACTATACCTCTTTGGACAGTCTTACAGGGGCACCAGCTAGTATTTCTCTGACTGAAGGTGAAGCAACAGGCTTATTCATTGGAGCAGCTGTGACATTCTGGGACTCTGCAGCCTGGGCCTGCATGGACAATAATGTCATATTGATAGACAAATTTATCTGCTGTCTCACTCCCCAGTCCCCACCTTTCACATGATTATTCATTTATAAATTTTGACCACAATCACTCACCCCTTTCCCCCAGGAGGGGAATCCCTACAGGAAAAAGGATCGGAAGAAAAATGATCTTCTTAGCACCTAAACACCACCAAATTGCCAGTATTCAATCTTCATTTTCTCCAGAAAAAGCAAAACTAATGTTAAAACTGCATGCCGCATTTCTGGTACACTGTTTTGCAGGCAGAAGGGATTAGAACCCTGGGCAATTTTTAAAACTAATGAAGAAACCTAAAACATAGGCCTTCCATCAATTTAACTAGCAATTCAAGCCTGCAAGGCTACAGTAAGCACAAAACCCCTAGACCTAACACATAGGATCTATTATGTATTATCTAATGAGATAGAAAGTGAATGAATACGAGGAGCAAGAGAGCCACAATTTTATTCTGTTACTGCATTTTGCAACTCTTGCGAAGTTCAAAAGATAGATACCTGAGCTTTCTTCTTCTCTCTAGCCTTGCGCAGTTTCTTCAACTCCTTTGCTTTTGCTTTTCGTTTAGCATCTTTTTCAGCCTAACCAGACAAATCAAGATCAACTATTAGCATAAACACAAAACATTCAGTTCATCTGAGTCACAAAAAGAGAACAAAAGGACACATCACAGGAAGAATTGATTATACTTTGAATTAAAATAAAAGAAATTGATAAAAGGTCAAGGCAGATGGCGAGGATGTGCTTGGGTGCAGTCACAAACTTCAGGAAGGGCTGCTGAACTAAAATTCTGAGAGCCAAGGTACCTGTCTCGCAGCCTGAGATTCCTCCATCTCTTTTGTCAATGCACTAGGAACATTAGCAGCATTCCAGTCCCATTTTTCCAAGTTTGAAGCCATAAAGCGTCTGAAAATATTCCTCACTTCCTTCTCAGTAGCCAACGTATATGGTGTTCTCCCTCTTTCATCCTTTATGGTAGGATCCAAACCCTGTTCTAAGAGTTCCAAAACCTTCTCAGCATTAGCAGACTTGGCTGCTTCATGTAAAGGAGTTGTTGAACGGACGACTTCTTCATCACTTTCACCTGATGTGGAGTGCTCATCAGATATTTTGTCTCTTTCACAAGCTTCAGTTGCCTTGCCAGGGTTCGCTTCCTCTTTCATACTTTCCTCCTCAGCTTTCTCTTTGTTTGTACAGCTTTCATTTAATTCCAACTTCTGGATATCAGCAAACTCTTTCTCATCCACCTGAAAGACAATTTGTGTCAACTGGCCATATATACGCTGCACTTCCTTGAACGTAGGCCTCCGAACAGTGAATGGAATATTTCTGGTATCAGAACACCAATCACCAAAGAGGAGCTTTTCCCCGTTGTAGAACATCTGACGATTGCTCGAAGGGGCATGGATGAAAACACACGAGGATGCATCAAAATAAGGCTTCCAAGAAGTAAGCAGCTCTTGAATATCCTGTGATAATGCGGTCAATCAACAGGGCAGTAAGACTTGTGCATATAAATAAGATAGAGTCAACCAAATTCTATAAGACCAACGTATTGAGTAGCAAATTCAGAAGGAGAAAGAAAGGTAGAAAGATTACAAGACTAAAACTCTTAGAATAGCAAGTTTGGATGCAAAATCGTCAGTCCACTTTACTAGCCATAGGACTAAAAACAAATTTCCGTGACAAATACAATGTTGCTTCAGCAGTACATATGTCTACTTCACTCATAAGTAGCCTGGCAAGATTTTAAGTCCAGGTTTTGCCATCCAAGAAACTGGCCCTTCCTTTCTCCTGACAAACTGCTAGTCACACTTCCATTACCCAAAGCTTACAGGGCCTCAGCAGGGAAAACTGGCAACTGGATAAAGCCAATCTAGAACAGTATCACCTTGAATCCTGAATAGCATGATGCCTCTGAATTCACCAATAGTCAGCATCATCTTAAATCGTGAGCGTCATGATGCCTCTGAATTCACTTACAGTTCATCGCCTATGTTTTACTAGCTTGCTTCTGAAGTTGTTCATATATTCTGAATTGTCGACTATAGTAACCTTTGTGGGCGAAGATAATAACAGCTCTGCTCATAAATTTTAGAGTTCTAAAATTTGCTTTATAGAGCTGGGAAATTCTTAGAGGAGCCATAAAAATTTTAGTATGGCCCTGAAATTTTCTGTAAGACCTTGACACTTTAAGAGCATGTGAAACCCTTGGTTTGAGACATTTTATATAGCTATAAAATTTTTCAAACTAAAAAACTAGCTCTCAGATTTTCATCAAACATGAAATAATATAACCAATACGTTAAAGTCGACTGAAAGGTGATCATGCGTGGACAGGGTTCACAAGTATCTTGCATAAAGCTTTGACAATTATGACCTCCTCATAGATCATCCACCCAGCCCTGATCAATCATTTACACACACAGACACACACATATAAATATGGATATTTTATAAGAAAAACTCAAAAACATATATATCATGTATCATAGTCACAAGGTAGTAACCGTCTGGGAATAATGTATTATGATGTATATGATACACTACAGCCATCTGACTAATCAATACCTTCTTCAAAGCAAGTTCATTATAACGACGAAGTGACGCCCCAGCAGAATGAATAGGCCTGCCCTTTGCGTCTTTTGATGACTGTCTTCCGCCAGCCTTGGCCCTGACAACATACCTAAAGCAAGACACAAAGATAATAATTGGAAAGAGAATAACTTACTAATGATAGAAATCTTGCATTGGAGAAATGAGTAATGGATGTATGCTGCAAAGAGCAGCCAGCTAAATCTGCTGAAGAATCTATTAATTTAAAATTTTGCCTGAAGACCAAATAAACTAGCTAAGGTATCACATAGAGGGTGAATCACTTCTATATAAGAACCAATGTGCAATTAAATATCCAAAACATTAAAAAAGGAAAATAGTGGAAAAAGGAACAAGAAATGAATCATTTAGTCTTTATAACCAACCAAATTTCTTCTTTAGTTTCTCACTTTTTATCATAGAATATGACAAAGAACCTTGCCTAACCCACATGGCCTGAGACTTGGAGACGGGGGAGCGACAAGTACAACGTCCATTAGTAGAAAGGTGTTATAACATCTCCAAAGAAGTGGTTGCACACCAAAAATTACGATATTGCACCACCAGCCATTCCATTATGTTAGGGTTTGGGGGGGGGGGCATGTGACAACTTCTGTATTATCATTGTTGTCAAAAGCACATAATGAAAAGGATTTACAGGACAAAGCACTAAATGTGACCAACAACTAGTCTAAGCAAGCAGAAAGGTGTTATAACATCTCCAACCCATTTCCACTCAGACCAAATCAAGAAGAAATACTACGACGGCCAGACCTTTTCATTGTCTATGCCCTTGTCAAATGAGGTTTGTCATACAAGAAACCTCATGTAATCACATAAGAGTTAAAGCCCGCATACACCACAAGGTTGCCACCATAAGGGACGATGAGCAAATTAGGATGAATGAAACTAGATTCAAAAGGAGAGGCCCTGCTGCCCTGGACAAAATTGAAAAGGAAGAGAAAGGCTCACCTGTGGAACGTCTTGTGAGCAACAACTTTATTGCCATCAAATACACATCCAGCAAAGTGTCCTCCCTTGGCCATCAGCATGACCCTCAGGTGCGTATTATCTCTGGGCTCACGAATTAATACTTTCAACATCTCTATCATATCAGTTTCTCTCAAGCAAGGTCCTTGTCCATTGTCATCACTAACAAGAAACTGATCGTTCTCATGCGACATGGTCTGAGAATCTTTCAGAAGTAAACACTTCCACAAAGAGACTTGTTCCCCTGAGGAAAGACGGACCAGTATCTTCTGCCTAATGCTTCTAACTAATGCCTCTTTTACAGTATTCTCAAGATGGGATTCCCTGTCATCATCATCTTCTGATCCAGAGATACTCGAAACATCAAAGTCTTTGGATAAAGATTCAGAAGTTAACTCATCAAAGTCCTCCTCCTTCACTGTACTTTTTCCCGCAAGGCTTAGCTTTACCTATTGAATTGCATTGGTGAACAAAAAATCAAGAACAAATCAAAATTCAATAACCCCCCATCTTGCAAACCACAATACAACACAATTCTTTCGTGGGGAGAGCAGCCCTTTATCTCCTGTCCTCCTAGGTTAAAACTTAATAGGTTATTACAAAAACCAGAGTACATGCTTCCTATATTACAAACGTAATCAGAGGAAGCATAATCTGCTTACTTCATAATTTCAATAAACAGTTGATTTTTTTATGCTGCTTTATATTGTTCACTCCTGCTATCTCCACCAGGAAGAAAATTTTAGTCGCTCCACCCCGGAACAAGCCCTTCTACTTTAAAGTTGTCACATTTCCCTGGGGAAACAATTTTGACATAATTGCGACAAAATTTCTTCAAACATACCACTCTAAATTTGCCCATTTTCACAATAGAAATTTTTAACAAAATGGAAGAGCAATCCAACAAAAGAAGCAAAAATTGAAATATCATACATTGAAACGGTGAAAATCCGACTTGAAATGGGAGCGCTGCTCAATGAGAGACTCGAACTCAGCCTTGCAAGTATTGCAAGTCAATCTGCTCTTCTTATTAGTAGTAGCAATAGCAGCAGCATTCAATTCCTCGATATTCTCTGTCCCGCTTGAATCTAGGGTTTCTTCGACATCAGCGGCGGAAGAAGAAGAAGAGGCAACGGCGGAAGAAGATTGGAGTTGAAGAGGTGGCGGTGGTGAGAGGTGTTTTCCGGGAGGAATAAGGCGGCAAGAGTCGAAGAAGTCGCCGGGAAGTTCAAAGATCGATCGTGGCCGTTTATCGGGGTGGTGGGCGACGGCGACGGTGGTGGCGCTGCCGCAACCCTCGGTCGCCATGCTCCGCCTCTTTCGGGTATGCTGATCATTCCACGGTTATATTTTTATAGTTTTTTGTTTTACACTTCAGAAAATAAAAACAATTATAAATTAATATTATGAAGAAAAATTTGGGACAAGTCATAACTTGAACCATATGCAATTGTGATACATAATTTTGAATCACAAGTGGAAGTTTATATCCTTCACATAATCTTACACGTTAATTTTTTCTCGTTTCTCTACACCTTATGGATCACCAAATAAATAATATTTTATGGATTCCACCATTAACATATTATTAGGTTTTAGATTTTTAAGGCTTAATTGGCAAATTAAAAAAAGAGAGAAAATATGTAGGGGCGGTTCACCGCCACGAGTTAAACCGTGGAATGAGCGAAGTGAATCACTTATGCATTGGATTTTTTAGACCGTGAGCTAAATTTTAACCCGCAAACGTTACATTGCAGGTGCTATTGACTTTTGTCTCGGGAATGAAAAAAAGTGTTTTTGTTTTAAATCTCCCAATTCAGAAAGGAGATAATATTTGACTAAGGTGCATTATTTTCAAATATTTAGATTTGAATTTTTAACTATATTAATTTTTTATGTCTCATTGTACATTTGTACACCTAAGGAAAAAAAAGTGTTTGATTAATGAACTTTTTTTAGAATACTTTCTAAGGATCATTTGTATTTGAGGACTAGTATTATGGTGTATTAAATCATTAATTTCTATATGCCAACATTCAATATGGACCCAAAAAAATCTCTTAGAGTAGCTTTTAAAGTTAGTTCATTAATAGTGTTTTTTTTTTCTTTTTTAGTATTGGATCCTCAATTTTCCTTGAATTAAGTTACTGTTGACTTAATAAGATGAGAATTAATCACAGATTTTCTGTATTCACAAGACTCGATGCTAAGACCTTACTTAAACGAGAACAAATGCCAAAGCACTTGAACCGACCTGTATTAGTAGTTCATTAATTCTATGTTACGTTACATGTGAAGCATTTTAAGTGGCATGTCTGTCTTAATTATTTTGATTCTTGTTATGTCATGATACACTTAGATCTCAAACTTTTAATTAAAATTTAAAATATTTAATTATTGTTGTTGTTATTGTTGTTTTAATTATTTACTTTTTGAAATGCTATAATGCAATAAATTTTTAATTCATAGACATGAATGGATCACAACAAGCCCAACTGCTGGCCCATCGAGCCTCCAAAGTCGGCTTGTAGCCCATTCCAAAGTCGCCGGGGATTTCAGAAGAACGACTATCAGAATTCAGAAGAAGCAAGACAGTGTGCTCAACCAAAAAATGGTATGTTTTTCTCGTTCTACTTCACTGCAGAATTTCGTCGAACACCTTTCTCATGGTATATGTACCAGTTTAGCTTCAGTTGAACGCCATTAGCTGACATTTTAATCTTTCTTTCTTTCTTTTTGCGTTTCAATACGTAGTCAGTGACGCTTCACACCAATCTTGGCGACATCAAGTGCGAAATCTTCTGCGATGAAGTACCCAAAGCAGCCGAGGTAGTTATTCCTATTGATTCATCAGCTAGGTTTCTCTGGCTCTCTCAGTTGGTGGGTTGAGTAAAGCAGTCAACAAGCTCCGTTTTTTTTTTTCTTCGTTTATTTGGGGTTTTTTTTCCATATAAAATCATAGAAAATAGAACATCTATCGAGGTCGTATGGAAAGCTGGTTTATTGTACTTTAATTTTGCTTTTGGGCAAGGGATGCTAGTCAGTTTGGGTAATTACAAATGGATTAACGGTTCTGAGGTCCTTCAACTAAAGGGTTTTCTGGGTATATCATCATTATCATGAGTATTTGATGAAAGTATGCATTTTTATTTATTTTGCTGCAGTGTAATTGTTAACTTAAAGACTGAATATCTGCTACCCCCCCCCCCCCCTGTTGTCTGCGTGTGTGCTCATGGCATGTTGCCAGAGATGTTAAATGATGGTTGCTACTCTTGGGCGTCCTTAATGTGTCCAAACTCCAATGGCTAAGAATAATATTGAAGCTGCCAAATTCCAGAATGCTTACAAATGTATGTTGCAAGAGGTTTTCATAACAAGAGATGTTGGTCCTTTATTGAGCTTAAAATTGCTTGCCTTGACAGTGAATTACATTGTTAGTTATGTGCCCGTGTGGATGAATGTGGGAGAAGAGCTTGATCCCTGCAACTTACTGGTATTTATGAGATTGATGTCATCCATCACATCCTGATACCCTGCTTGTGGTGGGCTCTCCTGTGGGGCAGTATTGGTGATGGTGGTGGTGGTGGAAGTGGCGGGAGTAGTTGTGGTTGTAATGTTTGCCATCTAGATGGGTGTAAATGAGCAAAGAAGTTAAGGGAGCAGAAGTGAGGAAAAAGCTCTTTGGATGGCCATTATGTTATTTTGGCTGTGAAAACTTTCCTCACTCCATCATGGATATCCTTGAGCTGTTCCTAGGTGGAAGTATCTATTTTACTTTGAGCTTAGGATTCAGTGAGTGATCCAATTCTTCATTTCAGCTGCGCCAACCTTGGAGGATATATACTCTTCAGTATTCTGTCGCATGCTTTGTTATTCTTACCCCACGGTGTTGTGCAATTATTTGTTGTTCTTTCGCATTGACTTATGATAGACACCCATAATGATTGTTTTGGTGTCAGATTGCCCTACTTCTTTGAATTAAATGTGTGCCTTTTTACACAGAATGTGTTTTTGGAGAAACTGGGTGTTGTGGAAAGGTGATGGGAACCCTCAGTTTTCATCTCTGCTAATAGAGAAGCCACAAGGCTGTTGCGCTTACTTTATCCACAGTTTTGTTCAGTCTGTAATCTGATTGCTTTCTTGTATTGCAGAACTTTTTGGCTCTTTGTGCGAGTGGATACTATGATGGCACCATATTCCATCGGAACATCAAAGGATTTATGATCCAAGGTGGAGATCCAACGGGAACAGGGAAAGGCGGTACTAGTATATGGGGCAAAAAGTTCAATGATGAGATAAGAGAGTCCCTCAAGGTAAGTTTTGCGGTAAATTTGATAACATTATGTGTCTCGATTAAAATTCTTCGTCCAACTTTTTATGGTAACGCTGTGCTTATGGAGCAGTCTAGAAGATAAATGGTTAAATGCTATGGGGGTGCTGCCCTTTTCATTGGAGTTCTAATTGATGCTTGAGTATCTAATGTGTTAAGAGTTTAAGGTTACAAAGAAAGAGCCTTGGGTCTTTAGCTGATTTGATTAAATTATGACATTTTTGTGTTCTTCATCCATCTCATCTCTCTTGGTGAAAGCTTCTATAGAATTGCAAATGCATGCTTAGAAGTTTCAAGCATTGCAGACTTGCTTGTGGTCTGATGAATGCCTTTCTCTTCCAGCATAGTGCTAGGGGGATTATGTCAATGGCAAATAGTGGTCCAAATACCAACGGAAGCCAATTCTTCATAACATATGCTAAGCAGCCTCATCTCAATGGACTGTACACTGTGTTTGGCAAGGTCATCCATGGTTTTGAAGTCCTTGACATTATGGAGAAGGTAATTACAGCCATCCACACATGGATTTGTGTTGGGTCACCTGTGGTACTTTTCACCAGCTTTCTTTGCTTGTGGTTGCATTTTTAATAGTGTATTCTTTAACTCGGGCCGTCTATATCTCATTATGTCTGTGTGTCATCAAAACCTAACTCTGTCTATGAGGAATTCAAATTATTTTAGTAGTTCTTAAAAAACAATGATTCATAATATGATTGTTTTTTTTTTTTTTAGCTATTGGTGCTGCTGTGCTTTATCCTTGGATGACATATAATTTGCTAATTAGGGTTTTCTGTTATATGCAGACACAGACAGGGCCAGGGGACCGTCCACTTGCTGAAATCAGGCTCAACCGTGTCACCATACATGCTAATCCCCTTGCCAATTGAAGCCTGAATAAGATTTTAACCTTCTTAAAGTTAGAACGTGTATGAGTACGACACTTTGTGTCAATGTTTGCAGTTGTGTTTCTAGTTCTGAAGAAAACTGAGCTTCAGAGGAAGGAAAACCATTTCAGGATCATGTATAGCATAGGGAACTGTATCTGACTAGCTCGTACTCTATCCAAAGTTGTATTAACTGCATTGAAGCCTGTGACTCATCAAAAATGTAACTGTTTGTCTGGCTAGCTTCTTCCAAGCGTGTAATATGTTCCTTATCTTATGGAGTAAACCCAAACATACATGAAAACAGAGGCATCTAAAAAACAAACATAACCTCCAACAGATTCTAACTCCCTTAAAAGGAACCAAAAAGTGTCATCTTACATTGCTAACTCCTTTTTGACAAGAAACTATTGAAACCATCCACTACGAACTTTCCACCTTTCAAAATCTGCTGAACTTAACATGAATGAACTAGCATTTTGATGCCCGCCACCCCCATATTTCTCGGAGATGGGTGTTGTATCCTCATCTTTGACACTTCGTAGGCTAATCTTCAACATTTCGTCATTCTCAAGCTCGGGTACTCCATAGACAATTGCTCCAACGCCCCTCAGATTTCGGCCTTGGCTTTTGCTTGCCAACTGATTTCCAAGTTCACTCCTCAGTTCTGAAAGCGCTTCATTGGCATTCACAGCCAGACAACGCCCGAATTCCCCACCTCCAAGAGCAATCTCAAATGACTGCTCAAGGGCTTCGGATACCAGTTTCTGCTTGTGAGCCAAGCTTATCATACCTTGACTGATAACAGACTCAAGATCTAATGCGAGTAACTGCTGAAACAAGGAGGGGTTTAACCGGAAATCATATTCTATCTTCAAGTCCTTCAGCCCACTACTGAAAGCTTTGCTATTCTCAAGACGCCACTTCCAAAGATCAGCATCTTCGATGTAGTCATAGAGCTTCCTCATTCTATCGAACTCAGCAAATGTTGATTCATGGCTTCCTGTATTCCCTTCATTAAGCTTCTGCTTGAAGTAATCATAAGCAATTGTTGCCCCGCTCCTAGACATATTGATAATGGTCATCACATTTTCGCCCAATGCAGCTTTGTCACCGAGTGCCTCGAGAGCAGTTTTGTGATGGTCTAGAACTATAACTTTCTCAGTCATGGAAGACAGCTCTTGCACAAAGCCAGAGGGACCCACAAAATCTAAGAGGTAAACATCCCTAATTTCATGTAAGGGAAGCTGCTCTGCTTTGATTGGACTGTAAACAGTGTTTGGGAAGAATAGAGCAGGAGATGAAGTGGCAGAGAAGTAAAGGTGTGCAGCAAGGGCAGCAAAGGTGCCATCAGGACAAGGGTAGTGGTAAAGCACAGCAGACTTCTTTACTGCATTATTCATGGCTGCAGTTATTGGACCTGTTAAGATAGCTCGTGGTGCGGATATGCTAAAGAACATGAAATTTCACTCGCGATAGGAGCGGGAAATGCTTCACCAATGGTTCCACAATGATTTCGACTTTCTATTGGAGACCTCCAGCTTATTTTCTTGGCTACCTGGAATATTGTCACATTGGCAATTATTAGTACAAGATTGCAGTCGGCCAGTCACTACTAGCAAACTAGCTTTGGGGAATGCAGTTTGCATAAATTATACAAAAACTTTCATCCGTATATCTCAACTTCCATACCTTTTCCTGATATTAGTGTTTCTTTCTTTTCTCCAAGACATGGACACACACCCTATTCTATGCCATACCTATTCCTTCCTCTAAATTGGGTGCTGCTCTCTTTATTTGATCCTAAGAGCTTACCAAGGAACAGAATACAGAATAAAACAAGGGGGCTCGGAATGCTTTCTGATTCCTAAAGCCACATTCCCAATAGTTAATGATTCAAGGGTTATGGATTCACACAAATGGTTTTGGGGAAGGAGGTGTGCATGCGGTATTAGGTGAACGCTCGGGGGCGTCATGAAACCTCTTAAGAGGATAACCGACGTAGCTTCTCTCCAGTGGCTAGGAATTTGTTAACCTTAAGTAAGGTCTTCATTTTCAAGTCCTGTGAACGGAGAAACCTACATTAGCCGAGCTCTACACCTTATCGGCCAACACCTTACAGTAACTCAACTTCAGTTAAACGTATGATCAACGGCTCAAACGGGGCCAGGGGGGAAATTATCAATGGGATAACTGGAAAGGAAACATTTCCTACTGAATTCTAATCTGTGTTTGCAACCTCCTAATATTTGATTAGGGATACTCTCATGCTGATAGCAGTGTCTCTTAAATTAAATTTGAAACCCATATCAGCTATATATTCAGGACATGTTTGTATTACTGCTGATTCAATTGACAATTTCACAAAACGAATAACATCATCATCAGCCAAAATTATTCAATTGATTTGAGTGGAAACCCTAAATACCAAATTTGCAGATAAGCAATTTTCCATCCACTAATTCTCACAGCTGATTCAAAAAACAACCTTGCAAGCCAATCCACCAACAACAATAATCAAAATACACAAACAATCATCACACACTTTTTTTTTAATTAACATAAAAAAGATGATAATTTCACGCAAACAAAGCAACTTTCCCAGTAATAATTGAATGGATTACACAACTAATTGACACTCTGAGAAAAATATTAGGAGATTGAAAGGGAAAACGCAGTACCTGAGGATTGAAGAACTGAAAATCTCTCAAACACACCGCCAAACGGGAGTGAAGTCCTGCAGTAGTTGTTTTTTTTTTTTTTTTGGGACGTCCGATTTGGGAAATCGGTTGAGATCAACGGTGGAGAATGGCTGCTTGCAAATCTTTTCTTTTTTTTTGGGCCTTTTTGGGTGTTGGGTTGGGCCTGATCGAAAGTTTAGAATACCAAAGTGGGTTGAGCCTTTTTTTTTTTTTTTTTTGTGCCTAATATGATGTGCATCTCCTTACTGAAAAAAAAAATTAAAAACAAAATTGGCCCAGCTCAATGAAGGTTGACTAGGTCAATAGTTCTAGCTCGAGTTGAAGTGTGGTCATTACCCGAATTACCAAGGTTTTACCCTTTTTTTGGTACAAATAAAGCATACCGATTAATGTAGGTAGAATTTAATATCTCAAACTTCTGATTCTGATAATAACTCTTATAAATTTTATTAGTTGTTAGTTGTATGTATTAGTTGTTTGAACTAACTGTTTGTATTAGCTGTTAGTAGAAAAATTATTTGATAAGATTAGCTGTTTTTAACAAAATTGTGAGACAAAAACTAATTCTCAATAAAGTTCTTCCAAAAATCTAATAGAATTAGCTTTTTTTAATTAGCTTTTAAGACCCAAAAGCTAATCCAAAACGCCATTTTACGAAATACCTAAATTACTTTTTTTGCTAGGCCAAACAACTAATTTTGATCCAAAAAGCAGTTTTTGGCCAATAATCTCTCCAAAATACTGTTGTCAAACACCCGAAAGACTTTAACATAAACATGTGAAGTTTTTGAGAGTTTAATTCTGAATCTAATTTTTATCATAATAGTAATTACGGATTATCGCTCCTCATCTTCATCGTAAGAATTAATTTATTCTCATTCTCTCCTAAGGTTAATTTCCAATACACATTCTATTGTTGTGTAGAGTTCACATTGTTTTGTTAGGCTTTTGTGTTATTCTGATCTTAATTAGTGAAGTATGTAAACCAATAAGTTACCTAATACATTAGATATCAACTTCGTCAGCCTCTTTAATATGTTATACTAATGTTAAATCTCATTTTTAAAATAATAACCCTGTAATTATATAAATTATAGCCCTAGCTTAATGTGATCTAGGATAGTAAGCTACTGACACTTCCCCATTTCTCTCGAATTTGCAAATATCATTTAATTTTTTTAACAAACAAAAAGGCTTCCACCCATGCAATTCTCCTATCCGCAACCAAACAACATTTTGGAGAGGGGGGGGGAGGGAAGAGAGAGAAATAGAGCTGTAAAATCGACTGGATCGGATCGGATCGATCTATTTAATAAGCGGGTCAATTTCGTGTCGAGTTTGAAAATAATTTAAATTTATTCAAAATAACTCACACTAAACGATCAAATTATGTCGAAATCAATTCGATTCGATTTAAATTTGTATTTTTTTCAATAATTTCAAGTCAAACTGTATCAGGTCAAGTTTTTCAACTCTAGAGGGAAAGAGGGGAGCAGAAAGTCAGGAGATTACTGAGAGAACCGGCGCGGGAGAAGTGGGCGGCTTTTATTTGGAACAACTTCACATCCATCACTTGAAGGCGATGCTTAGCTGTGAATGTCATCTGTTTGGTCTGGGTGGTTTGTTTTAATTTGCCTTGGAAAAGAAACACTTTTTTTTTCTTTAAATTTCTCCCATCCTTCCTTGTTCAGTGCAACTCTCAATGACTAGTCACCACCACTCTTCTGCTAACCTTAATTCGCTCAAACATATCAATCCACGGCAAAACCTACAATATTATTATAATGCCCTTAAAAAAAAAATGCTTATTTCTTACTATTATCCAACACAAAATGTTCACTAGACTACTACACCAAAATCTGACAAATGGGTTATTCGGTTCAGGTACGGGTCGGGTCATGTCCGAGTTAAGTGATCGACACTTGGGTTATTTTGGTTTGGGTCGGGTATGATTTGGGTCGGGTCGGTTTCGGGTCAATTAATTTTTGGTCAAATACGTTCGTCATGTCAAAATAAGCAACTTTGTAGAAAATTTCGAGTCGGGTATGGTTCAGTTCGGGTCAATTCAGGTCTTGGGTCCACTTTTGAGTGAGCATATTTCGACTGTCGGGTCAGGTACGGGTCCGGGTCGTTCGGTTCGGGTTTCGAATATCGGGTCAATTTTGCCAGGTCTAAATTTTCTTGTCACCAGCAACAAACTTTTCGTGTAGATCCCATTTGGACGACAGACTATAGGAAAATCTAGATTTAATCGGTCTTACCTTTGTAGGTATCATAACCTGCAGAGAGACCGATTCTAAGTAGAAATGTTCACTAAACTAGAAATTATATATCACGACATACCAAGGAGAAATTAATCAAGTAAATGAGGACAATCAATAGTACAAAATACCATTTCGAAAATTCATGATGTTAATTGTTATTGTCTAAAATTCATAGAACTGAAAAAGATAAATCGGACTATTTTTCAACTTAAATTAGACTGATAAAAGCAAAATATCGTTCTAAACTTCCTCTACTCCGGTTTTTGTGGAGTAATAAGTAGTCTACGATTTTTAAATTTATAATCAATCGGAATCAGTCTCTCTGTAATTTTACAATTATGTAGAGACCTTTTGCTAATTAGAGACTTGAGAAAATGGCGATCAAAACAAATTGTTATTTCAATTAAAAAGATTTTATAACTAGTTGATTACAATGGTTCGAGGATTACTGTTGATGAATAATAATGATTATGATTTATGAATGATAATGCGTGCTGTGAGAAAAGATTAGGGGTAGTTAATCAATTAGGGTGGCGCTGAGTTTTATGCCAAAGCACCATGAAAGTGGTTAAAAGTTGCTACTTTTCACTCTTCTCTCGTAATTTCTATAACTACTTAATTAGACTACTTGCTGAATTGACTACCGATATTTCCTAAGGTGTACATATATATATATATATTTCAGGGCATGATGGCTAGCTAGAGATGTATACTTTTCCAGCATTCTTGTTACACATAATGATGTCTGCATGCATCATGCATTTACTTTTATGTTACTTTTTTTTAGTATACAAATGAAGCTCGAATATTGATGCAGATGAAATTTGAATCTAACTTCTCAATAATAACTCGTAAATATTTTGTTAGTTGAGCTAGCTGATACCTAATAAAATGTTGATTCATTACTTATGTCAAATTTTGAATGTTAGTTTTACACAAAGGTATTGTCCGTTCTCAACCCTCATCCTCTCTCGAAAAATAGAAAAAAAAAGGAAAAGCATTATCTCATTGTAAAATAAATTACCATAATATCGTCTATTGCATATGTTTAATATTATTGAGACAATTAATTATATTTAAGATAAATTTTAAAAGTAAAATTAGAGAAACTCAATTGGTGCAAAATTTGGGAAAGAAAAGAAAACTCTTATTAATTTCATTATTCTCATAAAGTATAACAATCAAAAGCCACATAGTGAGCTGCTTGAAGATCATTAATATCCGATCCTAAGAAATCGAATAATACTATTAATTTGTTGTACATATTCAAAAACTGATCAAAATTAATTGTCTAATTCAAAACGAAACAAAACCCATGCATTAATTTATCAAGAAAACTAATCTGATTGAAAAAAAGCTGAAAGAAATGGTTAAAGCATGAGGGTTGTTCTAACATGAGGCATTAATTGTAGCATCTAAGGCACGATCAAACGATATTTGTGTTGGATTAGCGAGTTGTATGACTGAGTTTGCTTATGTCTTTTAGCTTATGGGTTGTTCTAGCTGCTTTTTTAAGCTGTATAGTGGTTATATTCTTTTTTTTTTTTATAAATTGCTATGCCCAACTAATAATCGGAAAAAAATGCCAGATCAAAAGATAACCCTACAATGAAGATAAGCAAAAGAAACCTAAGGAAGCTAAGATTGAATTAAACAAATTAATTAAACTAGAGTAAGTTAAAATAATTTAGAAAAACCAATTATATGTAAAGACTCTTATCTACTAATTAAATTTGACTAAAATTTCAAACTCTCCAAATTAAACATGTAATCAATCCACAAAACTAAAATATACTTATAATCAAATTACTCCAACAAAAAAATTGGGGGGAAAAAAATTATGGAGGTCAATTCATCAGCATACAGGGTCATCTATAAGGACGTCGACCACCACCACCACGTACCACCATTGTTATCCCCAAAACGCCGCCTCGGGCAGCAACATATTTGGCGGCAACCCTTGTACTTGAGTCATTCCGCCGCCAGCCAACGGTGGCGGCTGCTCCTCGTCCTCCTCCAGCGGCAGCCTTTCGTAGGCGGCGTTCCCAAACGACGCTGCAATAATGACCACCGGCCCCGCCGCGAGGAGCGGCCCCACCACTCCGCCGCCGACGACCTGTCCTTGTCCTCCGGCGAGGTACAAGGAGATCCCTGAGGCGGCTGGAGGCGCCGGCGGCGGGAGGAATGAGCCTGAGAGAGAGAGGATCTCGAACCTTCCTTGGAGGGTGACGTTGGCGACGGCGCCAGGCTGGCGGAGAGTGACGTTGGCGACGGTTCCGGTGCCGCTAAGGATGCAGATGCCACGCTGGCGGCGGTGGGCGAATGCGGTGATGCAGTCGATGACGTCAGAGGCTGCGGCGATCTCAATCACGTGAGATCGGAGTGCGTTAGCGCTGTCTCGGGTTATTATGATGGGGGGTTTGGGCTTGTTCTTGGATCCGGCGGGTCTGCCTCTTGGTCGTCTTTGGGCTTCTCCACGGCCGCCTTCGGCAGTGGTGGTGTCCGCGGCGGCGGTGGGGGGTTTGGCGTCGCTGCTGCTGCTTTGCTCAGCGGAGTCAGAGGGCGGCGCTGGTGGTGGCGGTTGGTGGTGGGGGAAGGGGTGGTGGTTATATTGGTGGTTGTGAGGGTTTAGGTGTAGGTTCAGATGGGTTGTCATTGGATCCATTATCTTTCTCGGGTCGGATCCAAACTTACTTAAATCAAAATCTCTGGATCTTGTTATTGGTAGTAGGATGAATGTAAACCAATCAAAGAAAATGTAAACTCATGAACAAATCCATGGATTGATTGATGATGAAGAGTGCTTGTGGATGGATTATTGAACCCCTAGAGCTAATCTAATTAGAAATTTGAAGGTGCTTGTGGTTGGAATTGAAGATCGATGATGTTATGGGTTGTGTAGGTTAGGGTTCGGTGAGTAAATTCAATAGTACATGAAGTAGATATTTCTCGATCTGCATGCTACTGGTGAGGGTTTGGAGAGAGAGGGAGGAGGGGGGGAGAAGTTGAAGTTCAGAGAGAGAGAGAGAGAGAGAGAGAGAGAGAGAGAGAGAGAGAGAGAGGGAAAACAGGGAAGAGTTGGGTTAGGGTTAGGTCCTAAAGACTAAAGAGAGAAGCTCAGGAAAATGTTTTTGGATAGGATGAAGATGGATGGATGGATGGGGTTTGGTCTTGGTGTTAGATGAAGAGAAAGAGGGAGCAAGCAGCGTACGCATGGCCGGTGCATGGGGCCCTCCTCCTTCTCCCCAGTCCTCTATGCCAAGGTGGATAATTGTATATGATACTCTTTGAAGCACATACTTTCAAAAGTTACATTAGTACCTTTACAACATTTAGAACACTCGATCTTTTACGATTCAATCCTATCATTTTTTTGCCAATTTATACATGATAATATAATATTTATTCTTGTTTTGTTAGTACATAAAACATTTTTTTATATCTTATGGCAAAACCTTTATGATCATTTTCCTGATTTAATTAATGAATAGGCTTTTCACGCCCTCACGGTTGCTGATATATATTACCACATGGGTTTTAAAAAAAATTTATACCACATATATGAAATTAATGTTTTTTTTTTTTCCGAACAACCACTCATATTAGACCTGTGCGGTAAAATTAGCTGTTTTAGTAAATGTTGGTTATTTTATAATTAACTGTTAGCGGTTTTACTCACGATTAGCTGTGACCTACTAGTGACTAATGGTTAGCTCTTCAACCAACGATTTAAAATAAATGTGTTTGATAAATGTAGCTGTTGAAATAAGAGATCTATGTAAAATAACTAAAAAGGTACAATAAATAAAAGTTTTTAATAACTAAATAAAACTTATATATATATATATATATGTGATTTATTGTCTTCTAATCATTGAAGGAAGAATTGACAGAACATAAGACAACCTCTCTACAAAAAATTTCTTAATGACTTTGAATGCATTTCATGTATTTCTATATTAAATTTACGTCGCCATATTATATAAAATGTGACATTATTTTGAAGTATTTTTTATTTAACGTCTATAGTTCTTGCATCAATTATTGAGTTAGTTTGACACTAATTATTGTTTTCGTTGTTTCATGACTCCTATTATCTCTTTTGATAGTTAATACATTTCTGCATGTACTTCACCCCCAATTAAATATGTTCTCAATTTATATGCTTGATGGAACTTAACATAAACAACAGCAACTCTCAGTGTAAGTTCTGCTTTTGTGGAGTCTGGAGAGATCTAAATATAAGCAGCTTTATCCGATCCCTATGCACGTGATTGCACATAGAAAAACATTTTTCAATAGACCCACATAAAAAGTTTTAAAAAGATATTCAAATGTTGAAAATCAATTGGTAACATAATTTAGCAAACATAAGAGATAAGAATAGAAGCACAAAACACTTACTTAATAGGCTTTCAAAAAACCTTTAAAAAGTGAAAAAGGATAACTTTGTAGTTTTGTGAGATTAAGTAGCACAAAACACATAGCGCTATACTAATTATATTGATAGTGTATATTATACTCCTAGGAGTGTATACTCTTGTTGGTCATATATATATATATTTTCAACGTATATTTATTGTATAGATATTTTTTAATTTGTACTTTTAAGAATAAGAAATAAGTTTTGAATTAGATCAGAATAGAAGTGAGAGTTACGAAAAGTTCATTAATTTCTGAACATATAAAGGCATGCAGATTTGTTGGTCCGACATGAGAGAGAGAGAGAGAGAGAGAGAGAGAGAGAGAGATGCATGAATTGGGGGGAGGGGGGGGGGGGTAATGTAATGAACCATGGGAAATTGGAGCTTGGACAGGTTTTTTAGGCCATGGACATGGTCTGCAGGGTGTATCTCAACTCTCAAGCATGTCATATCCTATCAATCCCTGCCACGTGTCCCTCGATCTCTGTTGCTTTCTTTTCTTAATCATAGTATTTAATTTTTTTAAAGATAATGAAAGATTACTACAAGTGTACAACACCACCACCACATTCCAGTATGGGTTTCGCTTTTGCGGGATTTGGGGAGAACCAGATATAGGCAATCTTACCTCTACTGACATCTCTACCTGTAGAGAAGTCGGTTCCATACTACAAGTCTACAAGTCTCTGTAAAACAAAATCACATCGCATATTTGCATCTTCATATTTAATGTGTTAGTTGAAGTATAGAAAAGTCTTGCGAATGAAACTTTTGGCTTGGATATATTTCAATAGAAGTTGGCACTATCGGTGAAGAATTGGTGTACAAGAAATAAGACGTGTAATTTTCATAATTTTTATTTAATAATGATGAATAAGGTGACATTTTGGTTAACTAATTAATATTTATATGACAATATGCCAAGCAAAAGATGACTAATCCAGCGTCCTATAATTTTGACTTATACGTTCTAATTCATAAGGAAGACTCCGTCACAAACTTATAATAATATGATACTGTTATGTGCGTTATCTCACAATGGCTTATTTTAAATAGTATTATATCTTTTTCTTTTTTGAAATCAATATATTGAAAAAATTAAACATGAAGGTGGAATTCATCAAATTTGATGGAACAAATTAAAATTTCTTTGTTAATGAGCTGTAAAAATGACATATACAACTCTTCAATTCTCGCATCATCATGCATGCATGCATGGGATAATACTGTTCGTTCATTACAATTTACAATGCGTTAATCATGACGACGCATAGATAATCACCAACAATTTTATCCAATGAAACTCATGTCACATGCTTATTCACAAGCGGATCATAAAAGATTACATTAAATATGCTTGACAAACAGCTATTAGCTATTAGTTATTTGTATTAGCTGTTAGCTATTAACTATTTGAATTAGTTGTTTATATTAGTTGTTTAAATTAGTTGTTTGTAAAAAAAACTGTTTGATGAAATTAGCAACTTATAACAAAGTTGTGAGACAAAAAGCTAATTCTTCAAAAAATTATTCCAAAAAATTAATCAAATTAGCTTTTCAGATTAGATTTTTGAACTCAAAAATCTCTTCAAAGAAGATATTCTACCAAACACCTAAATTAGTTTTTTGACTAGATTAAGCAACTAATTTTGATCCATAAAGCTCTTTTAAACCAAAAATCTCTCCAAAAAGTTGTTTACCAAACACCTTCATTATTTGGAAAAACAAATGCCAAAAAAATCTCTCCAAGAAGATATTCTGTACGACGGAATTTCCGACATGAACAATCCGTCGGAAAACCCGTCGGAATCCATAGGAACAGAATCTCCGACGAGCGTTTTCCCAACGGAAAAAATCCTTCAAAAATTCAGTCGGAAATCAGGGAAATTTCCATCGGAAATTTTGTCGGTATTAAGCAACATTTTTGTAATGAACTGTTAAATAGAGTAAATGAGCTACACCGACTTAATATGTTTTTAATATTCTTCGTATGAAAGCTCGATTTAAGAGTGACCTCACTTAAATTTGGCTTGCTGTGCCCAGTCGATCCCTCAAGCTTTTGAAGGTAAGCTTTTGTGCTCGTCATATGAATATTTATAGGAATAAAACTGTCTATATTTAAATCTTTTTCGATCTCACAAAAAAAAAAAGAATCCATATTAAAAATTATTGCTTTAGAGATTGATCTCGCGGATATACATTTAGCCAAAGAATATAGTTAATCACTTTCCGTTTGAATAGGAAACTAATGCTTTTACAAATTTTTGCAATGAATTGGAATTGGATTTGTACAAGGCTCAAATTTTATATGAGGAAGATGGCGTAATGTGAAGCTTGCATGGTGAAGGACTTACAATACTAGGCACACATTAATTGGAAGAAAAAAAATATTAAATGAAAGCTCTCAATTTTTAAAATAACACATAAAAGAAGTCACTGTATATTGATTTCTAAAAACTTTACAATGAGACATTCTTGTATAAAATTTTTTAATCGGTTCAACTTGACTTAGGTTGCGTTTGGTAATAGAGAGTGAAGTAGAGATTACTGGTTTGTAGTGGTCAAAATGCTGTGGACCTCTACTTAAAAGCGTTCGGTAAAGTAGTGGATAATATAGTGGTTAACGGTTTATATAGTGCTTTTTCAAAAGCTAATGAAAGTGGTTTTTAAGAACCTCTATCTAGTGATTGTCTTACAAATTACAGAATTCTTCTTTTTATTTACTAAAAATCATTATTTATTGTGCCTTTTTCCTTTTTAGTCATTTCATAAAAAAATTTGCTACTTCAACAATTATATTTACCAAACGCATTTATTTTAAATCGCCAGTTGGACAACTAATCACTAACCATAAGTGAGTCATAACTGATTTCCAATAAAACAGCTAACAATTACTAAAACAACTAATTTTTCCGATCACGTCCTTAAGCTTGATTGATGTTGGTTATATTAAGGAAAATTAAATATGTAGTACATTAATAAATAAAATACATAGATAATAAATAAATAAATAAATAAATAAAAATATAAAATGTGACTAAGGCATGTGACGAGCACCAAAGTAAGGTACCCTGGAATCTCGCATATACAGCGTTGGCTGTTGTTTTGTCTAATCTTTCGTGCTGGAAAGCTGTTCGGATTGTTCCCAAATTTCCACCCTAACTCTCGAGTCTTATCCCTTATTGGAGGACTTAATCAAACTCTAATCAGTTGCCTTTAATCGAGAATAAATAATTAATTAAGGGGTTAGGGATTAATCTAATAGGGATTTTGAACTAATAGTGTCATTAGAGAGTAGTTAATCGTAATTAAACCAACCGACCAAGATGAAGTAAAGCGATTAGGTCTCCATGTGTGAATGATAGTGATGGGATAAACTAATAATTAGAATCATGAATTCGTACTTTCAACTACTTTGCTCAACCTCTTTCTAATTAATCACTTTGTTAATGCAATTGGCTTAATTACAAGCTTTAATTATTGTTTGTCAACCCAAAAATTAATTAAGCCATCGACAATGAATTTCCTTGTCGTGACGTTAATCTAATTTTATACTCCTCCCACGTATTTTTGATAGAAAGAAAATTGGAAGGAAGACGAATATGATCGAACAAAACTTTGTGAACAATAATATGATTAACATTAGCAGAATTCGGATTCGGATCAAGTCGAACAAGTCAGACGACATATTGATGTTTGATACCCGATTTTTTCTGGTCGGATAAATTAAACAAAGCTAAATTCGGATCAGAGACAATAAAAATAGAAAAAATGCTGTGACCCAGATTTACAATTCAGATGAAAAATTTATGACCATGCCTTTTTTCAAATTGGATAAATTTGGGTAATCAGATCGGGTAAAATTTTGCCGTTTGCTAAATTATTATGATGTAGTTCTCCGCTGGTTAGGCTGAATATGGGCCGGCCCATTAATGTTCATTCCTTACAAATGAAACAATGCCATTTAGAGTTGGGCCTGAATTAGTTTGTCAATTTTTTGCTTGTGATCAGGGTGGGCCTCAATCAAGCAACAAAGGAATAAGTTTTTCTGGCACTTCTCCTATTGAGATGTGGTTTTATCTGTAATTAAACCATATTCTGCTTTACCAATACAGGCTGGTTTAAATGACTCGACACTTGTTTTTCTTAAGTAAGATCTCAGATTTGAGTCTTGTGAATGAAGAAAACCTGTGATGGAAGAACTCTATCTTTTATTGGGCTAACAGTAGGTCAATTCCAGTAAAATGGAGGATCCAAGACCTCCCTAAAAAAAAAAAAACCATATTCTACGTATGCTTATTTTCGTTTTATTTGTAAATTTCTAATTCAAAGTATTGATATATGTTTAAAATTTAGTGGACAATAAATATACTTTATATTTTGGTATCTTTTGTTTGCAAAGATCTTGTATAAGACCTCTTATTCTAGATTTTTAATATAATACATGAAGTGAAATGTTTATAAAATCATTTTATACAAATATTTCAGCTCCTGTGTTGAAAACTAAAAATGTGTATGAATATGAAAGAGAATATAAATGCAGTAACTCAATATACATCGATTAAAATTATGCTATCTTCATAATTACAATCCTACCCCAAAAATTAGAGGAACTCTAATGTAAAAAGTTAATAACCGCAATAAAAAAAAGAAAAGAAAAAAGAGTTGCTGTATACTCTAGTGAGATTTTGATCACTATAAGTAGTGACATCAATAACGTGTTTATGTTGCTAAAAAGCTATGATAAGTAAGGCGACCACTACACCAAAGTTAAGTCAATGTTCAATTGGTCGATGACAGTTTACAAAGGGGGTTCAGATTTATTTAATTTTTTTGAATCTGGATCTAGACCCGTTGATTTGGAAAGATAGGATCCAGACATAGACCTTGCGGATCTGGCAGGTCCACAAGCTCGAACTGTTTTTTATGTTAAAAATTATTTTTTCTACATCCCAGCATGAATTACCACATTTTAGAGACAAATAATTGCATGTAATGACATGATATTTAATTAAAAAAATTCTAGCGACATAAACCATAGGTAAATGTTCTTACTTACTTCTTACACAATAAAAATAATATTTTAATGCAAACCACAAACACAAAGTCCATTAGATTTTAAACAAACATAACAAAATAATTCTTCTTCTACAACTGGTAGAAAACAAAGGGACTTTAGGATTTAATAGTTTAGAGTTACTTTAGTCAATTATCTTTCTAACATTTTTTTTTTAAATTAATAGGTCTTAAATGGATCTCGGATTTGGTCTGGGTCTGGGTCTCAATTTTTCAGACCCAACACATGTCCCTCAGACTCAGATCTACTTAAGATCTGTTAGATCTTATTTCATTGGATCTAGACCCTCTAATTTAGGGCAACCTTGGAGCAACGGTAAGGTTGTCTTCTTGTGACCAAAAGGTCACGGGTTTGAGCCATGAAATCAGTCACTGACAAAGTCAGGTTAGGCTGCCTACAATTCACTCCTTAGGGTGTGGCCCTTCCTCGAACTCTGCGTGAATGCGGAATGCTTATACACCGACTGCCCCTTTTTTTTTTAGACCCTCTAATTTAGAATAAATTTAATGAATTTAGATCAAATATAGACTTACTGTCATCCCTAACTTCTTAGGCCATTAGTTTTGGAGTAGGAACGCCTCTCTAGTAATGGCCCTTCCACTTCCACTTGATACTGTTTGAGGGGAAATACCAGGAACAGAAACAAATTTCCTAGTACTCTTGAGTAGAGAAAAGCCTTCTAGAAAGTGACAGAATCATGCATATCTTCATCTTGAATTTGCACAAAAGGGCCAAATTGATAGAGACACATTTGTCTGTTATTGAGCATGAATTGAATACCTTATCTAGATATTTCTGTTTTGCAGAAGGATTATATGTAGTGCTTGTGGCTAGAAGTTACACTACAATAATCAATCAAAATAATAGTGATTAGATTGCCAATCATTTGGTTTAACAAAATTGGAATACTAATGATGAAATCAAGAATCTAGTTTAGCTCATATGCTCCCCCCCCCACCCAAACAATAAAAGAGTCCTATAATTTTAGGGTTGAGAATTGAGATAAATCATACATATATTATATGCGATATGATCGAACAAGAAAATTACAAATTTTTGTATTAAAGTACATAATAATATTTAATCAACCTCGATTAAATTGATCAAAATAGGTATGAGTTGAAGATATAGACGAGAAAATACATCTATTTTCACATTTCCACTTCCTTCAAAACACTAGTAATTTGGAGAGAGGCTCCCCCTTTATGTACACATTCCACAACAAGAAGGGGGGGGGGGGGGATCAAACATTTACATAACCCATCATCATATGTCTAAATTCATCAAAATTCACATACCCATCTCCATCCTTATCAACCCCTTTGATCATATAATTACAGTCCTTAAGAGTGCAATTAGCAAACCCAAGCCTCTTCAAAACATGCTGCAACTCCCTAGCAGAAATCAACCCATTCTTATCACTGTCAAAAACAAGAAAAGCATCCATAAGATCATCTTCCAAACCATCATATCCTTCATCATGATGATCAATATGATGATCATGATCATGATGATCATGACCATCATCATCACTATGCCCATGTCCGTGATCATCATGATTGCCATCCATCATGACTACTCCCATGTACTCATCCAAATCAATGAAGCCATCCCCATTAGAATCCATGTGTTTAAGCATGCCTTGAACTTCCTCTTTCACTTTAGACTTGTCATGACCGAGGCACACTAGGAATTCACTAAGCTCAAGAGGAGATATCTTACCATCCCCATTTGCATCAATGAATTTGAACACAAGCTCTAGTTGATTGCTCAACTCCAACCCTCCAAATTTCAACCCATCAAACCCTAAAAATCCCCTCTTGGGTTTGCTTCTTTTACACCCCTTGATGAACTTTTTGGGGTGATTAACAAGGGTTTTAGCTAGTTTAGGAAGGGAAATTAGGCACTTTCTTAGAGGATCTAGCATGACTATGAGAGGATTAAGAGAGAAACTAAGTAGAGGATCAGTGTAGTAGAAATGGCAAAGGATGGTCTTTACTATATAAAAGGTGGGAGTGAAAGGGGAAAGGAATAAATGAAAGAATGATGAAATGATAGGTGAGGGTTTGGATATGCATGTGGGATTTCCATGTGCTATGCCATTGACTGTATTTTGAGAACATTCATATCACCTTTCAATAATTTCTATGGGTAGGTAATTGGTGTGACCCACCACATAAAAGCCAAGGAGACTAAAAAAGCACTGCCCCTTAATCTAGTAGTTTTGGTTATATTCTTTGTTCCTCATTATTGCCAAATGAACAATTACAAAAAGATGTCATTTCTCTTCCTATGTTGATATTTTGTCATTTTATTTATAGCTTTTGTAATTGTATGCATTGTTCATGAAGCCATGATTGTTAATGCATTACCAGTATCAACCAAAATTCCTAAATTATCTTCTTCTCTTTCTTCAACAACCCTCCATCTCCCCCCCCCCCCCAACAAAAAAAAGGGGAGACGAAAAATTCGTTGCCTAATGAATCATCTTATACAGGAAAAGGGTTCATGTCTAATTTTTGAATGGGTAGAATATTTGACCACTAATGTTTCATTCCTAAAGATATAAAGAGATTATTTCTTACGATTCAAACATATAAGAGGAAAATAAAATATAGTATAAAGTACAAAATGAAATAAGTTCACTTAAGATGACCTGAATTGGATTGAGATCACACAAAAACTTTATATGCAACTAAATCGAACTCAAGCTAAGCTAGTTTCAAGTCCACTTGCCTAAATATGACCCAACAACCCTTAAAAAGGAAAAAAAAAAATGTTGAGCAGGGTGGAGGGACTTGAAGCTGTTGACTCGGATATTGATCATGATTCATGAATACAAAGGAAGAGGGAAAGTGACAACTAGTACTCAGTTTGGTGGAATCCAGCTTGCTATCAGGCCAGCCTATTTAGGTATTTTCTTTTCGTTGGTCTTTTTTAATTTATCAACTTCAATCCACTTCAATAAAAAATATCAATTTTAACTTACTTCAACCTATTTTAACTAATTTCAATCCATCCCTTTCAAAATTTTATTCACTATTTTAATCAACTCAACCCATCATATAAAATATACTAACTTCAAACCATTTCAATCAACTTCAACTCACTTCAATCTATTTAAACCTTCTTCAACCCACTTCAACCTACTTAAACCTTCAACCCACTTCAACAAAAAATACCAATTTTAACCCATTTCAACCTACCTATGCCAACTTCACCTTTTTACCAACGAAAAGAACATGCTCGTAAGGGTTTATGTAATGTAGCCTAGCCACTTCTTATATAGTTTGATCACCCCGCAAATGGAGGAGAAATTGGCTCAACTCGACACAACCTCAGTTAATAGTTCCTACTTCTGCCATGTTCGGTAAAATTAGCAGTTCAAGTAGCGGATAGCGGTTTAGGCAGCGGATAACTGTTCAAGTAGCGAATAACGTTTCTAATTTAGCTGTTAGCAGATAGCTGTTTAGAAGAGCAATTGAATAAAATATGTTCGGTAACTTTAGCTGTTGGATTAGCTGATTAATGTAAATTGACATAAAATGATACAGATAATTTCCAAAGATAAAATTTCCAAAGGGTAATTTTTGGTAAAAAAATATGAAACGCTACTTTTGAATGTAAAACGCTAAACGCTACTTGAAATGCTAGTCAAAACACTACGTTACCGCACATTAAAAATTATGTCATGAGTGTATTGACTTAGTCAAAACGCCAAACGCTACCCAAAACGCTGTTGCCAAACATGCCATACCTTAATAGTTAGCCCCTTCTAAAAGAAACGTACATATGGCATGCCTACCAACAGATTGTTCATATGTAACAATAGAATGTCTGAACAATTCTATTATTGTAAATGAACAATCTACAATACATATTCTCCTGATATTATATAATTTTCCTGAATCATTAGGTTATTCAACAACCCATTTAATGATTAAACCCCCCCCCCCCCCACCCCAAAAAAGGAGAGAAAAAGAAAAGCGCCCCCTCCCCACAACAAAAAGATTAAAAGACGAAACAAGAACATAATTCTACAATTGTTAAATTGCATCCATACCCTGCAAAGGCAATCACTAGCGGGTGAAGCCATGTGCACACTGCACATTACAGTGGATGCCCTTTCATAAGACATTTAAGAAACCATCTAATCAAGGGCCAATTTGAATCATAACCAACAAGGTAAGAGGAAGAAGATGCAGTCATAACAAAGCGGAAACTCTGAACGCTCATTGAAGCAAAATTTTTACAAGGAAATGTCACTACAAATCATACAACAACGCTCCCGATATATAATCTATGTGATTCCCGAATGCCATGGCATCCCCTTGTGACAAATCACAAGAGGGTACGGAGGCAACGGGCATATAAGACTCAAAATCATGGCTAACTATAATTATCCTATAACCAAAAGCTATAATTGGTACTCTTGAGACAAAAGATGACTAACAAAATCAACACTCAAAACACCCAGGTGAGACTATCATACACCTATTCCGAGGGACGGAAGAAACCTGTCTTCCGGGATCAACATGATCGAAGCAGCACAGGGCCAACTGAGACATTAAGTACTTCACTCAAAGCTACCTGGATATCCTTTGAGCCGTGTTCACAGGTGATCAGGGAAGAAATAAGAGGGAAAAAGATACCCAAGTTCTTCTCAAATGAAGTATCCGCCAAAGTACATATTGCTTGTAGGGTGGCTACAATAAGAGGTGCACGAGATGTTAGCTCTCTTCGTCTCCGAGAACCCAAGGGAATGCTCGGGTGGGGGCCCAAGCTCGTGGTTGTCTCACCTACTTGCCCTGAAGAAGCTTCTATGTAGAACTGAAGAATCTCCCGGCAGAGCTCAACAAAGAAGGACTCGACTTCCTCTTCATTGAAGTCTGGTGGAGAATCAAGCATGAGGTTTTGAAGAAGGGTGAGGCACATCTGGTAGGACTCATTTTCAAGGCGGAGCAATGGAGGATCTTGCATTTGGGTAATGGACCCAAGCTCCTGGAGCTTTGAACACAGGTTGGAGTCTGTGTTTATCGTATGCGCATGTGTTGCCACAGTTTGTAGAGCGTTATATAAGACACGCACATTTTGGGTTGAAATCCTAGCCCTGTACATTGTGTAGATCTCCATCATAGCCTGCAAATGTCAAAGAAAAGATTTCTGTTCAGATTGTGACGTCAATAGAAAAGTTGAATAACTTCATGCTGTAATTACTTCCTGCAATTTGGATTCCCAGCCTTCCAAGATGATCATGATGGAATCAGCATTACCACAACCACAATTCTTCCTGACATTTGAGCTACACTCATTTATGAAAAGAAACGCTCACACCATATCAGCCTTTATACAACTAAATTGAAAGGAATGAGTTAGTTATAAGATGTACATCCTTCAGTGCTAAGTATGAAAGGGAATGGCATGCTTGCTTGAGTTTCCGGCAGTAGTCCAAGCCACATCTTGTTTCTCTAACACCCTCTCCCCCCCCCCCCTCCCCAAAAAAAAGAGGATCCTGTGATCCTATATTCCGTTTCTCCTCCGAGAAAGTATCTGTGGTGTTTTTCTCAAGTTGCGAAATAAAGAGTCACTAGATAGTCTAGATGGCATGCAACGGCAATACACAATTATCTCAGAAAGACTAATTTAAAATCCGAAATCCAAAAACACGTCCATTTATTGCCACCAACAGCCACACAATGTAAGAAATTCAACATATTGAGCATATTCTTAAGTAATCTAATCACATAAACTAAGCATGCCATGAGAATAAAACAGCTAGAAAGAAACTATACAACATAAGCGTACAGCTTCAGCCACAGACGTTCCAAGTTCAGGAACACTGCAGTTCCGGAAGCAGAGTCTGGAGTAGTTAGCCATTACATCATTGAAGGTATATTGTCCCTACAGACGGAGACCTATAGCCTCCTTTAATATATGCCCGTGGACCAATTCCATTTGGAATGTACGACAAGTACATGCACCATTTTGTGTGTGCATGCACAAGTGCAGAGGGGTTTGAACCAGACACTGGCATTGACTACGCCATAAGAAAAATCAGTAGTAGATTAAAGCACTCGTTCAAGTGAATAAAAAAGGCATTCAATCTGCCTACCTGGACTAACAAGAGTTGGACAGCACAACGGCACTTGACATCAGATATAGCAGCATAAAGTTGCTCTGTTCTTAAGCTCTCTGAGTCCTGATCAAGTGCATCTGAACCAGTAGACTCGCCCGAACCCTGTCTGCTACCAAACTCTTCGTTGCTCCTAACTAAACTATCTTCTTCAGTAACAAAGGAAAAGTCAGGAAGGGTAGAAATAGCAGCCTCTTTCAGTGAAGAAGCCACATCAAGCCATTTGTCATCCGAAAAGAGATCCCCAGCATTGCTAATCAATCTAACAAATGCAGCAATACCAATTCCAGCAAGGCTTTGGTGGGGACGCTTGATGAAGCTCACCAATAGCATCAGAACTTTCTTTAAAAGCGGATTGACAGTGGAATAGAATTTAACAAAGAGGTCTATAATTAGCTCAAGCGACAAAGTACATGTCTCATATAGCCATGAATCTTGATCAAATTCAACTATCTCACCATCACCACCCTCTCCAGCTGGGCCAATTGCATGGTGAACATAATCAAATATGCGAAACAGAACTGATTCAAATACTCGCTCCCATAGCAGAAGTGAAAAAAGACGACCATGGTTCCGTAGAGTGTCAAACAAAATCTGCAGTGCACTTTTCCTGATCTCTGGTCTTGGGTCAAAGCTAAGTTCTGACAGACCTGCAAGGAGGAACAAAACAGATTATGCTCAACTCCACATACGTAACCTGTCAAAAATAGTCCACATCAAATACAATAAAAAAACAAATTAGAGCTGACTGGTACCGAGCACTAAGGAGTTTGTGTTTTTAAATAGGGTTTCAGATACATGTTGAATGACCCCACCGATGATCATGACATGGGAATAAATAAGCGGAAAACTTATGACACCCAGGCTCCAATTTTGATAAAGGGAACTCTCATACATGTCATTGGATTACGTTTCTAGAACATTCCAGACCCCAAAATATGTTCCAAGTATTTCAGAGGCTAAAGGCACAAGTACATAAAGAGGAACCTCTTATAAGAAATCACCAACTTTGACTGCTCTTACCTGCCAACAAAGGAAACCAGAAGTATAGGTGATCCTCCCTATCACTCAACTCTCCATTCCCCACCTTTCCATCTTTTGCTTTCTGACATAATGATGGAGACAGATTCCCGGAAGCTTCCTTATCCTTGTTTTTCCCCGAAAATCCAAGATCTCCTTCAGCAAGCTTCTCTGCACAATGGCGCAGGAAGCCGATGGCACTGAGACTAATGTCCTTGTTGAATCTACTATTGGTGAATGCAACAAGGCAGTTTACACAATCGGTAAAGGTAGTGGTCTCAGTCTCAGTGATATATGGGAAGTAGTCTCGTACAATCTTCTCCATAATTTCAAAGGCCAAGAGAACTATGTTTTTATGGTCATCATATGCTGCTGTTGTGAAGACCTGCTCATGTGAAGAGCAGAAAACAGTTATTAACAGGTTAGGCAATATAACAATGCTAAAGAGCAAACACATTGCAAATAAGGGCAAGAATTTCATCCCCTTGAAAAGAAAAAGAGCTGTGATTTTGCGTTCAGCTTGATTGGGTGACAGTGACACCATCTCACACAACCGAGAGGGCGAGACTGAGCCCAACATTTCAATATTTTCTCTCTTTTTTGCAGCTGACAGGGATGCTCGTGTATCTGATTATTTGGAGCACTCTCCTTATTTAGCTGTTTGGTCCCCTGTTTTTGTTCATCCAGCCTTCCCAGAGGATGATAGCGTCAATCAGTTCTTTGCCATGCTTCGCATGGCTTCTCTGAGAGCCTCCCTCTTGACATAGTTAGATGGAGCCTTACCTCCACTGAGAAATTAACTGTCAAGTTTTATTTTTCCTTCATCTTTCTTCCCCTCTTGGCAATGCATCATCAACGTTTTCAGATTGCGGCTTTCCATTTCCATGGAATATTATCTGGAAGTCTTGGGCCCCTTCAAAAGTATCCTTTTGTGTGGGAATTTTGCCTAGGCAAGATCTTAACTTCACAAAAGAGGGGTAAAATCTTGGCCAACAGATGCTTTATGTGCAAAAATGGTCTAGAAACTTTATACCATTTACTTCTCCATTGCCCAATTGCTAGAAACCTTTGGGAAATAGCCTTTAGTTGCTTGGGCCGCATTGGGTGATACCAAGTTCTGTGAGTCATCAATTATCGACATGGGAAGGTTTTTTTTGGGAGAAGGGCCAAGTTTAAAGTCCTCTGAGCCATCCTGATGCTATCTTTTGGTTATTATGAATGGAGAGAAATAGGAGAGTTTTCAATGCGATGGAAACCTCCTTAGAGTGGTTAAAGGATAAGCAGCTCAAGACTCTTTTCTTTTGGGAAGAGGAGGTTTTTTTGTTCCTCCTTGTTGGAAGTCATTGATTTTCTAAATAACTTACTATTGGGCTGTAATTAGCTTTCGTGAGATGCTGTAGTAGCATCCTTGCTTGTAAATTGCCTCTTTTTTTATAATATATATAACCTTTTTCTTATAGAAAATGACTTCCAATTTCCAATATAACAAAGGAACCATAAAATGACTTTTTTAGTTACCACTAAAAAATTCAAATATCACCCCTCAAAACAATTGTCTCACCACACTTCCTGGTGAGATGGTCTAACCCGAGGCCCTTGCCCGATCACTCCCTTCACTATGAGGGGGTAAATCTGATCATAAATAAATGCAATTTTGTTAGTAGTCCTCACACAAGCAGCACCATTCTCCTCTATTCTATCAACAAAAGACAACTAGTCCTAGCTCATGCATCCTTATGGGACCCAAGATAGAATTAAAACACAGGAAACAGCCATGAAAGTATCCATTAAACCATCTTGTCCCATGTGGATAAACAAAAGGGCTCTTCCATTCATCACCCTACTTATCTCACCAAAATGTAAAACAAAAAGATGGAAAAATAGCGAAAGTGGACAGGAGAATGATTCAGCTTCTACCAGCATAACCACCATCATATGGTCATGCCACATGCACAGCCTCCAATCAGATTTTCAGTTTTCTACTTGTACGGTCATAAAAAGCAGCCCAAGATAGCCACCAACAGCAAGCTAACATCGGCAGTAAGGATTATGCTGCCATTCGCCAAGTAGAAGGAAAGTATTCACAGGCAGAAACACTCAGATACCACCAGAGGTGAGTGAGACCCACACCTCATCATTGTTTTGCGATGTTCCTCATTCACTTTTTTGGGGGCGGGGGGGACATTGACAGAAATACAAGGAATATACGGCCGAATGAACGAAAAGAGATGCCAGACAAAGTGACAAACAATAGACTGACTTCATTCAAATACACTCCTTGTTCATTCTTCCTATGCAAGATAGAGTTATTTCCTAATTTTCTCCAAAAACTCCGCAACAGAGGGATTGTCATTTAGAGGTAACAAGAGTTGAAAACATGACAGAACCCAAATTAGATGAACCACATACCATGAACATGCTCTTCCATCCAGATTTGACATTATTTACTCTGGATAGCACCATCTGAGATACACATCTGATTATAAGCTCCCTGATCTCAACAGCACTACTCTTCCGCATAACAATTACAAAGGGCTTCATAAACTCATTTTGAAAGTTATAATTGGCCAATTCTTCTCTTTCCAGAAACTTCATTGATAATTGACGCAAAGAATCCATAGCAAAAATAGCAATTGATAGATTTTCGGAGCAGCCAATAGCTACAAAGAAGTCGGCAAGCACATGCCAGATGCTTGACCAAACAAGCCTAATGCGGTTCATGTTGTAGTGCCTGTTATGGCAAGACAGATGAGCAAATTGGGTAAGCATCAAATGGAGCAACGATGAAAATAATGAAGTACTTCATTGTGATCATTAAAGGTGTACACGATGCTTACGCAATCTCGACAATCTTTGTCAGGCTGAAAACTCGTGGATCAGAGGCAGATCGTAATTCCTCCATAGAGACCTTGCACAGGGCTTTAACAAAATCAATAATTGCTTCACTGTTTAACTTTTGACTTCGGGTAAATATCCTATTCATTTCAGCACTTCCAACTTGTTCAAGCATGTTCAAATTAGAGACTAAGTTACTCATTTCTTCAGATGTAACAGAAGCATTGCCACCGATGCCAGCACTATCATAAGAGCCTCTTCTTACAGCAGCAGCTGCATATTGAATTTTTCCTGCTCCTTTTTTGTTCAAAAGCGGAAGAATATTAGACTTGGCCTGTCTGGACTTTTCATGATCACTTTGGGGAATAGCAAAAAAAGTCGCATCTGGCGGAGCACCTTCTCCAAGGAGGTACAGATGCTCAAAACGCGAAACGCATGTCAAGATATGCTCCCATGCTTCTTGCAAGTAATTTCCATCTTCATCTGCAATTCTAACGATAGCCTGCCAAACAACAATGCAAAAGAAATCACATTGTCTTTAAACAAATGACCATATGAAAAAATGAAATGTAACCATAAAGAGAGAAATGAACCTTTTTTATCATACTCAAAACTGTACTATGTGGAATGACAATTAATTGAACAATCATTTCCAACCATGGATACAATATCAGAAAATTCCGTGATAAAACAGTAGCATCGGAAAGGTTTTGAAGTAAAGTTGTCTCTGATCCATAAACGTTCTTTTTTTTATAGAAAAAAGGTAATATTAATATAGAAATATCGCAAGATCAGGTACATCATAGAAAGCATCATGCAAAAGACTATATACAAGCTATCCACAAAGTCGGCCACATCAAAAGAGGAAGATCTAAGCTTTCCATTATCCCAAAAGTAGAGAGTATTGGATGAAATTATCTTTGAAGAACTGAAGAGCAAGAAAGCATCATACAAAAGACTATATACATCCAGCAATGTTCTCTTTAACACTCACCTCAAAATTGAAGGTACAAATAGGCATAGAAACCAACAATTACAGGACTTTTAATGTGTATTATAGCATTCTCAACTAATGTCTTTTATCAACTACAAGTCAGGCTAAAATTGGGAACAACCTTTAGCATATATCAGGATGAAAACACTAGCCTAAAGTAGATCAGGACTATTCAAGCAATTAATTTCATAAATAATGAAATACATGCAACTTAAATGTTCAGTAGAGGTCAAACCAACACAAGAAGCATGACCAAACAAAACAATAGTGGAAAAGGTAATGAATTTTTAGTTTTTTTGGTTTTTTTGGTTTGGGGGTAGGGGGGTGGTTGTTCTTGCTTAGTGTTCTTTTTTTCTTACCTTTTTTTGGGTAAAGTGCTTCATGTGTTCGTTTACATCTTCTGAATATCTATGTACACGGCCCAGGAACAAACCATTCTAAACAATATATGTATATGTTTCCATGCTAGGGTAACTAACTACTAAAACTGACATATTTAACTTGTAGAAGAATAATCAAAAAAAAATTCTCTTGGATAATCAGATCCAGTAAAATACCAACCTTGATAGCATATATATTTTTCTGTTTGATATCAGCAGGTGAATGGAGAGATGTAAACTTTGCTAGCGATGTCACAAAAGCAGCCCTCTGAGTCTTCATCGACATCACTGAAGTAACATGGATTGCATACCGAAAACCTTCAAGGCACAATGATATAATTACTTCATCATCACTTTGATCGAGTGGAACACTGAAAGCTGCCAGCATAGGAGCCCAGCAAACCTCAACCATGAATCTCAGGATTACAGCATCTGTTGCTGAATAATAAGCTGACCTACAAGTTGCTATGTAATATGAGTAACTAAAAATAAGCACCAAGGCTATGGTTCAACTCACTGCAATAAGACCTCAAACAAAAAGAAAGATGATCACAACCCATAGTTTAACTCATTCGGTGACAGACTGACAGTTTAACTCGCTAATCTCATATATGCTTTCATGGGATCTTAATCTTATGAAGGAACAAAAAATTTTGAAGCAAGAAAGCAGATTTCTAAATCTTACTCAGATTTGCGAGCTTTTTCTTTGAACTGTTCTTGCATACGCCTGATTAGGTCATCACTGGTCTCCACATAGCTGTCTTCGCCCCGTTTAGGAATCACAATATTCAAGATGCTGTCCAAGCCCAAGATTCTGTTGGAATTCAAAGATTGCCTCTGTTGAAGAGATAGGTCATTGTCCTTCATTTTAATCTCATTTTTGGTAATCCTATCATACAAAGATCTCATATACTCTTCAGGGAGATCTTTTCCATCATCTATGCCACGATTATTTCTGATGAAATCTTCAGCTGACATCTGCACATTCAGTATCCCAGAGAAAAGACAGCTCAATGATGGCTGATTTAGACACTTGAGAAGTTCTAAAGGGAAGCATTTATATAGTATATACCTTATTCTTAACCATAGGGCTATGTGCATCTGTGTTGAGCATAATAACAGAATAGGCAAGGACATAGGCTGTGTCTGCACTGGAGAATGCCTTTGGATTACATTTCCAATAACGCTCAGCAAACTTCTCCATGATTCGATCAATCTTCTGGGCCTCACCAGGCAACCTAAAGCCTTGCAGAAAGACCCTAATTGCCTCATCCAGCTCCTTCCCTTGGAAGTCAAAGGAATCCACATATGCATGCATGACTTTCAATGACATTTCTTCTCTTTCCCCAAGATAATCACCAATCAGGGTCTTGTCCAAACCAGCAGCATCTTTGAGAAATGCTGCTATTTCCTCTGGTGAACTGCCTACTTTATTAGCATTAATAAGGAACTCAATCCCTTTTTTCGGTTTCCTATTGAAAAGAGATATACCTTCCTGCCATAAACTAAACATTAGGGAGGAAGTGAAATGCAAATATCAATAGCAAGCAAATAGAACCTCATAATGCAAACGACAGCCAATATGCACTCTGCCATAATGTAGTCCAGTAACTTTACCTGAAGTTCCAACTTGTATGCTCGGCGTTGCTCGATTGTTTGCACATCAGAAACATCATTTGGAGCCTCTGAAGGACAATCAGATGCTTCTGCAGGCTCATCAGCATTTCCATTTGCCAAATGAGGACCGCCAACTTCAGGACTAGTCTCAGCTGGCTCATGCTTCTTTGCCGAATGAGGCTCAGGGATCCGCAGTTGCTGATTCATCCAATCCCCCATGGATTTCAGAATAGCCACCAAAGACTTCATTGCTTCAAATTTCAGAGTTACTTCCTGTGGCGGCAACAATGTAGTAGTAGCACCGGGTGGGACACCTTGAGCCGTTTTAAGCAGGCCATTGACCATTCTGCAACAATAAGGCCAAGAAAAGAATGCACTCTCAAGTAAGGGAACTACAAGAGATCAATCTCAATTATCAGGGCAGAATCCAGACAATCCCAATTGTCAAGACAGACCATTCTGCGAAAACAAGACCATAAACACTTTTTAAAAGATTGATACGCCCCTGTTTTCATCAACAGACACAGTTTACTTTGACACAAGCAGACAGAGCATACCTTTCAAATATGTTAGATGAATTGACGTCACAGTCATAATTGATAAATATGTCAACCAATATCTGAGAATCCTCACAGAGTTTCTCTAGAAATCGCAGCACTATCATCTTCTGCTGAAAATTTGGTTGAGCTACATTTTCCAGAACTCTTAGAACTATCATTGGGAAGAACACACCAATCTCTGCCTTCAAGCCTGCTCTAAATCTCGCCACCAGACTCATAAAAATGGAGCATGAAAGCTGGAAAACTATCATTAGGGTTGAAGCACTGTTCTTAAGCAATGACAAACATAGATATTGTTTGATAGCACCCAAAAATCTGCACCGCAAAAAGATTGCAATAAATAAATTATAATCAACAACCACAGAGAAGGTAACCAACATAAAACATAAAGAAGTGACTCAATGAACTAATGAATCTCGACAAGAGCTTATCCAGAAAACATGCAACATGAGAAAGGCTCTAATGGGGATTCTTCAAGAGCTTTTACACATGAATCTTTTGAGGAAACCAAATAATGTTTAACAAACAGCAAATTAAGGCCAAGATTGGTACTCATTGATAGTGCATAAATTGGAAGACTATAAGATTGCATTTAGATCATGTACAGACTGTGTATGAAAACAACAGGCGCCCTCTTCCTTTGGAAAGTTAGAAGGAATAAAGCCCAAGGGTTGCGAAGGGTTTGATCCTCGTATCTATCTACCAGGTAGTCATTCACAAGTCCCTCATTACTGCTGCTCAAGATATCCAAAGTACAGACATAGGCCCCCATAGGGACAGGCCCTGCTTCTCCCACAGTTGCAGTCTTACAGAGTTAGTCAGTCCGCACAAAAGAAACTATTCAGCTGGACACAATAGTCAAAGGGCTAGCTAGACACGGTAATGCTTCCCAATGAGTTAAAAAGACCACTCACGGATAATATATATGCTTCCAGAGAACCTATCTCCATCCATTCAACCTCACTAAAACTGCTGCTTTCCTGTGTTTAAATCCTCACCTATCTCAATCTGTAATGCAAGTGCTGCACTCCTCCAAAACTAAGCATTGTAACTGCCGTCAACTTCTGTCCTTAATCAAGCCCTTCACTGCCCAGCCGACAATCAAATGGGCAGCAAAGCCCCCGCGTCTTCACTTGCTCCAACCACATATCTCATATGGCCCCTTCTTGCTCGTGATAGAGCAAAATGTATGACAAAATATTCATCCACAGATCATGTTAATTTGTCATGTACTCAGGATGGGGTAAGTTCCTCCATGTCTTCGTGAACAATGACTGATGTGTTCATGAATTTAAAGCATGACTAATGCATATACTGAAAAGAGCTATAAAAAGCAAGCATGTTTCCATGACTGGCAATCCCAATAAGTGATTTAAGGCAAGATTGAAAATCACATTACTGCAGAAGGGTGCACAGTGGTTGCATACAAGCCATCTGTACAATGTATGTCACCTGAGGTATAGAGAGTTACATCTCAAGTCACCATCAAACAGGACTACAAAGATGATCAAGAGTTATCATAGGAACAGGCACCAATCCACATGCCCTTTTTTAGTATTGGATAAATCAGCATACTGGGTATTCAAAACATACTCCTACATAGCTATGTGGAAGAATGGCTACACATGGGCTAAACATCTACCAAAAATTATTGTAGATATCTATGGATTCTTGACAAGATGCGTATATGCATCTAACATAGGTGGCCGAACATAACTGGCCATATTGCACACCATTTCAAGAAGGACATGTAATTCGGAGACATGGAAATAAACACATTCAACCAGGCACCAGGTCTAGCGTTTATTTAGCAGAATATAGTTAAATTGAAACCAATTCAATGCACTTAAATCAGGTGCTCTCATAAACATTAACAATATGTCATTATCATCATACGACGTGAGAAGTGGGCCAATAGAGGACCTCACCTATCACTGGTCCTAAAGACTGCCCCAGCATTCTCCAACAAGATCTTAAGCAACTCCAAAGCAACAATCTTGCCCCTCATGAGTTGAGGGTCAGCCAAAGCCTCTTTTGGCGGCGTCTTCATTGACAACTTACAAAGAGCCCTGAACACCAAGAATGCATCCCTCCTAAGCTTATTCCCAATCTGAACCTCCAAATCATCATCCCTTTCCGGCATTCCCACAGTCGCTGCCCCATCTTCCCCATCCAACTCCCCTTTTCTCCCCTCCAACGCAGTCTTATACATACTAATCTCCCAATATTTAGCATCCAACATATCCTTATCCGTGGAATCCAACAAATCAGCAGGGTTAGTCCCCTCCACCGTAGCATTAATCCTCGACTCGAATGCCCCATCATGAACTGGAACTGCCCCGCTACCCTTCTCAGGCAAGGGAATAGGATTCAAAACCCCATCAATGTCCTGCATAATCTTAGTGATAAACCCTTGAACGAACACCGTCATCCCAGGATCGCCATCCGCCGCCTCCGGCGGCTCCATGAGCTCGGCAACAACAATTGGCTGCACCGGAACTGTACTCGAATCAGCCTCCATTCGCCGGAAAACAATCACCAACATCTGGATCAACGAAGCTTTTGCTGTGGTCTGATTCACCACATTCTTACTCGCTAAATAGATATCATAGCAAGTCCTAACAATCTGCAACAAGCAATCGCCATGAATCCTAAGACTAGTCGAAGTGACGGCCGAAAGTAGGGTTTTAAGCACAAGAAGCTCAATGCCTTCATCGCTGATACTCTCCGTACACTTGCACACCGAGTCGATGAGTCCAGCGAGTAGCTTCGACTCGGGGAGTGAGCCCTCCGGATCAGCCTCGCCGCGTAGGTAGCCATGGGAGATCAGCTTCTGTATACAATCCACCCCAGCTTCGGCGATCTTCGGGTTTCCAGATAAGCAAGCCTTGATAAGCGGCGACAAGATGACTTCCGAATCAGCAACGGAGTACTCATGAGCGCCACCGTCGTAGACGGGGCCCGCGGCAGCGGAGACGACGGCGTCGGCGGTGGTCGGAGATTCAGGGGAGGAGAGAGAGAGAGGATTCGGTGAGTTGAGCTTGTCTAGAAGAGACTTGCACTCGTGAGCAAGCTTGGAGTGCTTCCGCCATGACCCGTTCTTGATGATCTTCTCCAACGAAGGGGCCAGCACCTGCTTCAGCCGGGAATCGGCTTCCGAAGAAGCCATTCCCGATGACTATGAAATGGATCTAAGAGATGAAGGCTATCGGAATCTGGCCGGAGTTTGGGATTTTCCGGCGACTGAATCGACTCAACGAGTTCTGCTCAAAGAAGGTAGAGAGAGCGAGACAGAGCAGGACGAGGAGATCGAGATCGGCGATTTCGGGGTGTCTCTGCTACTGAGGAGTGAGAGATTGTCTCGTGCTTCAGTTTAGCCATTCCGATTCCTTTTTAATTTCCTTTTTCTTTTCTTTTAGATTTTTTTTTTTTTTAACAAAGATATCTCTCTCCTCCACATGGAAATGGAGGGAGAGTGGTCGAATATGGATGACAACATTTGTTTTTCTTCAATGGAAATGTGTTTGGTTGGTGTTTGGATTTGAAAAGGCATTACGCACATACTGGAAATGCCTGAATGCCTGAATGGGTATATAACTATGTGTAGCTTTCATACCAAGACCAAAAAAGAAATATTTGTTCACTTTTTTATCATTGGAAATGGATAATATGCTGTCAGAGCTATGTATCCTCACGAAATCGGGACTCATACTGATAGGTGGTGATGTTGTATTGTCGGAGTTGTGTATAATAAGAGTTAATCATCATATACTATTATGATTTAACTATCAATTTATGATTAAAATGATATTTGCATTTAAAATAATCATCATTTATCAAATTATGTGGACGAACTCTCTTAATAGAAGTTAGTATTGTGCAACATTTTAGCTTTCTGTTTAATACCATAAGCTATGATTCATAGTTTCGTACTCTTAATCATACCTATTCTGGTTAATCCCTCAATCCTTGTATGGGTCTCCCCCCATTGGATGTAGATGAGTGCAAAATATGACAATAAATAATATTTAAATGGGACCTTTAACAATAATCATAGTAGATTTTATTAATTAAACTAACTAGCGTCATAGGAAATTACCTAAAATGAAAAAGTACGATATAGGGTCTGTTCTTTTTATGGGTCAATTCCAAAATACCAGCATCAACCCACTTCAGCATAATTTAACCCACTTTCCTTATTTTAACAAAGTTCATTTTATCACATAAAAAAAAATTCAACTCATTTCAACTTATTTTAACCCAATCCAATCTAATTCAACCTACCTCAATTTGCTTCAACCCACATCACCTTTTTCCATATCCCACTTTACCCAAAAAAAAACAGGCCCACATTTGATGACTTGTCGATGATTGCCTAGGCTTGCTTGAGAAGCTAGAATCGAGTCCAGTAATGAAGCCATTAGGCCCACACTACACCACCCAAGCATCAATTGATCAGCTCAATCCACAACAGAATGTGGCCCATCATTCCTTTAGAACAAGACTGATCATACTTGTACCCGTTTGTTCCTGGACCATATTCTTGACCCGATTCAGCTAGACTATCCAGTCCATCAACCCATTGCAGCAAATCCAATCCGCCCACTATTCATTTAAGCGTCACCGCTCATATGGCACTGACCATCTCCACCCCCCTAGAAGTTATATTATTCATTTCACCGAATTCGAGTTATTGTGGACCCAATAAAGAGTACATCTCTCTCATTTTAGATTTTCTTCATTCACAAGACTCAAACCCGAGATCTTACTTAAGAAAAATAAGTGTCAAATCACTTGAACCAATATATGTTACATTGGTGGGCATTAGCCATTTATGTTGGCATGATTTCTATTTTAAATTTCATAATTACTTTAAATCATACACTTCTATAAGCATATTTTAAAAATTACCTAAGAAAAATTCATACCTATGAGGGAAAGTCTACAAGGTTTGGATATTGGCAACCTAACTTCAAATCTGTGCAATTTATTACAATAATAAATATTATCCTTAAAAAATAGTCATATTTATGTTTCTAATATTTAATATACGACCATTGTTCTTGTTTTCGATTAACCAAAATATCATCAATTAACAACATAGAAATAAAATAGAATAAGAAATTAAGTGATTACTTTCAATAGTTGAAACTTCACTATAAGAAGGACTAAATTCATTATTAAATTATATTGTAGTAAATTACTAGAAACAACAACAACAACAATAACAACACCTTTCAGTGTGGTTCCTATTTTCACGGGGTTTGGGAAGATCCAGATGTAGGCAACCTTATCTCTACCGATATTCCTGCCCGTAGAGAGGATGATTCCTGTAGTAAATCACTAAAAAATGGTATATAATTGTTGTTAGTGTTATTACATATACAATCTACAGGTAGTCAACGAACATTTCAATCTCTATACATGTTTATGTGATAAACTATTAAAAATTGATCACTTTTTATGTATTGCTGAATACACTTTTTAAAATTTTTGAGATAAATATATACTAATGCTTATCAGTGAATTAAATTTCTAAATTATTTTGAAAAACAAATAAACTGTTAACTTTGTCATTCATAACCTAGGTGAGTTTTAGTGTACTTTATTATAATTTGCTTGAATTAATATAGATAAATTAAGATAATCTAAATCTTAAAAAAATTTCCCACTAATTAGCTCATTATTGTATATTTTTAACACATTCGTAATTTAATTTATGTTGGTGTCCACATGATAAACCTATAAAAACCATTAAAATTAAAACAAAAAATAAAATAAAAATTTGTACATCGCATGGGTGCCCAAAACTAGTTCAAATAAAATAATTTTTATAAGATAACTTATTATTCATTAAAAAGCTTCAAAGTCATCTTATATTAATATGTGTTACGATAATATATATCCCCACCATAAATTAGCTAGCGAGGGAGAAAAAACTCACCAGATTGTTATTACATTAAATTTGCACGAAATTTAATTCTTAACACTTTACCAAAGGAGACAAGGGGTTTTATGTTTAAATAAGCATAGATTACGATATGCACGAATAGAGTAACAAAGTGAAGTAACAGAAATGAGATATGTACATTTCCAAAATTATATAGGTTGAAGTAGGGCTGGCAAAAATTTGAATCCGGGTCAATTCGGGTCCGTAGAAATCGGACATTCAGATAAAAACTTCATACCCGAACCCTGTTCGGATTATAAATCGGACACTTTGACCAGAATCGGACCCGGAACCAGTTGTCCGAATTTGTGATATGATTTTAGGACATTCAGACCGAAATTTTGTGTGACCGAACCCAAACCCAATTTTTTAATGTCCGAACCCGATTGTCCGAATTTGTTTTTATAAAATTTTCTAAAGAATTTGGACTAAAATTACATATAAATGTAGTTGTCCGATGTCCGAATTTTTCCGAACCCAAAATGGTTCAAAAATTTGGACAACCTGAACCCGATCCGGATTTAAATTTGGATATTACCGATTGTCCGAATTTTAAATTCGGACATAAATTTGGTGACCATACCCAGTTTTTTTTTTATCGGACAAATTTGGATAATCGGATCGAACAGATTTTTGTCAGCCCTATATTGAAGTATAGATAATCTTGTAACTTTAATAGCCACTGTAATTCCACATATATGTCCTGACAATGATTTTCACTCCTCTTACGGGGTGCGAAATATATAATCCAGTAAACATCATAATTACTTCATAAACAAAAAGCAAAACGCTATTGAATCAAAACATTCTTAACCAAGTAAAAATTCGCATATTATACTCATACAATAATTGCGTCAGGAGCTAATATTTTTCACCAGCACCTTCTAAAATGACTAATCCAATAAAAATAATAAAATGCAAAAAGGAAAATAAAATTACAGGCAAATTTTACAACTCGACAGCTTCTATATAATTAACAAGTACTTCACCTTGTCTCGTTGCTTATATTATATAAACATAAAATGCTAAAAAGGGGAAATATAAATATTAAAAGGGAAAATAAATAACAACAACGCCAATTGTGACAAATTAGGTTGAAATCAGTTATTCAAATTAATATAATCCCCCAAATTCCTAAAATATTGTCATCAGAGAGCACTTCGGGTCACTCTCATCTCATTTGGACAAGGACGATGAAGGTGATGGGTCACTGCATGGCACGTGACCAAGAGGCGGAGGCCCGTGCCTTTGGAGTAGCTCACGTGCCATTGCTTGAAAATCACCTCCTACATGGGTTGGGCTTCTGTCCATTGATCCAAACTGGCGATGGTCCATTGGGCCTCGCTGTTGCTGAATCGCCCATGATGGTTGGCCCATTGGGTCAAAGAGTGAGGACAAGTCATAGGTGGCCGGCACGGTGGACGACGGTAGGTCGGCGATTGACAGTTGCGGTGGCGGTATTAGCGGTTGCGGAGGTGGTGGCGGCGGAGTTGGGACTTCTAAAGTGGCCAAGTGCGCTTGTAAATAGGAGAGCTCTGTTTGTAAATTTACCACCTATTAATAAATTTTGCAAAATACAAACATAAAAAGATGTTAGTAAATTAGTTTTGCAATAGATGAATAGAGTAAAGGAAGTATAGGCCATTGATGAATTGTTTGAAAAGTACATCTATCTATTTCGACAGGTTCAGTGTGAGTTCCACTTTTACGAAGTTATGAGAAGATTTATGTATAAACAATCATATTCCTTGAAACAAATCTATCATTAGAGAGACATATTTATAGAAACCCGCATTAAAACTTTCCAAAAATATTTTCATGATCAAAGAACTACTATTATATAAAAGAAACCCGTCATTGAGTTATTCTATCATCTTTTCTAATTTAAAAGAAGGGGAGCCTTGGAGCAACGGTAAGGTTGTCTCTGTATGACCAAAAGGTCACGAGTTCGAGTTGTGGAATCAGCCACTGACAAAATCAGGTTAGGCTGCCAACAATTCACCCATTGGGGTGCGGCCCTTCCCCAGATTTTGTGTGAACGCGGGATGCTTGTGCATCGGGCTGTACAAAATACGGATCTAGACTAGTATAGTCAAAAAATGAAATGCATAATTCCAAGGAAACTGCTTACCTTAGGGCACACTCAGGAGCAAGAAATTAGGGAATAAAATTTTCAGTTAGAAGTCAAGAGGACCCATTGAGTGTCCCCACATTATTACACCTGGGGAGACTGGTGAACCAACGAGCACGAAAATAAGGATCGCAAAACGCACCTCTTAAAAACGCTTTTTCTTCTTGTTATTTTTCTTCTTAAAAAAAAAAAAAAACCGCAGAAGAAACCGATCGACCAATTCCTTAATTTCTGCGAATTTCACGTAGCACAAAAAAATTGGCCGACCAACTTTTTTTAAATAAAAAATTCTTTTAATAAACACCGGAAATACCAGATTAATCTACGCTGGTCGCCGTTTCGAATCCCAACGTACACAAAAGGCAATTTTTTTAAAAATTCCTTTAATTTACCAATGGAAATGGACCCTCAATTTCAGAAAAGCATGGCAGACATAGATTTTAATTTGTAACCCTGAATTCACATCTGCAAACTTTATCATACAAATAATTTATTTGTTTTTCAAACTTTCTGTTTGTTTCTCTTCCCCCAAAGCTGCAATTGGTTTCATTCTATTTCAAACATTCTAGATGAAGAGCACAAATTTTTCCTATCTCTATAGAAAAATGGATCAACATTTTTGTTTTAAGACACCGGTTATTAAATTAAACGATTAATTTTACCTAGAATTGAAAACTCCTTATCCAACATGATAATCCGATCTGAACTCGACTTGAAATTATTGAAAGAAACACGAATCCGATACAAACCGAACCGATTTTGATTTGAAATTGACACGATTTGACCGTTTAGCATAAAAATATGTCATCAAATCTAAAATATTTTGAAAGTTGACACGAAACCGACCTGCTTATTATATAGGTCGACTCGAACCGACCCGTTACTCAACTCTAATTTTAACCGTCAAATTATCTCTGCAGCACTAATTATTTTCTAACATATATCACATAGTACGTAATTTTTTTCGTTTAATTTTTTAGGATCATTTTTAATAAAATAATCTTATACAAAACTTATTCTCAGCATAACTTTAATCCGAATATCAACATATTCAATCATCTAAATATGGAAAATTGACAATTTTATAAGTTGTCAAGGCCAAGTAAAATTAGCCTCGTATTACATTAAAATAACAAATGTATGTACATAACATATGAGATGTTTAAGGGCGGGGGATTTGGGTTTAAAGTACATTTTCTTTCACATCAGCTAAAATTTCACATTTCTTAAAAAATTATGAATGAAAACTAATACAATATTAATATTAAAATGTTTTTTTTTGGGGAGGGGCTAATATTAATCTGATCAAAAGAAGCAAGCAATATTTATTTGCATTTACCTTCTCAAATTCACAACTTCTAATTCCTTTGCACATTCTCAAATTCAACCCATTTATACACATGATTTAGCTTTATATTGATAAAGGTCGAATTGGTTTCTAATTTCGGTAGGGAGCCAAATTACAAGACAGTGTTGTCGATCCATATTATTTTAGAAGCATAACCAATTAAGCAGTTTTTCAAAATTAAATGTGATTAAGTCAATCCACGAATTTCTAATTTTACGATCATTAAATTAAATAAATGAAATTTAGTCCCTAATAGGAGAGTTAAATGAAATTCTATGATTTTTCTCGTGAAAATAAAAATCAATGATTAAATATCAACAGTTTTTTAGAACATTTCATCCTAAAACACTCAACTTCAAATAAGTGCATTACAGATTAATAATTAATCATATATATCAAAATTTATAAGTACCTCCAATTCACTTTCAAACACTTAAGATTTTAAATGTGGATTTGACCACTTAAGGATACACATACATGACCAAATAGGTCTACTTTAAAAAAAAAAAAAAAACTAAGACATGAAATTCATGATTGTCAACAAGAGTTGACAAGAAATTGAGTGCACCTTGAATCAAGCACAGTGAAACAAAACAGTCACAAGTTGACAAGAAGTGAACCACACCTTGCACTCCACCATAAGCAACAACACATCAAAAAAACACGGAGTGTCAGCTAATTCAACTGATAAGAAGTTAGGCATCTACCAAGACAGGTGCCTGGGTCTGGAGAAAGAATTAACAAACCTGTTGTTGAAGAGCAAAGATGTGAGCAACACAGCCATAGATGGGGTCTCGGAGTCTAGCCTGAGCCTCAAAACAAATGGTGACAACCGCATCGAGCCGCTTGTGAACTGGGATGTGGTGGAGGAGCTTAGACACGTTGCTAGCTCCAAACACCTTATGAACCGCGGCAAAGTGGGCCGCCCCTTGTTCCGAGTCAAAGTAAGGGGCAAATATACACCCCGCCACACACTTCCTCCTTAAAAACTTACATGCCCCACACGGGCCACCGCCACCACCTCCGCCACTGCTGCCACCACCTCCGCCGCCACTGCTGCTAGGGTTTGCACAACTCATTGAATTTTGGGGGGGTTTTTCTTTTTTCTTTTTTTTGGGGGGGAGGTGGGGTTTTAGCTATATAGGGGTGAAGGGGAGGGGGGTATAAAAGGAGGGGAATTGAACTAGGTAGGGGAAGGGGGGTGTTTGTGAAGAAGGTAGGTGAGTGTTTTATTGGGTAGGTTGGGTTTTTAGGGGTGGTTTTTTGGGGGGGGGGGGTTTTAAGGGTTTTTTTTTTTTTTTTGGGAAGGGGTGAAGATTTAAGAAGATGAAGAAGATGATGAAGAAGATGAAGAAGACTTTAAAGCCACGCGAAAGAGCAAAGAGTAGAGAAGCTAAGCTAAGGAAATGTACGTTTAACAAGGTTGCTTGCGTGAAGCAAACATGCGATAAGCCCTAGCTTAGCATTAACTTAACCCACCTCCAAACCCCCTGTCTCTCTCTCTCTCTCTAAATCTCTCTCCCACCTGCCCTTTTCTAAAATTCCTATGCCTTTCTCTCGTGAATTTCTCTCTCAACCACAAGCCTCTCTCTCTGCTAGACAGAGATGCATGCTAGTTTGTTATATAGCATCCTCGTCTATAGAAGAGAGTTTTTTAATTATATACTCAGTACCGGTTGCATTTTTACAAAATTTAGGATTTTTAATTGCATGAATAAGACTGTGTACATCTAATATATATACTTAAGACCTTATAAATTTGAGACCCGATCGAGTTGTCGCTATTTATATGTAGATATAAGGGTTTTTTTTTATTGATTTATATACTATATGTAATTTGCTTAGCTTGCTTTTCGAAGGGTCTTGGATCCTCTATTTTACTGGAATCAAGATACTGTTTGTTCAAAAATAAGTAAAGTTATTCCATCACAGATTTTCTCTATTCATAAAAGAAGAACCTGAAATTTTACTTTAGGGGAACAAATATCAAACCATTTGAACTAACGTGTATTACTTAGTTTGCTTTTGTGTGTGGTTTGTTTTCGACTGTTACTAGATTTTCTCTCTCAAGTTATCTCTCTCTCAAATAGTGAAACGTGTCCTTGGGAGTCTATCTAAATATATGGCCTTTAGCTGCGTGTTTCAAGCTGCGTAGAGGCAAAAAGACGCAAGCTTACATATATAATTCTCTTGTTGAAAACGACTAGGCTTGATTTCACTTTCATTGTGTGCCATTAATCCTTTATATATATTTGTATGTATTGAGATTATCAGGAATTCATCTAGCTACCTACTAGTCACTTATGGTGTGCATAGCTACAAATCTTTGCCAAGAATGGATACATATTACTATATTAGCTAGTTTTGATTATGTTAATTAATATTATATTACCTAATTTATCATGTCTAAGAATCATGAATTTGTCGAGATTGCCCTCATGCCCACAAGTTGTTTTGTTTTGACAATACGTTTATCATACTCCTGGGAACATATGTTCCAACAAGCCACTTCATCAAATATATATTAAAAAAATAAATATATGACAAATACACGCATGAAATATATATATACATGGATAACAAAAGTATGTGTTCCCGAAAACACATAAAAAATTGCCTTGTTTTGATTTCCACTCTATATGGGCCCGCGCGCGGATTACTCATATTAGTGGTTTCATTCGGAAAATACTACACGCGATGGACGTAGTGTGAATTAGACGCATTGGTCACATGTTTTTGTGCGTAGGGTGTACATTTTCAAGGGTAATGATCTGCAACCTCCTAGCTAGTTTGTAACAGCAATTCAGATGTCATGTATATCAGTAGGTTTTAATTGCCCATGCCTAATTAAAGGCAACAATCTAAATAGATATTATATTATAATGACCTCACATATATATCTTGTGATGGGGGGGGGGGGGGAATGTGTTTAAAGCACAGGATGAATTGTTACTTAATTATAACAACTAGTTAGATTCCAGTGATTAGTTACCAAATAATGCTAATTATATGTAATAAACATAAAGCAAATGTTGAAAGTGACATTGAAAACATAGAGTTTTTGGAAAATGATGGTTGCTTCTATTAGTCAATAATATGAAGAAGGCTGGTTATTTAGTAACGCCAATTGGAGTTCTCTCTCTTGTTGATAGCTCTATTTCACCTCAGTTTAGGTTTATCCTTGCTGAGGATATTATTGGCCGCACTCTTGTGAGTAGAGGCGTTTAATATCCTCTCCATTTACCTTTGTAAAAAAAATAAAATAATAATATGAAGAAGGCTAAAAGAAATAAATATTTTGGAACCTAACCAAAGGGTGGGAGAAGCAAATTTTATTTATAGGATATCTATACTCTATAGTTTCTAATTTTGTAAGAAGAAAATTCAACTGTAAAAGAGACACATATACATCCTTGACATGAAATTATGAATAGATGGTTTAGCTAAACTTCACTACATTACTTTCACTGATTTGATCAAGATATCTCATTTTTTAAGAAGTTGTGATTTTTTTTTAAAAAAAAGTCATTTTGTTAATTAAAATGAAGCTTAATTCCATAAAATGAAACCCATAAGACTATAAAAAAGTACAATTACTATAAATTTATAACAAATAAAATTTTTCATTGCAATGTTAAATAATAAATATCTAAGCCATTTTAGAGTTACCTAATTTCTTTTTTAAGATAAGACTGTATTTTAATTAGAAAGCAAATCTTATGAGTAACATGTCTTTCCCTTGAGCAGTATATTGGTTTCAAATATTATGAATGAAGACAAACTATGATACAGAGAGCTTTGTTATTTATTGAGTCAACAATAACTCGATTTTAATAAAATGAATTATCTAAGATGTCCAAAAAAAAGTGAGAATTAATTTATGAACTTCAGTATATATAGTGACGCAAAATATTAATTTATTAAACCAATATATTACATATTAATGCCCGGGCTTGTATGACCTCATCAAATAAGTGGGCCCCACATGCTGTTTTATCAAAATTTCCAAAAACGGGCACCCGATGACCCGACTGCCCATTTCACCTTTTCCCCCCACCGTTTCTCCTCCTCTTGCTTTTACTGAACTTTTAGTTTTTTCCCATCTCTTGCTAGTTGCTTCCATTGTGCTACTATTACTTGACGGTTAAGGAAGACAATTTTCCATCCAAACAAAAAGAAAAAAAAAAAAGAGGGGGTGAGATTGAGGATGAAAATTATCTTTGTAAAAAATAAAAAAAGGGGGGAAGAGAGGGAAAAAAAAAAGAAGGCTAATGCGTTGAGAACAATTAGAATTATCCTTTGTTTTTAAAAGAATATAATTTTTTTATTAAATAAATTATAGAGCTTGTAAAAATTGTATGACCTGAATACTCGAATTTATCCGATATTAAAAAAATGGGTATGATCATGAGTTTGACCTTAATTTAGTCTTGTCTGACACAAAAAACAGGTATTGGATATCAATTTCTTGTCCAAATTTTAACATAGCCTGATTTGTCCAATCTGAACTCGAATTTTTATCAGCACTAATAAATTATTGTAGGATATAAAACAACAAGTTTCAATGTGCATCCAAATATTGCAGGTTTTAAAAGATCAAATTGTAAATATCTTTACATCTGCATCTACTTGAATAAGCAGCAAGGTAATTAACTTACAATATTTATGAGATTTAATTATCTAATCCAAATAAATACAAAGTAAGTAATCAAATCCTAATAACCCAAAGAGTACACTATTCAACATTAATAAAAAAGATGAACAAACCAACCACGAAAATGGACTTTAAATAACCCTCCTCCCCCAAAAAATAAAGAAGAAGGAAAAAAAAAGCAATAACAATAGTAGTAGAAGAAGAAATAAAGAGGGCAAAAAGAGCGCGCCGTCCGGTGAGTGTCGAAAGCGTGTGGTGGGAAGAGGAAGGCAGGCACAATTGTTTAAAAAAAAAAAGAAAAAGAAAGAAAAAGGCTTTGAAATTTAATTTGACTAGCCATTCCAAAACTTATTGACTAGAAAGTTAGTCATTCACCACCACCTGTATTTCCACTGCCCCTAGACGGGCTACTTTGGCTCTTGTACTTCCAAACAAACCCAATACAACCCATTTTCCCTCTTTTTTTCATTTTTCAAATATTTAGTATTTTTCGTATTAATAAGATATTGGAAGGGGAGTCTTTGAGCAACTGTAAGGTTGTTTCCGCATGACCAAAAGGGTCACAGGTTCGAGTCATAAAATCAACCACTGACAAAGTCATATTAGGTTACTTACAATTCACCTATTGGAGTGCGGTCCTTCCCCGAATCTTACGTGAAGACGAAATGCTTGTATACTGGATTGCCCTTTTTCTTATTAATAAGATCTTGATGTAATGATTAATGCCGAGATTATAAGTATATTCTCGTTTGTCCTTTATGTTTTACATCTAGCGGATATAAATAAATATAAGAATCAAAAGTTATTTATCTGAAATCTTAACAATCTTCTAATTTACCTTATTATCTTCTTCTTTCTAGAAAATGCTGGTCACCATCGTCACTTTTTTTTATGCTTTTTCCGATGTGTTTTTTCCCTTGATTAATAACTCTTCCAACAATTTTCGAGAGTGTCTTTGTACCATCTTTTGATGGGTGGTACTATCTCTCACTTTTGAAGCGAATCTACCAAATTTAATTTTACGCTTTTTTAATTGTTTGGAATTAAATTATTAATTGATTGCAATACAAATCTACAACAAACATCAATCCTTCAAATGTAGACTATAATCTCAAGTAAATTTTCTCAAGAAAAAACAATTATACAAATTTAACAGATCTCTTTCTCAAAAACCATATTATAAGACAACCATGAAGAAAAAGATAAGCATTTAAAAGTTTTCACTTCTTAATTAAGCAATATATGATCATATATGCATGAGTGTACGTAACCGGAGATTGGAGTAGTTGAAACAAAAATACACATGCTGATCATAACATTATACAGTAGTCGTTGATTAAATAAAAAAGGAAAAACACTATAGAGTAGTTGAAATTCCTCAACTCCCACGTGCGAAAGTCTTAATATTGCTTCTTTTATCCGTCATTAACTCTTTAATTAGTAGTAATTAATTATCTAATTACGAGGCAATCCCAACGCTAAATTTGAAAGCAAAAAACTTCTACCAACCTGAGCTTATATTTTTACCCGCGCAACCAGAATTGTACAACACGAGGAATATTGTGGACTCCAATGTGTAGTTTTTTAGATGACTAATATAAAATTAAACATCAATATAGATTGGTTCAAGTGGTTTCTCACTTGTTCATCTTAAGCAAGATCTCGAGTTTTAGTATTGTGAATGGAGAAAATTTATGATGGAAGAGTTCTACCTCTTATTGGGCCAATAGTAGCTCGACTCTAGTGAAATGGATGATTCAAAACCAAAAAAAATACAAAATTATATAATCACATCAAAGAATTGGCAAGACCATTTATGCCATAATTAAAAGGATTTGTAGAACTTTACTATTTAAAAAAGGATGTATCAAGGTATGAAGGGTTAAATGTGCATTGACTAATTTGACTTCTAATTTGATGGAAAAAGCGGCAAATATTATTTTATGAGATAGTTTTCGTAAATTGATGTAATATAAGTTGATAAAAATCATTGAAAAGAAGTGATTTATAAATATAATTAAAACAATTTGAATATAGATTCAAAGAAATATAATTCGCTATAATGATCGGCGTGAGATAAATGTAATTCTCTTTTTCTTCTAGTAAAAAAAATGAGACGTACGATCATATCAAATCATACATTTGAATATTAAATTATAAAATTCTTATGAATATGATACTCTTTAACTTAATTTAAATTTCGGGAATTTATTTTCCTTTTGTTTGACTTTCTCCTTTGACTAATAATAGGTTCACTGAGGCAAAGCTCAATCATCAATAGCACAACGCCCCCCCGTGCGGTTGAAAACCTAGGAAACATAATCCCTCTTTTCCCTAAGGTGTTATCGAGCCTAGTAGTAGTACATGGCTACTATGGTCCCACCCACAAATATTTGGAGTTTATTTTTAGATATAATTTTTTTTATTTAATAATAATGACAATAACTAATGGAAAATAATAGTATACAAATTGCTAATCATACAATACAAGTAATCTAAAATCAGGACTTTAAACAAGAAGATGTCACCCTGTGTCATGACAAGGAAACTGTTCTTTTTGTTTGATTGATGAGTGGGGATTGTGTTTAACAATAAGTAAGCAATTTTATTAAACAAATACAAACTCAAAAAGGGAAGATAAAAAGAAGTTATAGTCAAACATATGAACTTTGGACCAGCCTATGACGAAAGCCTGGATCTAGCTAGCAGTTCCTTTTTTTTTTTTTTTTGGTAAGATACCTAGGCCAGACTTATAAAATATTGCTACATTTTTTTTGTGGGTCTCTTTGAATCAGTCTCTCTACGCGTAGGAATGTCGGTACAGATAAGGTTGCCTATAGCTGGATCTCTCCAAATCCTGCAAAAGCTGGACCCACAGTGGGAGGTGTTGTTGTTGTTGTTTCTTCTTTCTTCTTTTTTTTTTTAATGGCAAGGATCATGTATCACGGGACCTTTTTGTTATGATGATACAGTTTAGTGGGGCTTAATGTAGGAGGAATGAGTGAACGGAGTGAACCATCGTATATAAAAACCTAAACCCAGTGACCTGGTTGGTTACAACTTGTATTATGACTTGTAGCAATGAATAGTGTCTGTTCGCTGATTTGAATGCAATATGTATCCTTCATGCGTCCTCAGTGGTGGAGAAGTAGCCTTGGTGCTATTCTGCCAGTTACTTGTTTGCAAATAGTGCATGCTATAAATTATGTATTAGAATTTAAGTCAAGAGTGTCATCCAACTTATAGAAACAACCGAGCGTCGATCTAAGACCATAAGAATTAGATTGTTTCGAGTTGTCGAACCCATAAATTTACACTATTTAATTAAATGTGCAATACTTGTACACCTCATAGTCACACTGTATTGTAAAGGCAAACGCACATAATAGCATGCATATTTTATTAGAAACCACCATGTAAACACGTTGGTTTCACTATAAAAATTACTGAGATTTTTTCTCATTATATATCATTATCTTCTCTTTTCCCAAAGTGTACGATAAATTTTTCCCCCCATTCACAAATAATCATACAATATCTACAATAAAAATAATTTCCTATTCAGAATACATATGAAATATTGAAATAAATTATCCTCAACCTTAAAATAAATAGAGACAATCCCTTACTCCACTCCAACAAAGCAAAATTAAAAAAAAGAAAAACCAGGTAAAAGATATGCTACAGCAAAATAGATAGGAGTTGTGCTGTTTAAAATTGTGTTGCAGCTGCAAGGAGATTACAGCCTGAAAATCAAATAGTTTTCTTCTGTTTTTTTTTTTTTTTTTAAGGGATGGAACGTAACAAGGCTGTTTTGTATGGGCTAACTGTAGAGATCTGGGCCGTAGTAACTTTGCAATAAAATAAAGTATTGATTTGAAATAAGTGCGTGCAATGCATAGTAAATGGCAGTGGGCATCAGAGTTTTTCCACAAGCAAAAGCCCATTTATTTCTAGTCGGCCCGTTGTCCCCCCTCTGTTTTTTTACCATTATTATGGATGGATTGGTTAAACTCTGATACAGTCGTACAATGAACATTGTACAATCCTATCCAGTCAGATCGCACTTACACTGGTCGTTGTCGTTGTTATTGTTATTATTGTTGTTGTTGTGAGCATTATATGTTTGCGTTAACGATTAAAATTTCTTGCGAAATCTAGGTAGGATTGAGTATAATATGATAATATAAATCATAAAACACCCGATCACAAATTGGATCCGATCAGAAATATCATCAATTGAAATGAATATGATTCAAACTAAACATCTATTTAAACATAATCCAAATAGCGGGTTTGAAATTCACTAGAGACATTAGTTACGGTCTCCCCATTAAGGCCTGTTTTTTTCGTTGGTAAATCCCAATTTACTAACCTCAACCAATTTCAACCCACTTCATAAATTTCAATTAAAAAAAAACCCACATTTTTCACTATTTTGACCAACTTTTACCAATCATATAAAAAAATTTAACCAACTTCAATAAAGAAATACCCATTTCAGTTCATCTTTACCAATATCAACCAACTTTATCCATTTACCAACCTATATTTCTCAATGAAAATAACAAACCCTCAATTATCACATATTCCTGTTCAATCCCATGCATTTTTAGGCAGTACTCATCTGTATGAGCCCAAATGGGGCTATCGTCACTGTATACTAGCTAGACAGAGTTCAAACATCACTGTATACTTTGACACGAAATGTACTTAATGTAGCAATCCCATGATCAACATATGATCTTGTCATATGGAGGACTTATTCAAAATATAGTAACTGTATGAGACAGTATGACTATTCATTTTGTTACTAGCTTTTCAACGATTATATAAATTAACAAAGACTACTTGCTTGACTTTTTTTCTTTTTTCTTTTTTTAATAAAAGAATGGTAGTGTTGTCTCGAGGGAAATAAATTAAGTTGAAAAAGTGGTTACATGGGAAGTGGTGTCCTACTAACCATGGTTGATTGATATAAATTCATGATTGGACATATGATTGAATTACGGATTAAGGGAAAGCAACTCTTTAAAAACTTCTTTAATTTATTTATTGGAATTCACCTTCAGATGATTTTTTTTTTTGGGGTGAGATGAAGGTAGGTTAATTTTTATTAATCAATAGACAGCTTGTCTATAAGTACATAACTGAATATTTTACTCGGACATACTCTAATTTAAATCCGCTCATCACTGTCAGGTAAAACCATCGCAAGATTATGGACAACCGAGTTCCCATATCTCTTGAAATGGGTCCAGATACATGACACCAAACTACAACTAAGGAACAAAATATCAACCCGACCCAACTCAATACTGTAAAAGTGACGCATAAATAAACTAATAGAAATATCACTATTAGACATAGTGACCCATACATAAATCTAGTAGAAAATAAATCGGAACAATTAATGAAAATAATATTACTGATCAAGTATTTCCAATTCTAAATATCGACATATCGGTAAATTAAACTCTTACATCGTAAGGAGAATATATCGTACTGTTAGTTGTTTTGAGGTGGTAGTGATTTTCCAAAACTTGAAGACAAAAGTAATGCACCAAGAGGTCAGCGTGCATGTCTGTAATGTAACACATAAGTAATGGCAACTAGCACGGACTGTGAAGCAGCAGCTGAAACACAGAAACAGAGAGATGACAAGAGAGAGAAGGTAAAGAGGATGGGATGTTTGTCCTTACTAATTCTCCACATGAGGGGGCCAAAGAGGTAGCCTCGCACGTGGACATCGCCCATCTGAATTCTGAGAACAGTGAGCTACAAATATATACATTAGAGATCTAAAAATTAGGTACAAGAATTTATTAAGGACCATCTGTTACTGTTAAGTATTGACTATATTTTGCGTAAAAACCAAACTTAAGATCCATAGAATCACATTCACTATACACATCCTGTTTATGTTTTTATTACAACATAAAAGGAAATATATAAAGATGATGTATTTTACACTAAAATTTATCGTGTCTATGTTCACAATTTAGGTCATATTCGACAAAATCAGTTGTTTAGATTGTTGATAACGTTTCTAATTTAATTATAAGCGGATAGCTGTTTAGATGAGCGGGTGATAGAAATGTGTTCAGTAAATTTAGCTGTTGGGTTAGTTGACTAAGGTTTTGTTTTTTCGCCTTATTTTGTTTGAACTTATCTGAACTTGTTATGAAGTTATTTGCTGAACTTATTCCAAACTTATTCTGAACTTATTTTGAACTTATTAAGCACAAATTTATGAACTTAGTTATGTTGAACTTTTTCTGAACTTATTTTGAATTTATTACTAAACTTATTATGAACCGAACTTATCTGAACTTAGTCTTCAAAAAATAAGTCGAAGAGAACATGACATGAAGTAAATTGACATAATAAGATATAGATAATTTCCAAATATAAAATTTTCAAATGATACTTTTTGAGCAAAAAAAATGAAAAGCTACTTCTGAAGGCCAAAAGTTAATATTGTTAGTTTTTCAAATACGCTGCTTAAAATGCTAAACGATGCTAGTACGTCAAAACACTAGGTTACCAAATACTAAAAATTGGCTGATTAGTGTATTAACTTGATTAAAATACCAAGCATTACTCAAAACACTGTTGCCGAACATGGTATTAGTACTCTTGCTTTCGAGTTACGTACGGCTTAATTAAGATCCTTGTCTATATGACAAAATATATTTTTTTTCCTTAAAGGAGTAGCTAGCTAGATGGCCTGAATTATAACACTAGTAACTAATAGTTATAATCAATTATATCGATTGTCAAATTATAATACGCTAATAGGCATAAAGGATATTAATATAACAAATCAATATTGTACGTCACATTGTTTCTGTTTTGTTCATTACATCAAATGAAGCAAATTAGAAAAAAGCTTGTGGGAACACGTACTAATAAAACACAGAAATGTCGCCTTTAAATCATGCTACTTATCTATTAAATTTGGTATTAATACTTGATGACTGGAAATAATCCATTTACGGATAATATGTTCATTAATTATACTAAATTATTATGAGATCGTCTCATATAAGAATTTGTGATTTTCAAATATTTTCATCCCGTATTACTATGTTTCATTCTGTTTCTTCATATGAAATGGTCTGTAATTTATTGCTTTGGCGTTCATGTTTGAGGTTTTTTTTTTTTTAAAATAGTAATAAATATAAATAAAGAAATGGGGTGGAGTAAATAAAATATTGGATATATATAAATGAAAAGGGTTGCTTCACGCAAGCTGATTTTCCTTTTCCTGAGCCTCTGATGATATTCTCCGACTTGTCGTGGCTTTAAAGTTTACTCCAATCAGCTTACCGCTCAACCCCTCCTCCTTTTATTCTAAAAAATAAGTTAAAATGTTTTGGAAAAAAACCAAGAATTAAATATCTCCCGCATGTATTACCTTCTCATTTTATTAATCTCCTCCTTACCATCCTCTATAATTTAATTCATGGCTGTGTTTAATAGCCTTCCCCCCCCCCCCTCTTAAATTTTTAAAAAATGATCTCATGACCAGTGGTGAAGCCAGCGTGGGTTAGTGGTGTTAGCCGACGCCCCTCTTAAAAAAAAATAATATACGCTTAATTTGTGAGTTAGCTTCTCTCTGATTATGCAGGTTCGAATCCTCTATCCTTCCCATTTTTCGTTTTATTTTTTTTTATTTTTTTAAGCCTCCGGTACACTTCCTCTATTTGTTCGACAGTTTGAGCCCTCAACTCACTCTTCCGACACCCCTATCCGAATTTTCTGTCTTCGCCACTGCTCATGACCTTGGACGTATTTGGTAAAATTAACTGTTTTAATAATGATTAGCTGTTTTACTAGCTCTTAATGATTTCACTAACTATTCGTTGCGACCCAGTAGTGGTTAGTGGTTAGTTGTTTAACTAGTGATTTAAAAAAAAATGTGTTTGATAAATGTAACTGCTGAGGTAGCATATTTATGTAAAATGACTAAAAATTGCACAATACAAAAAGTTTTGTAGTAAATAAAAAGAAACATTTTGTAATTTACAATACAACAACTAGGTAGAGGTTTTTAAAATTTACTTTCATGAGTTTTTGCAAAACACTACATAAACCTCTAACCACTACCTCATCCACAACCTTATCAAATATTTTTAAACAATGATCCATAATATTTTGACCACTACAAATCATTAACCTCTATTTTAACTTTTATTAGCGAACACAACCCTTGTCATATCATATATGAACTTATGTAGGTCATGTTCCCTTCTCATATATATGCTTTTTACACTAATGGCATTTATTTTTGTGTGCGATAATTTCTATTCATTTAATTGTTTGTTATTAGAACGTTGCAAATAATCACTTCAACAATATTCCCAAAGTAGAAGCATATGCATGCATACATTTTTCCTAACTTGAATTGAATCAATATTAATGTTTGCATATGTTAAAAATAGAAATCTTTATGGATTCATTTACGTTGAATTAACCGGAAAGTCATGTGTAGTAAGTCATGTATAATACTCTTTATGTATTATAATACCCAATAACACATAACACCACAACAATATGCGATGAGTAGCTAAGAATAGAGACATAAACAATTAGCTACACGAAACCACTCACTGTAATTCGGAACCTTGAAGAACTCATAACCTAAGAGTTCTCCCTAAGTCCCCATGATGAGACACTCTTATATGAAATTTCTAATTCATTATTGTTAAACTCAGACCCATTAATAAATATTTTCAACAATTTGACCAATTAGTTTAACTACTTATTAGTCTAAAATTTAATTTTTCACCAATAAAAGTACTTGTTAGTTTAAATATAATGTTTAAACGAACTATTTCTATCAACTCCACAAGTAGGCTCCGAAGTGACTCACCACCAACATCACATATTTTTTTAAGGTTAGCCCACTTTCCCTTCACAAATTACTCATCAAGCAATGATGTCACCAACAAAACCTTACATAAGTAGTTTTAGACCCAAACCCTCCAGATGTATATCATATTTTAGAAGGAGTACATACCCTCAAGAATCACGTTAGTAAATATATATTAAAAAATTAATATATGATAAATACACGTATGAAAAACATATAAGAGTAGATAGCGAGAGCATGTGCTCCTAAGATCACATAAGAAATTACCTCCAAACAGACCCTCCTCTTTATATACGAGTCTCCCTAGTCCCTCCCCCACTTCCCCTCTTTCAATACCTCCCATTCTGTCTTACCCTGAACCCTGGAGAGAGAAACCGAGAGAGAGAGAGAGATGAGTGGTGGGCATCACCAAAGTCATGAAAGACAAGGAGGTAGACTGGGGCCGTGTGGAGCATGCAAGTACTTGAGGAGGAAATGCATCAAAGGGTGTGTGTTTGCGCCCTACTTCAACTCCGATGAGGGCGGCGCCGCCCACTTCGCCGCCTTACACAGGGTGTTCGGAGCCAGCAACGCCGCCAAGCTTCTCCTCCGCATCCCCTCCCACCGCCGCCGCGATGCCGTCGTTACTCTCTCCTATGAGGCCTTGTCTAGGGTTCATGATCCCGTTTATGGCTGTGTTTCCCACATTCTCTCTCTTCATCAACAGGTAAATTATACATAATTAACCCTATTTTCAGTGTTTAGATTCCCCCCCCCCCTCTCATTTTGAGAAAAATATGATCAAAATAACATTTTTTTTCAGTTAAAAACCAAATTAAAATTTCTCTTGAGTACCTCAAAAAAAGGAAAAAAAAAGTAAATTCCATATCTCCTAATCCTATGGGAGCAATAATATGAACGGACAGATGAATACTAAATGATTTTTTTTTTCTTGAATCTTTCATTTCACTAGAGTGGATCTAACGTTGGCCTAATAAGGGGTAGAGCTCTACCATCATATATTTTTTCTATTTACAATATTCGAATCCGAAACATTACTTAAAGGGAGCAAGCTAGTGGCAAACCACTAGACCTAACCTGTGTTGGTATGAATACAAAATGACAGTGAGTGAATAAGTCAATTTTTTTTCAAATTTTCCTCCATAAAAAAAGGACTTCTTTATTTTAGGGGTTCTTTTTCATGTTTGAAAATTTGAAACTTTAGGCAATTTGATATTTTCATTCATCAATGAAATTAAAAGAGGGGGGCAAAGATTTGATGTGACAAGAAAATTCCCACAAGAGAATCCCAAGGATTCTTTCTCTGATCTTCTCCTGATCTGTAAGGGCACCCCTAGACATTACCCGCGAGCTCCCCCCCACACACGGGATATCCATCCCCCTCTGGCCACTGCCACACGTGTCCCTCCACGCAATCCTCCACGGCCGGCCGAGTCTCCCCGCGTGCCACTCCTTCCTTGTTTTTTGTTTTTTTTTTTGTTTTTTTAGGTTATAAATAATTTTTATATGATTAAAAAAATAGGTTGTGTGCTATGAAGTGGGTTCATGATAAATTTTTTTATTGGGTTATTCAAATTAGAGTTCCATGGGTTGGAGAAGTAATGGAATGCAAGTTTTAAAAATATGAAATTTTTGCTGAAGTGGCAGGCCAGAGTTCCAAAAAATGGAACTTGGGTTGGGGATGCCCTAAATTTCACACTAATTAATTTGTTTACATCATTCACACAGACCATCACTTAGGGAATTGTGACATCAGATCAGAAATTCTTCATTTTTTCACCTTTGTTGTTCGAGGAAACACCCCCCCCCCCCAAAGTCCTGGCTTGCCAGTAATGGCTAGTAATTTAGTACTTGGTTCAATACCCTGGTCAAGAATTTGACTTAGTGCAAATGAATGTTTATTTTAGTGACTTTGAATATATTTATAGCCTGCAGTTAATAGGTCTAGTTTGGTACGTTTTGTTATTTCCTAGAACATTAGTTTACTACTTAATTATAGCAATACTTCCAATCTTTTCGAAGTTTGGTTCTCCTCTTGCAGTAAAATGTTAAAGAAATTAACTCAACCAAAAGCTTAATTTGTCAGTCGACAGTCGAAAAATAGCCAGGCGAAGTTAGTTTTGTCGGCGTATGCTTGTGCTGTTGTTGTTAACATTAGGGAATTAGCTCAGCTAAAAAGTTTAATTTGGATAGCTAGAGGGTAAGAAATAGGTATGGTTTTCTTATGTGGTTGAACATGATATGTTTACTCATATGTTAAGAATTGATAAAATTTGGACTCAAAATGTCACAACAAAAGGGCTTTGATAGCATATCTAACAAGCTAATGCAAATCAAGTTGGCTGAAACTTGATGGTTAAAGATAAATTTATTATGGAGTAGTGACCAATCTCTCTTTTATTTCAATTTGGGACACATTTTGTGCATGCATGGATAACTAGTGCGAATAATGTGGTGGAGAATGGAGATTATCACATTATTGTTTACCCAAGTTGTCAATTATATTTCACACAATAGTGTTGGAAATGGTAGAGAGCAAGGAGGTCAGATTATCACTAACCGGCTATATCTTCAGGGAGGCCAACATGACAGCGAATTGGCTTCCTAAATTTGGGTAGTTTATTACGGATAATTAGCTTATTATTGATTTATGTTTCTCACAATCACTAGGACAGTCTTAGAAGAGGATGTAGGTGGGTGTACTCTTGCTAGAAGAGACAATTAACATTTATTATGTCTCTTGTGTTGGAATGGTCGTGTTACTTTTGGAAGTAGTGAATTAATGAAGTCTCAACTCAATGGTCATAAATGAGGAGCGCAACAATTAATGTTGTGTTAAACCGCCACCCCTTTTCCAATGTAGGGGTTGTTCTTTTTGTGAATAAATTTTGACTTCCACTCAGCTCCTATTCCATTTCCTCCCACTCATTCCCACTCAATTATATTCCTTTCCACTCCTTAGAGATAGATAGTGATACCACTCCTTCCAACTCCTTTCCGTTCCCTTCCACTCATTCCCACTCGGTCCCATCCCTTCGCACTCCATTCCGTTTCATTTCTTCCCACTCCGTTATACAAATTATTACAAAAAATAGTATCAATACTCCCACTCCATTCAATTCCTTCACACTCTTGTAAGAAAAATATCATTCCTTCCCACTATGTTTCATTCATTCCTCCCACTATATTCCATTCATTTTCATTCCTTACCCGCTCCATCTCTATGAAAGGATCATACGCGTATACGGGTAAAGCTTATATGTTATTCAAAGTTGTAGTTTGTATACCATTCTATAGACCGGGGGAGTAGCTTATGATTTTCATTCTTGAATGCTTGTTTGACTAATTTTCTATTATTGGATGTGTATGTGTTACATGTATATGATGAGAGTATTATGTTTCTTTCTGGGTGTGAATTGGAGGCACATTAACGGCCAACGTAGGGTAAGATATATGTATATATATTATAGCAACTCTTGGAGACTTTATCAATTATACATATGACAAGCACATATTTAAGCGTGTTTAAAACTCATTGGCATGCAGATAATGAATATGCAGGCAGAGTTGGCCTTGATCCAAGCCACGCTTTCCACCATGCAACGCCCATCATCTTCTTCAGTGACTTTTCCGATTACATTCGATCAAGAGCATCCCAACAGTTGTTTTGATCAAATATCGTCATCTTCAACTACGACAACAACAACTACTACTACTACTACTGTTACCTCAATGTCGTTATTTGACAACGGATTTCATACCCAGCAAACACCGTCTCCAGGAGCAGAATTAGCGAGTTTTTGTAATAATCTAACATACTACAACCCTGATGAGCACATGATTAATGATATCATCCAGGATGCGGATCTCCAAAATTTCACCAGTGAATTCGTGTCCAAGTACCTTCCTGGACCCAGTTCAAGTCCAAGCCTCAGTAATTACAATTAGCAGCTTACTTAATCTCTGGGATCGAGTTCAAGTCCGAGCCTCGGTAATTAAAATTAAACTCCGAGCCTCAGTAATTACAATTAGCAGCTTACTTAATCTACAGGATCGAGTTCAAGTCCGAGCCTCAGTAATTACAATTAGCAGCTTACTTAAGGTTAATGATGATGATTGCCTTAGTTGATTAATTTTGGACGAGTTAATCTTGATCAATATGCCGATCTTTTGTAATGTAATCTGTGTATCTTACTTGTACTCGTAATTAAAGTGATTAATAGGTAATTTAGAGTTAATCTTGATCGATATGCTGGTCTTTTGTAATGTAATCTATGTATCTTACCTGTACTCGTAATTAAAGTGCTCAATAGGTCATCCAGGATTTAATCTTAACCCCTGTAATTAATTTCTATATGCCTAGTTGCCTAATATTAAACATTTGTGCTTCAAATATTGGCAATTTGTGTTTAGGGTGTGAACTGCACAACTCAAGTGCATACAAATTCTCAATATTTTACGTTAACATTCTTGCCAATTGACAATTAGAAAATGATATTGTCATATTATTTGATTAAGACTTCAGACCAGTCTTACATTGTAATTTTGAGCATGAACTATTCTAAACAACACAACATAATGTTCTATTTTTATTCACCATCCCCCATTTTGTTATAGAGAATGGGTGTTTACTGTATCGAACACTCGAGAGGGTATATAGATATAATTTTTCTACCTTATGACTTCACATTATATGTCTCACCAGTACATTTTCAACGTCACGCTTTAATGAAGAAAATTAAAAAAATTACTTCTTTATAGTGTGTAGCATAGCCAACTCGACTCACTATACTCGAAAAACCAAGTTTGCATGAGCTAGACTCTAAAAATCGACCTGCAACCCGTAAATTTTGGATATTAATTATTCCATAAGTTGATCTTATGATAGCTTATTATAAGACGAGCTGATGGAATATGTAATAAAAATTAGAAAAGTTGACCATGAATTGACATGACGATTAGGTTTCACAAAAATCTTGAATGAGACTGCCTCAACAAGACAGACTCACTTCCAAATTATTACACACAAACTTCCGTGTTTAGTTTCTCACAAATTTAAATCAATTTTGCTTTAACTAAGAATTCAAATAACCTCCTACAGTCCTATGCATCCACTTTGACCAGCTTTCGGTGACAGTTATTGGGCCCCCAAATAATGCCCATATTTGGGCCCCAAATAGCCCCGTTAGCACTATTGGGCCAGAGTTGTTTTTGAGAATATATATATATATATATATATATATATATATATATGTATATCTTAGGCGATTTGCCCTTTTACTGTTAGAAAAAGATTTGCTGGTTTTTTTTTTTTTTTTTGGAGCTCTGTTCGTCAAAAATTGAAATGCAGACAAGACGGTACAAGTCAAAGTGGACAAAAGAAGACCCCACGCAAAAGTTTGACCCTTTCGTTCTTTCGTCTTTCTCCTCTGCCTCTCTCCTCTCTCTGTGTCGTCAGATAAACAGGAGAGAGAAAAGGGAGGCTCAGCCTCAGTCTCAGACACCCTCTCAGACATACATACATACACACGACCAAGCTTCTTCCGTCTCTCTCTATCCGAGTATGAATCCAAGCAAACTTGAACCCGAACCCGAGTCCGAACCTGATCCGGATCCGTATTTTCTCCCTTACCATCACCATCATCATCATCACCACCACCACCGGCGGTTCCACATCCGCCACCACAACCACCACCGTCCGATCATTGACCTCCACGACTCTCTCCCTCACTCACTCGCTAATTCCGACCCCCCTTTCTCTCTCCTCCTACGCGATTCTCCCTCCTCTTCCTCCTCCGAAAACCAAACCCTAACCCTAGCGTCCTCCTCCTCCGACGCCGCTGCTCGCAACGACGCCATTTCCGGTCCAATTGAGACGCTGGTCCATCCCCGGATCGACCCGGAGCCTCATATCTCGTCCCAATTCTACACCTTCAATGCCGAATCTCACTACCTGATGATTTCATGCCTTCTCGAAGGCCGGCTCGCCTCGCCGGTTGAGATCCGGTCTGTGACTCCGGTGGATGTGCTGAAATCGTGGCGGTCGGTTTGGAAGGACCGGAATGAGGATACGGCGTATATAACTGCGTGGAAGCGGATACAGGAGAAGCTTCATGCTCATGTTGATAGTGATGGTAATCGTTTTTTGTGTTTTAAGAACAATTCGAATCAGTTCGTTTCGCATTTTAATCAGTGGCAAGACATAGTTATGAGCTCTCATAGTGATACTGATATGAAACATCTAGGGCTTAGAGAAACTATTGATAAGATTAAGCAGATTTGGACTGTTGGGGCCAAATTTTATGGTATTCCTGAGAGTTTTATTCGGGTTTGTATTGCTTCTTGCCCTGTTTGTTCGGGGGTTTCAGATGGGGTTTCTGGGGGTGTTGGTGGGTTTTCTGGGGGAAGGCCGAAACGGCGTCGGTTTGAGTATACAGAGTCTTTTGATGTGCCTGCGAAGGAGGTGCCCAATAAGCTACAGCAGCTTGCTAAGAAGCATAAGGTGGTCCTCTGTATTAGGCAGAAGTATATTAGGTATAAGCCCTTCATGGCTGAGGTGAAGGACTATGCTTGTCATAGGGCTGGAGAACCCGCTTCCAGTAAGAAGTCGAAAATCCTGAAGAGAGAGCCATATGCTTCTAAGAGGTGTGGATGTGGTTTTCGCATCAGGGCAATTGTGCCCATCATGAATTATAACGAGAAGGATAAGACTTTTGTGTATCAGGAGGAAGGAATTGCTGTCTTTAAGTTGTATGCTGTGCATACAGGGCATGAACCAGGGCCGTTGGATGGGAATGCGAGGATTATGCATCGTGTTGTCGGGCATAAAGGTGTATTCTTGACGGATGAGGAGACAGAGTATGGGGTAAATGAGGACATGGGGAATGATCCTTCTGCTACTTTGGCTAGGGATGATGGTGATTTCCATCATTCTGTTTTGCAGCAGATACATGAATTGAGGTCAGAAGTGGGATTGTTGGAAGGCAGGATAGCAAAGCTTCCACAGGAGTTATTGGAATCAGTTTCTAAAGAGTTGTTTGATATTGTTAGTAAGGTTAGGATGTTGGGGGATGAATCCTCAAAGTCAGCTGTACTGCTTTCTGATAAGCCTCATTCAGATGATATGCTGGTTGGGGAAGGTGGTTTACCTCATTGGAGTGACGCCCATGATGACAGATTCTATGGGGATGGTAAGGAGACTGATTTAATTGAGGAAGATGATGACAGTTTTGGCCGGACACTAGGGGAAGTTGCGCCATGGGATCAAATGAGGTCGAATTGCCAGAGTGAGAAGGATATCATTAGCGAGAATTGTAAACCTGACAAGTGGCTAAATAGCAGCGAGTTTGATGAGAAGAGCATCCTTGACTGTGAGGAATCTAAGCTAACTAAGCCCTTGCGGCATGATGACAATTTAGATGATGATGTAGGTCTTGTTGGGATTCAGGTCGATAGCTTCTATCAGGAGAATACGAAGTGGTATGATTCTCCTTGTGGTTTGGACTCCAGTACAGATTGTGGGGATAGTGAATTCCGACATGGGGCTATTGTGTAGATTCTATGTAATTGAATTGGCCACCCTATTTTAGCTTCGATTTTTTCGGAAGATGGCCTATTTGTAGAAGTAGGGATTGGGTTGTAATTTATGTACACAGAAGGACTAAATTGGACGATCAGACTTCCATATTTGGTGCCTTTCCTCAATGTAGTCTTGTAGATTATGACTGGCGGGGTTTGCTGCACATACCTCATTTGATTACTCATCATCTTCTTTGTAGCCTTTCGAGACTGTCAGCTCGATTTGTATTATATTGTTGACCTTCTTCATTTAACAATTATGTCTTGCACTTCTATTTATGTCACTTCTGTGGATTTCTTCTTGGCTTCCTCATTTATCCTGCTGATGGTCCCCCCTCTGCCAAAATGTATCTCTTAAGACATTACTGAAATGTATCTGTTGTATGATGTTTAAGCACTGGAGGCAAGTTTGCTTTCTGTTGTGTTTTCAGCAGCAGCCTCTATACCCTATCTCACTTAGGTCTATCTGCTGAATGTTGCATCTGAAACTCTTTCGCTCAAATTGTTGGCCTATAAAATCTCTTTACACTGGCCATGGTATCTTTTTGTAGATGTAGCTTTCCCTAGCTGTTTGCTTTTCAGATGCCATCGTTGGCTATTCACCTGTCATATTGGCAAGTGTTAATAACTACCAGCTTCTTAATGTTTGAAGAAAGATATGCGTTAACCTACATTGCCCACTCTAAAGTCTTTGCATCTGTTCTCAGTTACCACAGTTTTTGTACTTAATCAACAACAACAACAACAACTCCCAGTGTGGGTCTTGCTTTCGCAGTTCGCAGGGTCTGGGGAGATCCAAATATAGACAGCCTTACCTCAACCGTCATCTCTGTTCGTAGAGAGGCTGATTCCAAGTGACCCACAAAAGAATTTTGTGAAAACATTTGTAAGAGAAGGGTTAGAGAGAGAGAACCACTAGTATAGTAAAGCAGAGGAGGGGAGATACCATACCTTAGCAGCGATAGACAAATAATGACCTCTCTAGAAGCAAGTATCACCTGCAAACAATACAGCAAACGCGAACCCGTAACAAAACATACTCTACTACAACCGAAAGACACTAAGCCGTCAATACTCCTCGATCTACTACCTTAATTCTATCCCGCCAGGGTCTTCTATCCTGAGCCATGTCCTCCGTAATATGGATTTTGTACTTAATATGGATTATATATCTGATCACTTTAATTCTGGAGAAGAAGCTTTTGGTATTACTGTGTGTCATATGATTTTCTTCGTAATTCTTGGTGGTGAGGTGAAGGATGTGGGTTTGTTGTACATGATCTTGAACTGAGTTGTCCTCAAATGGAATTCTTCTGCAGAACTCGCTGTTTGACTATAACTTCTGCTGTCCTATGTAAGGATTTTCTGAAGACTTGGAAGTATCTAATGCCCTCTAAATGGGATGGGGCTCATCTTAAACTCTTTTATATATTGAAAATCCAATTTATTGTATTCTTGCAAGTTTGAGCAGGATGAAGATAAAACAAAGGGTTTTGCACTTGCTGGACCACAGTTACATGAGGTAAGCACAAATTTCTTTCCATTTATTATCGCTCTGAAATAAAACTGCGGCTCCTTGTTCTACCCATGCAAATATATGTACAGTAGATTTGACCAAACCATTCTCTGCTGTTGGTTAAGCAGTCTCAGGGGTTTATTTTTTTATTTTTTTTTGGGGGCGGGGGGTTGGTTTTTGAATTTACGGTCCTGAAGGAATAGCCTTTTTGCAAGTTACTGGTATGACTTAAAACATGTGAACTCCTTCCCCCATACCCACCTAGCCGGGTTCTGGTTCGTGTTGAATTAGGATTTGGACATTACTCAAGTTCCCATTTGGGAGACAAGTGAGTATCCTCTCCTTGCAACTGAGTGACCTGGCTCTGCCCTGTTGAAGTGTGTGCCAATCTTGTAGTAGATGCCATTATGTTGCTATCATGATTTGCGCCTAAAGCTGCTCTTTCTTTCAAGCTTTTTGGTTTTAGTGAGAGGAGATCAAGGGAGTGACAGACAGTTAATTAACACAGTTTTGATCACCTTAGACAACCCAATCAAATGAGCTTCATTTTCATGTAATAGGAATATGTCACTTCGATTCTCCAGAAAGGAGTGTGTCGATCCTCATCAGTGTCACAAGGAGGCAAAGCATGCTTTGGGCATACAAGGCAAAAACTGAAGTCGAGTTGGGTTGAGGTTAATTCTCATTCACTTTAGTAGTACACCGATCAGATTCAGATCCAATCATGTTCAGTTCAGGTTATGGTCATTTCTCCCATCTATTCGTTAGTAAATCTAGATGTCTGCCATTGAAACAAACTTTCTTGAAGAGGTAGGACTACCTACCTGGGAATCTCTTTAGACCCTGCTTTGATGGGATCGACATGTTTTGTCCTTGTTGAATTCTTGGTCAGTTTGATTTGGTCTGTTGTGATCAGCTTTTAGCTTATACTATGTCTAAAAGTTGGTTGTGAAGGTAGGGTGATCAGATACACGTCGGTTTTGCCATTGCACGTGTGCCATTGACTAGGTAGGGGAGGGTGGTTTGTTTGTCTGTGGAAACATGGTGTGATCACTTCGCTCTTGTTGCATCATGAAGTCTCTCACTTATTATTAATTATTTTTCCTTTTTTTTGTTTTTTTTGGGGGGCTGGGGGCGGTTGGTCCTTTGGGGGGGGGGGTATTAGAGCATCACAATGCAAGAACATGGAAATCCACTGCCATAGATCCGCCCAATTTCTTAAAATTGTGCTGCTGATCGTGTCTTGTGCGCGTGATTTTTCTGTAGTATTTCATCGCCTGTGTGCTGCATTGCAGGGAAATAATCCTTTCGATTACAACTTACAAGGTGTCAAGGACAAAAGGTTCAAGTCTAGAGCGAAGCTTGGTTGGGTGCGCTGCACGGTGCTCCGTCTGGGTTGGTTGCTCGGCCTAAAACCATGTAGCTTTTCTCTTCTTTCAGTTCAATGCTGTAAAAATCTCACTGGACTTAATCTGGTCCAGTCTGGCTCACCGTTTGAACTGGTCCATGGTAGGAGAACTGAATTCAAACGCAGTCTGGGCTGAACCAGCCAATTTCGGTCCCATGCATATTGGCTGAGACGAGTGGCCACCTCTCATTCTTAGGTGATTTTCCATTGACGCCCTCGTCAGAAGTACGTTCCTCTGATTTGAAAATTGCTGGACCATCAAGCCAGAGGGAGCACGTTTTCAATTGTATTGCAAATTATTCAGTCATGTACTCTTCTGTCAATGTATGTTGACTGTTATAATTTCAACTGGTTCAATTAATAAAGAATTTGAGGGTTGAAATATGGGAGACTGTTGAACGTTTTTATCTGCCTATAATATGTTGGTCTTATGTCCTTATGTGAGGAGAGAAAAAAAGGAGTTTGTCTATTGATCGGATTAGAAAAGCCTAATACAACATGATAATACAATATAAACTCGATCCAAAGTTACAAGAAAAACATAAATTCGATTCAAATTAAATTGATTTCGACTCAAAGTTTCAAATAAGGAATTTTCAACGTTACCAAGACAAAATTGGCCCGTGTATCAAAATAGTCTGACCAACCCGATTTGTTTTCCAGGTCTAGAGTATCAAAAATAGACGACTTGCCCTTAATGCCCTCATTGGCAGAACTACGCTCATCTTGCCGGCCTTTCCCACGAGAAGCCCGACGTCCCGCATCTTCGTTCCCTCCCTTCCCCTCTCTCCGTCCCGATAACGCTACGCCGGTTAACAATTCCGTCGCCGGCGAGTCTCCGTCGCCATTCATTGTCCGGTGAGCCTTTGCGTCTCTCTATTAGTCCTTTTACAGTTTTCTCTCTTATCTCTCTGTCTCTCTCTTCTGCAGCTTTCTGCTCTGTGTAGTCGCCGGAAAACTCGAAGAAGAAGCGAAGTCTTCCACTAGAAATCCTTCGTTTTAGGGTTCGATTGTCCGCATTACATCTGTAAATCTCTCGATTTTTCAGGTTAGGGTTGCGAATTCTCTGTTTAATTTGTAAAAACTCTCTCAGTTTTTATGTTCTTTTGAGAAAAAGATACTTTTTGTTGATGATTGTGGTTTTTTTTTCTCTCTAGAAATGTAAACTTGCTGAACTTAGAATTCATGTAAGATCAAACTATAATCTGTAGCGTGTAGAGTAGAAAAAGCATAAGAGGCATGAGGCCAACCAACTGCGTGATATTGCTTGCTTTTCATGTAATCGTTGCGGCCTAGTTGATATATTGATTGAAATGGATTGGTGGATTAGATGGTTTAGATTGAAGAGGAAGATAGCATAATATTTCAACATTTTTCCCCTTTACTTGGATGAACATTTTCTCATTAATTAGATGTATGAAGTGAGGCTTTTGATTCAAGAAAAGGGTAGAGCCCAAAATGAGATATGTGGTCATGCCACACGTGATTGATAAGGATTACTATTTAGGTTCTATGTGGGCAGGTGTAGGAATATGTCGATGCAAATTGATGTCTGGTTTGATGTGTTTTCCTAATGGGTTGTTTTTCCAGATATACATCAATCAGCAAATTAGGCGGTTCAGTTGTGAGGACCCTTAAAATTGTTCAGTTTGTGCTTACAACTTTTCTGCACTTGTTGTTTGTGGCCCTTTCTCTTTCACTCTCAGTTCTCCGAGTTAAAGCTAGTGGACTCTAGCTAATGGACCTCAATATTAGAACAAGTTCACTGCATCTGGATGTTTGGGGTAACTAGTTCCGACCATTTGAGGTCTTCAGCAACTTTATAGCATAAATTTTATTGCATTACAATAATTTGCTAGTAACTAAGGCTGAAAAAGTCGAAGCGCATACATGCTAGGCTTGTAATCGATATTTTAGTCATAACATTTGGAAAAAGGCAGTTTTGGCCAATGTTCAAACATTTGCTCAGAGGATATGTTATGTAGTAAACATGTGATTATGTGGTTGTTTGATAAATTATACGCCACCATGGAGTATCTTAGGAGATACCAAAGGTTTTACTCCGGAGTCATGTATATCGGCTCAACCACATGCCCTGTTCTCTGGAAATTCCTCACTGTTGTTTTCTCGGCACTACATTGTTACATGTATTATGGTCAACCAAACGTAATCTGGTTGGAACTTGGCATATCCAAGCTTTCCCTACAGCACCATGCATGTTTCTAGCTTCACTCATGGAATTCACAGTTTCACACACTTCCCTCTTTCTTTTTGTCGATGTTTGTGCTCTATGCATATCCTATATTACCTGAACTGTTTGTGAGCGCCCCCCATGGTTGAACTTTATTGTAGTTTTGTTCCCCTCTAACTAAGTAATGTCTTTGGGACAAAACAGTCCAAAGTGAAACTGTTGGACCTCTAAGAAGGAAGCATAGGTTGATATTAAAAGTGTGTGTAACCTAACAAAATAGTAAATAATGGGTTAAAATGTATACATCGAGATACTTATGAAATTTGGGGCTTGGAATGTGGATTGTGTTAAATGTCTTTCCGAAGCTCCTGCATCTTACTTGTTGTCAAGTAGTATAAATCAGTGCTTGTCTTTTGTACTAGAGGCATCACCTTGTTGGTACTAAATTTGAAACCCATCCTGAATTTTTTTTGTTTTAATTTTATTTATTTATTTAGTTTTTGGTGGTGTTCTTTTTGGGGGGGGGGTGTGAATGGCTTTTTGGTAGTCTGTACAGTGTGTGGTATAGTGGTCATGATTTGGACAATTTTGCTGCTTTTTAGTTAGACAATGATCGTTACATGACACAGGAAATGGATGAGCGTCCAATGGAGGCTAAAAATGAACCTGTTTCTCTTCCATCCTCACAAACTCATCCTCTTCCATCCTCGCAAGCTGAGCCTGAAGACCATGGTAATTGTTTTCCACTCAAGTGTTCTGCATTTATTTCCACTTGGAATTTTAACGATCCCTTATTATTTTGCCAGAAGTCAAAGCTCGGGTAGATGCTGTGTGGCAGCAGTTGAATAAAGGAGTATCTACTAAGACGCTTTACTCCATTGTAAACAGTCATAGTTCGACAACTGGAAATAGGGCTGTACAGAAAGAAAAAGTTTCCCATGTACGATATCTTTGGAAATTCAATATTAAATCTATATTAGAACAAAGGGCCTGTGTCTTGATTAATGCTCCTCGTTATAGAATTGGATGACAGTCTTGGGCTTGGGATCAAAGAAAACAGAAGCAAATGGGACTCATGTGGAGAGGAATAGACCTACCTCTACTCAAAATCAAAATGGAACCAGTGAAGAGGCCAAGAAGCTTGCAGCTGTCGCCCTTGCTGCAGCCAAAGATGCTGCTGCTGCTGCTTCTGCCGCTCTTGCCCGAGGAAAGATAGAGGTAACTATTAATCGCATATATTTTTGTCCGTTGCAGTTTAACTATTGTATAATTTCATTTGTTCTGACGCAAAAAAAAGTAATAATAAATTTCGTTTTTGGGTCTCCCCATATCTCCCTTGGGGATCCTTAATTTAGGTTGGTGTTTGTTTCTAGTTCCTGTTACTGTTGTTCTGGTGGAGTTTTTGTTGTAATTGATTCTTTATTTGGATTCATATTTTTAATGCGGAATGGCCACAAACTAACTTGAAGTGAGGATTATGTGTGGATGCCAATAAGTTCTGAACATCTTGTCTCTTAGGTCACTGAGATTCGAGATTTTGCTGGGGAAGAGATTGAAGTGAAGAAGCTCGTTGACCCGAATTCAAAGGAAGCAGCCGAACAGGCCAAAGTGTCAGGCGGGGCATCCTCTGCTGTGGATGCTGTTCTTGAGCAGATCAAGAAGAAACCAAAGCTAAGCGTCCTTGACAAGACCAAAAAGGATTGGGGAGAATTCAAAGAAGAACACAAGGGCTTGGAAGACGAATTGGATGCCTACAAGAAGAGCTCAAATCAATATCTAGACAGGGTCTCGTTCCTTCAAAGGGCAGATTACCGGGAATTTGAGAGAGAGAGAGATGCTCGGCTTGCGATGCATTCAAAGAGAAGGCCAGATATGCGCGAGGAATGAGGATCCCTAGTTTACATCTTCATTTCCCCATCATTCATCTTCTTGCAATCAAGACATTAGAAATGAGCATGGATATCCTGAAGACTGAGGCATGCCTTTTTTCTCTCATCTTGATGAAGAGGTTGCCTGGTGAGAATGTGAGTTATTGTTCTACCAGTTATCACGTATTCAATCCAGGCAAGACTTCAGGATACTGATGTTTATTTTGATTCTTAGTCACTTGTGATTGTAGGAGGATATGCTAAATCCTTCTGATATCGCGATTTCACTGAGAATTGTAATTCAAATGAGGCCAAAGGTGCATTCCCTTTTCTCAAGCTACAATTAGCAGATGAGGATTGTTTCAAATTTTCGATTAGTTCAAAGGGCATCGAGAACAGATGTACATTTCAAACAAGTATCCACGTCTTGAAAAGTACCAATTTGCTCTTAATTTGATATATCTAGTTTACCTGCGTTTTATGGACTGACTTCAAATTTTAGGAAGGTCAAAGATGGACCATAATAATTATACTCATTCTCCTAAATTTCAAGGACTGTTTGTTTACTGCCATTGATTTTATCACCCGCTGCGTCTTATTATTGGTCGCTGTGGAAACGATTCGTTCTTGCCCTCAAGGGAAGAACTTTTGTCACTATATTGCTTTGTAGAATGAAGGGGAGCATTTGAGCAACGATAAGGCTGTCTCCGTGTGACCAAAAGGTCACGGGTTCGAGTCGTGGAATCAGCCACTGACAAAGTCAGGTTAGGTTGCCTACAATTCACCCCTTGGGGTGCGGCCCTTCCCCGAACCCTGCTTGAACGCAGGATACTTGTGCACCGGACTGCCTTTTTTTTATTTTTTTTTATTGCTCTGTGGAATCATCATCTCCCATTTTGTTCATTATATATGGAAAACATACAATTTGTTGGGCAACAACTAGCGTAAATTAATCAAGTGGGCATGAAAAATCAAAGCATAAAAATTACCATAAATCATAAGGAAACATGATAAAGCTGAATATCATACTAGGAGTATTTTTCGTTAATTTGCAGATTATTTATTTCAAATTTTCTCTCGATTCCAATGAAGCAATTGAAGCAGCTAAAAACATTAGTAGAATCCAAATCTCTATGTTACTAAAACAACTACAATAGTTATCGAACAAAAGAAATTGACAAAAGCATCAATCATCATCTCAGAAGATTGGAAAAAATTGATAAAACCGTAGGGGGGTTGCAAGCCTTCCTAGAGTGATTGGTCAACAGGCCCAACAACATCCATAAATGCTAACCGATACTCATCAAATTTGATGAGGTTCGCGATTCAAAAATGTGGCATCTTATAAATTCTTAAATCAATTAATCACCGCGTATGAGTGGTAAATTAATATCGATATAAATAAAAAATAATTAGTTATGCATCTAACTCCCCAAAAAATAGTTATACATACAAATTTTAATCTCTTGCAATACGTACTCGCACTTTATTTCGTTACCTACAAAGAACAAAGCCCAAAATGAAAACCCCCAGAAGATGAAGAAGAAGAAAAATATTAAGGAATTGAAAATTTCTGCCTTTTTGCATATTTGTGTTGAGGAAAATAATCTTTTACAAGTAATGGCAGGGTAAATTAAAAGTTAACGAGATTTCATTGTTCATGAATTTTTATTTTTATTTTTATATTTGTGAAACAAGGTATAATAATTATTGAACAAATCGAAGAAACAGATAAAGACACTGTGGTTTACAAACCTTGTTGAAGTAATTTGTCGAGAACAGCATCATCACTCATAGTTGATCCTACATAGACAAAACGTTAGAATATTTAGATATAATCGTATATTCTCACTTTACAAAAAAGATTGAAAAACCAATGCACAAACTAATTTTTTTAATTTTTATAAATATAATTGGAAGGTTTTGCTAAAAGAAAAAATAAAAAATACAACAACAACACAACCTCTCAGTGTGGGTTCCGCTTTCACGGAATTTAGGAAAAAAAAATTGGAAAAGAACTGAAAGCCTAAAGTAATCATATGTACCATTGCAATGTACAGATAGAATGCAGCAGAGCAGAAGAATGTAAACAATTTGAAGCTTTGATGATAATATTATGTTAATTATGTAGCTTTTACCCTTTATGCCTCTATGATCATCTAATTGAAATGCAATTTCTTACATAGAGAGAGATTAAGTTGATGGTTGAAGGTCCAGGATATGTTTATACTCTAACACGCCCTCTCACACAAATGCCTTTTGGGCTTTGAAGCATGGATGCTACAAAGGCCTTCCCTACCTTGCGCAATAAATCAATATGGAGATTACTAAGATTTGAACTCGAGACTTCTCGCTCATAAAGGCTCTGATACCATGTTTAAGAATTAACTCAACCAAAAGCTTAAGTTGATGGTTGAAGGTCCAGGATAGGTTTATACTCTAACATATATGCCGCAATTTTTTAGGTATATATGTATGGAACAGATTATCAAGATAATTATATTAAGATATAATTACACGTTCATAATCTTTAACTAAAGGGATTTTTCATCTTTCACAAATCATCAGGATGATTGCATACCTCGTTAAATTATGGGGATATATCTTATAATCATGGGAAGTAAGTGTGGTGACTGAATTATGAGGACAAATAGAAACCTTGAAGATATCATTATGTGAGCGTATGTAGCCTTTTAACCTTAATGTCTTTCGTGACTAAATTGATTGAAATACTCTCTTTATAGATACTAGATAATAAGCACAATTTGATACTCAGTGTAGTTTTCTTAATCCGTTTTTTTTTTATTGAATTTAGAGGATTGTTAACTACAATTATTGATTTGAATACATCGTGCAAAGTATTACCTTAAACAAAAGCATAATTTTGATTTATTCGCCTAGTAAGGGCCTTTTTTTTTCGTTGGTCCATTCCAAAAGACTAACCTCAACTCACTTCAACCTACTTCAACTCACTTCATCCTTTTATCCATCCTAATTTATCCACGAAAAAACAGGCCCTAAGTAAGGGTACCTCATTTTAATTATAGTTATATGACGAGATTGTAAATTAAAACTACATTAAGGATACCATAATTTGTCATTTTAATTGTGTTAATACACAAAGTCCAGTAAGTAGGAGTATTTCAACTGCGTCATCCCTTGTTTATATACTACATAAGTTATGTTTCATGGATTTGTTGAAGCTAAGGATCAGTGGTGGTTGTACATGGTCGACAATGGTGTCATGGATGCCCCTTGGCACTCATTAGTCTGAATAAAAACAATTTAATGTTCACATAAAAATTCTTAAATTTTTGAAAAGGATATTCACAAGTATTTTTTTTTTTAACGAACATTCATAAATGCTAACTGATGGGTTCGATGCTGATCAAATTTTACGAGGTTCAAACTCAAAAATGCGGCATCTTATGAATTTTTAGGTCAACTAATATATATGAGGGGTAAGCGAATATCGATATACATAAAAATGATTAATTAGTCATTAAGTAGCCTTTTCCATAATTTGATAAGCAAGGACTAGCTTAAAAGGAACATCATTAAGTAGTCGAATATCTTGCTTGTAGCTTTTTCCATTAATCAATAGTAATTTATTTCAAAAATTTTCTTTGTCCCAAAGAAAGCAGTAACGACACATGAAAACATATTTCAAACCCAAATATCTAATAACATCTCTTAAAATATTCGTACTAAATTTAGTTAGATCATCTACTGTTGAGTACAACAACGACAGATTTTAGGATTATGAGGATAATGAGCAGGAGGTCCACAGTAACTTTTGCCTGAACGTAATCCCTTCTCTGCACATTTTGCTGCACATTCTGCTTGTGTCTCACATCGAGCTATGTACTCGCACTTTAATTTATTACCTGCAAAGAACAAAGCCATAATGAAATCCCCAAACGAAAAAAAAAGGAAAAGACAAAGTAACTTGTGTGAACGCGCGATGCTTGTGCACCGAACTGCCCTTTTTTTTATATAAAAATACAATTAGAAGGTTTTGCCAAAAGAAAAAAAAAAAACTAAGCATTGAGTAAGCATATGTACCATTGCAATGTACAGATAGAATGCAGCACAGCAGAAGAATGTAAACAATTTGAAGCCTTGAAGATAACATTATGTTAATTATGTAGTTTTTACCCTTTATGCCACTGTGATCATCTAATTGAAATACAATTTCTTATATATATAGAGATTAAATAGCCATAGCTGTAAAAATAATTATAAGATCTCCTAACATATATGCTACAATTTTTTAGGTATATATGGAACATATTATCAAGATAATTATATTAAGACATAATTACACGTTCATAATCTTCAATTGAAGGGATTTTTCATCTTTCATGAATCATCAAGATGATTGCATACCTCGTAAAATTATCGAGATATATCTTATAACCATGGGAGGTAATTGTGGTGAAATCTCAATTAATTATTGATTTTCCTCAACGGTGAACTAGAGCTAGCTGTAAGCTGTTGGTTGATTGCCTAGAGTCAACTTGAATATCATATATCCATAGAAAAACTAATTAAATTGTAGATTGAGTGGCTTGTTATAGAAATTTACTCCCTCAACTAATCATGATTTTCTACATTTGAGTCTAACACTTTTTAATAAAATAAAATAAAATGTCGGCCCCATATGGAATGAAGGTATATACCAATCTTCCTCCATATTCCATGTATGTATGATGTTTTGGATTCCCCTCTCCTCCGTTATATTAGAACTGTATTGTATTGTCCTTTGTGACTCCTACATATTCCAAAAAAAATGATGTTTTGGATATACAGAATTAATTTGTCTCCTGTTGTTCTGAAAATTTTAACACCGAGAATAAAGGCGATGTTTGTTAGAGGACGAAACTTATTTTTGAACCTTTAACTATCAATTTAATTTTTCATGTGAGTTTTTGAACAAGTTAAAAAGAAAAATAGGTTGAACTTGGGGGGGGGGGGGGGGGAGAAATGGGCTCAAAGCCCAAGTGACCTTACATAAAGAGTGTGCAAAACAGATTATGAGAAAATATCCAACCTCAAAAATAGTAAAAGGACAAGATATTTTTGGCTTAGCTTATCTCTTCCAAGTTCCACCCACTTTTGCCCCATTAGCCTCAAAGCTAAGTCACTAATTGGACCAACCAACATTATCAACGCCGACAAGTAACCACCCAAAAAGAACAACTATGAGAAAATGGGGACTTTTTGCCACGTGGCACTTCCACATTGGCCCTTTTTTCCTATCCTAATAAAAAAACTATTAAAAAAACCCTTTTCAAAATAATTGCCAATTTGCTTTTTTCTCATTGAAATTGTAGCTGCTATATCTCTTTTCCTGCTATTATTGGCTGGTTCTTCATTGCCCACAAACACAAAAACAAAGGGGAGCAAAAAAACAAAAAAAAAAGAAAGAAGAAAAATGGAGGCTGAGTTCTTCTGCAAGTACCATAGACAAGAAGTTGGAGATAATCAGTGTTCTTCTACCCTCACCAAGCATATCAAAGCTCCTATTGATATGGTTAGTCATCTCTTCTTTCTGTCTCTAAGAGAATTTTTCTTCAGATTATGGGTTTGATCATATTTGATTCCACATATTCGTCTGTTTTATGCAATAGTAGCCTGTCTTGTTTTCTTGGATGATGTTACCTGTCATCAATTAAAATAAGTCGTTTTCTTATGGAGTGTCGAGATCGATCCTATAGGATACTAATGGTACTTGTGAGTAGATCACCTAGTCTTGATCATGTTATTAGCTAGATTTAGAGACTATTTTGAACAAGGAAAAAAAAGCTAAAAGAGGAAAAAAAAAAGAAAAGGGTAGAAGGGTAAAAGAATGGTAAGACACTTGCATAAGTTCTAGTGCTCTTTGCTTCTTCATAGGGTAAATTTTGTGATAAAGTTAGGAGAAACATCACTCTCAATGGATGTTTACTTGTAGATGATGCATAGATGTGTTCGTTACTTCAGAATAAAATGCCCAACAGGAACTTAAGCCATGGTACCATGATGTGCTTTCTGTTTCACCAGTGCTGAATATGGAGGCTGTCTCAACAAAATTTGCTCCTTGAACTAACTAGGTTTGGTCCTTGGTGAGGAGGTTTGATGAACCCCAAAAGTACAAGCCCTTTGTTAGTGAGTGCACTCTCAGGGGAGACCTCAAAGTTGGAACTTTAAGAGAAGTAAATGTCAAGACAGGGCTCCCTGCCACCACCAGTACTGAGAGGTTGGAGCTTCTTGATGATGAACAGCGCGTTCTTGGAGTCAAAATCGTTGGTGGTGACCACCGGCTAAGGGTAATTCCTTGCTAATTACTCCCTCCATCGTAAACATACCGCGTGTTCTTTCTCATTTTGAAACATGAAGATATACAACACAAAATCCAAATGAGTTTTAAAGAGTATGTAACATCTGGGAGATTCCATATGACTTTGAAAAGAAATACACAGCACCACCACCACCTGGTGTGATTTCTTGCTGAAGCAGGTCAGAGAAGAGGCAAGTGTAGGCAATCTTTACCCCTGCAATGTGCATGAATTTTGAATATTTTCAACATTAATGTCGCAGAACTACTCATCGGTCATCACAGTTCACCCGGAGACAATTGATGGGAGGCCGGGAACATTACTGGTAGAGACGTTCACAGTGGACGTGCCTGAGGGGAACACAATGGAGGAGACATGCTACTTTGTTCAGGCTTTAATCAACTGCAACCTCAAATGCTTAGCTGAGATATCTGAGAAGATTGCAGCACTCAACTCTGGACACAGTAGCACAGCTGACGCCAAGCTGTAGAATTTTGATAAACCTGCTATATTGGTGATATTTAGGCTTTTCTTTCATTTGCCTCCTTTCAGTTCACTTCAGACTTGGGTTTCTCGTCTCATCTAAATCAGGCTCCTTGATAAACAGTCAGAGATGTAAATATACTTCGTTTAGAATCACGATGCTCTGGATGATATGATGTATTATGACAATATTTCTCTTCTTCATAATGTTCCAGGCAGCTGAAAGAGTCTGTATTCAATTTTTTCACCTCTGGATGTTATACCAAAACAAAAGTCAATACAATTCTATGATAATAGCCTCTTAACCAAACTATTGTCTAATTCTGTTGTTATGGAATAGTTGGTAGTATGCATATCTTCCTAATCTAGGCACTCAAGGATGGTAAAGGATAGTTTCATTCCAAGAATCTAGATAATTTTGAGCCTCCACGAACTCAGGAGAGGAAAACCATCACTGGGGACAACATAGATGTACTAGGATGGCATTCAGAAGGGAAACAAGGGGAAGACATTGGACGAAGAAACAAGCCCTTCATACCAACATTAGCAAAAGCTTCAGCAAGGTTGGTTTCTTCCAATAATTTCATCCTGGTAATGCATTAAATACCCAAATGGAAGAAAAACATAGTTGCGTCCAATAGGACTAAAAATTTTGTTACCTCCTGTGTGTATCACAGAAGGAAACCGAACCGTTAAAACTTTCCAACGAAGAATCGTATCAAATAGCAACTTACATTCCGCTTCCTCAAGAAATAATGAAGCAACTGTCTAATGCGCTAAGGCACATTATTAGGTACACCCAAGAGTACGTGCACTTACACCTTATAGTCCTATAGAACAATGGGCTACAGCACTTGCTGTGAATGACTAATCTTCTGTATCCTGAACCACCAAACCATAATTCTTCAATACTTTCCCAGTAAGCATCCTATAAAGCCAAGTCATAGCCACAGAAGAATGATGATCTTGAGCCATATACATGCAGAACACCCAAGAGTACCATCTTATCAATTATCATTTGCCTTGAAAAGATTACTTACCTTCAAAATTTTCCCCCCATGCTGCTAATACCTTTGGCTTCATTTTCAATATTTACTCTGCATCCGGTCTTGTAATTGTTATAAGAGCCACAATTGTTAGAAACACAAGACATGTTACTGACACAACTCAACATAAGGTAGGAGCGGCACAGAAAGAACGGCAAGGGTATCTTCACCAATCACCACTACCAAATTGTGTCAATGTGGTTTTCCTTTCTTTGGGGGAGGAGGGGGGGAAGGGGATTTGGCAACAATGTGAAATGCACAAAAGCTAATAGGGTAACCATGAAACAAGCTATTTTATTGAATGTTCTTCCAATAATAACAAGACACAATCTATGATGCCGGACTCTCCATTTTGCCCCGCCATACCTGCATGGACACAACACTCTACGACTAAGATATGAGATACATGTCAAACCCTTATCCAACTCTAAAGCAACAGGGGTGAAAAAAATTAGGAATATGTGGTCTTTTTCTATCTTCATTCATCATTATTTTAATGGATCTTTAGTATTCCACTGTTTGGCAAGTTGACAACCTTGTAACTATTGAAATATTGTAAGAAGATTTACTTGAAATAGTAACTTCCATATGTAAAATTACAAGTCCTCGTATCCGTGTCCAAATTTTGGACTGTGCCCCCAAGTCATAAAATTAGAGCATGGACGAGTCGGACACTCAGATCCGTACCCATGTCTGACACCCCATCACCAAGTCCATGTAACATAGGAGACAACTTCATCTGACCCCTTCCTAATGGCCACATACAGCGTAGCAATAGCTCTGGAGCAACTAAATATAAGATGCAATCAAATGGTTATCATCTCCATCAAGTACTTGGTCTGTTCCTCGTTACATTTGAAAGTAAAATTCTACCTTCCAGCAGAATCAAGCATACATCATCACCTCAGTGAAATTCTTTCTTCCCAAAATGACATCAGTGACTTGGCAACAATTGGAAGCACCTGGCGAATTGGTATGGATGCTATGAAGGTCATGGCATCATGTCAAATGTCGTGCAACTTACTTCTCTTTCACCACCGCTCCCTAGGCCGGCCATCAGGGAAAACAGGAACTCGGTCTTCTGTATTCATGGGTAAGACATTCGACTGCTCAACTGGTTGGCTTAAATCAACCCTCAAACTGTCATTGTCATCATCAAAATCTGGAGGCACTTCATCCTCTTCACTCGACATGTCCTCGTAATCCTCCTCTTCTTCATCGTCATCATCAAACTCGTCATTGATCGCATTATCAAAGTCAGACATTTCCTCATCTTTTCCCTCACTAACTTGGTCCTGCTGATCATCAAAGTCTTTTGCTTCATCATCACTCTTTCGAGTTCTCCTCTTTGGAAACTGGGGTATATCTACAAGAGCCCGCATCTTCTCCTTGACTAGTAACAGCTTGTTCTTGTCAACCAAGTACGACCCTCGGTAAGCTTCACGCAGGAAAACCGAATCTCTGGCGCCCTTAAGTGATACATAAAACATATCAGGATGTCTAATCAGCATCCCTCTCAGCTGCTGTGAGAACCTAAACTCCTCCCTGAAATGAGTCAGACGATCAACAAGAGTCCTCTTTTCCACAGTGAGGCTCAAAATCTCATGGACAACACCACAAGCATGCTTCTCTTTTTCACGTGTACCCGGCGTAAGATGTGAGAACTCCGAATATGGAGATATGTAGGGCATATCCCTAAAGAAGCTAAGGTTATTCATCTCAGCTTTGGACAGTTTAAGACCCTTAGGCACCTGCACCCTCTTAAACTTTAAAGGCCTATCTATAATCAAATCCTTCTCTTCCATCTCTCTAGCGCGATTTTCCTCTTCAGCCATCTCTGCTGCCGAAACAGCAAGCTCAGGATCCCAATGGGTCAACTCCAAAGCCGGACCTAGATCAGTTTGGACAACTTGGAAGTACTGAGGATATCTATGACAAATCGTGTCCCGAAATTCCAAAGGAAGCCCAAGATCAGTCCTCAAATGGCCAATCTTCTCCAACAATATCCTCTTCTCCAGTGACATCATAAGCAATTTCCTCAACTTGATAACCAGCAAACTTTCCATTTCTTCCCTAATCTTCAACTCCTCAAAGTATAACCTCTCAGCCTCTGGGGTCAGCCTAAACCTAAGCAAATATGCTCCTTCCTGCTCTATCTGAAAAACCCCAGGAAATTTCCTCAAAAAGGCAATAAATCTCCTGCCCTCTGGCAACCCCAAATATCTCCTATACTTACCCAATTCGAGAAGAGACATTGCTCTATCAGGCTGACTCACTAAGATATTCCTAAGTTTCAAAACCAACTGAAGCTTCTTGTCTCTTTGAATGACATTATCAAAGGGCATCTCTTTCCTCCTCTTAACAACAGCTCTAATTGGACAAATTGGGACATGGGTTCTCCTAATTTTCCCTAAAACAAACTCATTTTGCCCCAAATTCAAGTCTTGGCCAAAGAAAGAGAACCTCAGAGAGGATTTGAGGGAGAACGACAAATGGGGTTTATGGGAAAATATCGGGTTTTGGAGGATTGAGGTTTTGGGACAGAGAAAGAGGGGCAAAGGGGTAGACGATGTGGTTTTGAGTGAAGGAAAAGGCAGAAGCTTGGAGTCCATGATAATAGTGAATGAAGAAATTAACACATATCAACAGATTCAACAGTATCCAAAAGGAATTGAGCAGTGGGGATGGGTTATAGAAGGAGAGAAAACCGGGGATAAGGTCTAACCTGAAGATAGATTAATGGAGGTGCCCACGTAGAGTTGAATGAGTGAGGAATTTGGAAGCCTTAAACCTCTCCCGTTTGTGAGAATTGTGCTCTCTGTCTCTCTTGTGGCGAGTGTCAATGAATTAATATCTTCATTATCTTGCTGTGAAGTAGATGATTTTATTTTCTTTTTTACCAAACAGAGCAAATGTAAGCCGATAATTAGGTAATTTTTCTCACACTATTCAATAATAAAGTAATCTTTTTTTTTTGGATATGAAGTATATGAATGAATTTGATATATTTGCCCCTTTTTCCTTTTTTAATAAAGAAGAAAGAGGAGGGGAAAGAAAAAATGATCTATCTATATAATATGAGAGGGCAAATTTAATTTTTAAATATTATTAGTATAGTTGATAACTTAATAAAATTTTAAAACATTGTGACTAATATTTTAGGGTTTTTTTGTCTACAAATTTTTGCATCAAATAAGTAACAAATTCAGGTTCTGTTTGAATTTAAAATTGAATAAGGTCACATTTAAAATGAAAGTTAGAATCCCAAAATCACGTGTCTATATTTCTCAGTGAAATTTCTTATTTGATAATATGTTCATCCTAAAAGAATGTTTACTTCCGTAACTCTTGACGGTTAAATTTTTTTCAAATTATATTGATTCATAACATGTCAATATACAACTACTCTCATTAGAAATGCTTGTGGTAAAATATTTTTAATAGAAAATAGCCTTGTAAGTTTTACTAAAAACTTGTAAGAAATATGAATGATCACATGCAACTTTGGAGCGATAGTAGTCTTTAAAAAAAAAAGGAAACAGTTATATGAGTTCAAATATGTAATGGGCCCTACGTGGCCCACTGGGCCATCTGAAGGGGTCACTACAATCTTAGATAGATGTTCTTAGTAGGTGGGTTCATGACGGGCTGCCTAAGATGATATATCATCATTAACTGAATTGGCCCAATCCATTACCGATGACCCAATGTTGTAAATCTCTCGGCCTCTACGGCAAGCCTATTTACTCCACCATGCTCATTGCTTTGAAATGCTCTACTTATAACCTGTTCTTTTCGTTGGTAAATCTTTTTTACCAACTTCAATCAATTGTTACAAACTTCCAGCAATTTTTATCAATACTACCGACAAAATACAAATCTTTTTCAACATTAGCGAACTTTAACCAACTCTTACAAATCTCTTTTAAAAATTTTTACAAAAAAAAATTCACTCATTCACATTTCTTACCAACATCATTCAACTTCTACTAACTTATTCCAATCTTTTCGAACATTAATCAACTTCTACTAGGTATTTCAAAAGAAATAGCAAATTCTACTAACTTCTATCAATTTCTACCAATTTTTATGAAATTCACACATTTATCAATTATTATTTACCAACGAAAAGACCCTTATTTTGTGAAAAAGTTACAATTTCGTTACTTTGCTTTTTACATTTTCACTCTTACATTCCATGGGTTGAGGAGAATAAGTTTTTAGATGCCTTAAATTTTGTTAAAGACTGGTTAAACTGCTTAATAGCACATCCAATCAACCCCATTAGTATTGAATATTAATTATGACAATTTTTAGTGTCGGTTTCATTTTTGCAAAGTATGAAGATATTCAGATATATACAGGTTTACCTTCGCAAAGCACTTGTGCAAGCGAATAAACCAATTTGAAGAAACTAGTATCAAATATTAATTTCAATTCTCAAAGCAAATATTCCAAGTCAAAATTAAAACCCATTTACAATTATTTTCCATCTTATATACTCAGAACTAAAATTTAAAATGAATAAGCATAGCCCTTAATCTCATGCATCTCCCCATTGAGTTATTGTTGTGAGAGGATGATTATTGCAAAAGTATTTGATTCTAGACGAAATCTTTGAAGTACGGTTGACGATGACGTGGGATGAAAGAGATGGTTTATCTGATAGCTGGCGCGCAACACCTGACGTCCTCTTCTTATAGCGGCCCCACCTGCAAAAAGGGCAACCCCCGATTGTGGACTCGAGAATGCCTATCCGACGGTCAAGCCAGTTCAAGGTCCAAGCCTATGGTCAAAAAGAGAGAGAGAATGCATAGAGAGTTCAGAGTATCTATCTGCCAACCCCTTTCCCGAGGCAAATATGTGACTATTTATAGTCTTTTTGGACAAAAGGGTAAAACAGTAATCTTACCTATGGCACCCATGTAGGCCGTCGGTCTCGGTATGGAAGGGCTCTAGAGGGAGCCACTCTAATTGCATCCCAAGGCCCCTTATCTCATACATGGGCCCGGATAAAGCCCCCAAGAAAGGCCCATTATCCTAGATATGGGCTTGGTCAGTGGGTCCGATCTAGTTATGGCCAATTGAAAAAAGTCGAATTTTTCCCCAATCAGTACTTTTAATTTTTGATTAGCAACAAGAATTAAGCAGAAATTGCATCATTATTTTATTGTAAAAAGACAGAAGGATGAAGAATGGGAGGCACATGGTGAGTGAAGAGTGAGATGATTAAAATGATAATGATAATAATAATAATTATGGGAATCAAATCCAAATCCTTAATCTACGGTTATCTCGAAGCCGCAATTTTTATTTATTATTGGAAAAAGGAATTTAGACATTTTTGGCTCCTCCTCCCCACCCACCTCCCCATCCCATGTGGAACTCACACGCCTCCTCACTCTCATCGAAAAAGCCCGCCAACCCAAAACTAATTCCCGCCCCTTTTTTTTTTCGTTCCTTTCACTTTACGTTTTCTTTTTCGTCTTTATTTTTAGTGGATGATTATCAATTTTTTGTTCTCATTATGAATTGATAAATATTTATATAATGGCATTTATATTTTTAATATTAATTATGAATTCATGTTGAAAACTAACTAAAACCGTCAAATTCTTTGGTACAAGTAAAATGTTGATAATCTACAGGTGTAAAAATATATTTTTTAATCAATTTAATATAATCAATTTAATATAAAACACTTGTCTTAAAAATAAAATAAACCAATTAAAATTTAGTGCACCTTATGTTCAACTTTTGTTCGGAAATAGTTTTTTTGTATTTAAATATTCATCAAACTACACAGATTGATACATCATTATCTATTGTTTGAATTTTTTTCTTAATTTCTATTTTGGAAATAAATATGTTTAAAATTTCTAGTTATAATCAATATTTAAGATGGCTATCTCATAAATATTATTCATTTGTGCACTATGAAACATCCAAAGGGATAATTTGGGTGTTGATTTTTCTAATTCTATATGCACTATGAGTATTAATTATTACTGTCGTATCTCTGCTTAGTTACCGAAGTACTAGATTTTAATTAATTTATTCATTTTGAAATATTGGAAGAATATAAGTAATGATGATTTGAAAAAAGGAAATCTAAACAATGATCACGATTTGTGAAAATTGGTAGGAAAAAAGTTGCCTTTGCTTTTTTTTAAAAAAAAAATAAAGCAGGATTAGTCCTTTTAATTACTCTCTCTCTCTCTCTTTTTTCTTTTTTTTTTTTAAGGTGGGGCTTTTTTAGCTTTATCTAACAGTCAAATATGTTTTTAATGTCACCTGCCGGTAACTGGAGTATGCCAGCAAAGTACACGATTATCGACATTAACCACAGCCCTTTTAAAGTCACCCGGTGGCATGGTTGGTAATTCAACTTGCACTCCAGGGGTAAAACTGAAAGGAAAGTATTGTTTTGACTGTGAAAGACAAGGGTCCGGTCAACGGCGATTGAAAGAAGCATGCTTCATCCTCTCGTGCTGCCGACGCCAGCTTTATTTAATTATTTATGCTTTTTTTATTTTATAGAATATTGATGTATTGATTATGTGCGTTTTTAATTATTTATTATTTATATATTTTTTGAGAGGGTTAATATTCGGTATTTTATCTTTATTTTTTAATATCAGTTTGCATTTATGCTAATGCTAATTTAGATTGTCACATAACTTAATTTATGCTACCTCTTCGTTTAGTCTCTACAACAACAACAACAACTCCTTGTGTGGGTTCCGCTTTTGCGGGGTTTGGAGAGATTTAGATGTAGGCAATCTTACCTCTACTGGCAATTCTGTCCGTAAAGATATTGATTTCAAGAGACTTACAAAAATCATATTTTGTGAAAACATTTTATAGAAGAAGGATTTTGTAAAAACATTTTATGGAAAAAACTAATGATAAGTAGTAGGGAATAAATTTCGAAATATGAAAAAAATCAGATGGCATTAACTATGTAACCATAACTACAATAAGGTAGATGAAGATACTATACTTTAACAAATAGATGTAGACAAACAATGTCTCGTCTTATATGCATGAACTATTTGCATGCAAACATGACATACGAAAAAACCCACAACCAAACCCGCTCTATTGCAACCGAGTGACCAACTACGAGGCTAACTTTCTGCGATCTAATATTAATGCATCATTAAGTCATACAGTATTTGAAATGAATTATTTTTATTTAAGGTTATGTTAATATTTAATTTATAAGCTTTTCGCCCTCAAAAAGAGGCACAAATATCAATTGAATATATATAATATGAAAATTCAAATAAGTAACAAAATGTAAAAAGTGCTATAATACACCGTTCTTAATATTCACTAGAAAATAAATTTCTTACAAGATTAATCATTATATATATATTTCTCTGTAAAAGGGACTTATCGTAAAATTGAAATTTGTTATGAAGTTATTGATTAAATGCAATAAATTAACAATTTAAATTGTTGTAAACATACATGTGTTTTTCTTTTCATTAAAAGAAATTATAAATGTATATTTAAAATTCTAAGTAAGCAATTATTGGATATTTATAATTTATTTTTAAGATTTCATAGCAACTGAAAGAATATTAGGATGTTAGAAGAAAAGAAAATACCAAAAAAAAGGACCTTTTATATACTTAAGCTATACAAAATTACAGACCTACTAAGGGCCTTTTTTTTCGTAGGTAAATTGGGGTGGATAAAAGGGTGGTTGAAGTGGATTGAGGTAGGTTGAAGTTAATATTTTTTTTAGGTGGATTGAAGTTGGTTAAAATGGGTTGAAGTAAGTTGAAATGGGTTGAAGTTTGTATATTTTTTTTGTCGCCGGTTGAAGTGGGTTAAAATAATAAGAATGTATGATAATTTATTAAGTTATTGTAATTTTTAGTGCATTTTTTCGCTAAGTGGTAATTTCACAATTTTGTAACTATTTTTCTGGAAGTTGGAGGTCGGTACAACTTGTCAATTTTTTTTAACGATATAGGTTACAAATTATTAAATTTATGAAGAGGTGGGTTGAAATTGGTTGTGGTTGGTATTTTTTTCAGGTGGGTTAAAGTTGGTTGAAGTAGCTTGAGGTTGGTAAATCTAAAATGACCTTATTGACCTACGAAAAGCACACGGCCTAAATTCATGTAGTAACTTTTATTAAGCATCAATGAAATCATTACTTTTTTGTTTTTTTTCGAATTTAGTAATTATGCTATGTTCTTTTCATTGGTAGATTTAAATTTGCCAACCTAAATTAATTTTAATTCATATCAACTCGTTTCAACCCACTTCACGAATTTCAATTAAAAAATACCAACTTCAATCAAGTCCCTATTATTTCAACCAACTTCTACAAATCATACAAAAAAAAAATCAGCTAACTTTAACCAATTTCAACCTATTTTAATAAAAAATATATATTTTAATCTACTTTTATCAATTTTAATTAATTTTATCAATTTATTAATCCATAATTTCAAACAAAACGGCACAATCTTAACACTGCATGAATATTTGAAATTGGTCTTGCCCATCAGAAATCAGATTGCTAAAATACAAAAAACTTTATTTCCTTTTGGTTGGCTTTGTCTCTCTCACAGTCATTTTACTACTTTACCCCTTGAAATTCAAACTCCTTTGCCGGACTCCAAGATCTCTTTAAATAGAATTTTATTTTCGATTTTGGCAAAAACTCAAATTAATTATTATTATTATTATTGTTATTATTATTTACTACCATTACTATACTTGTAGTAGTGGCAGTACAATTTTTACCTTGAATTAATTTCCCTCATTTTCCCACAAAGTTTTTCATTTCATTTTCATTCCATCTCTTTCTCTGTCTCTCTCTCTCCCTACTTTCTCTCTCTAACTCGCCATTCCAGACAAGGAGACATTTTTTCCCTTTTTTATTATATTATATTTGCAGTAATTTTTGACTCGCCGGAAAGTTGCGTGCCGGCGGCTCGTTGTTTCCCGGTGATGCTTGTTGGCCGTTTGATCATCTCAAACGACGCCGCCTGGTAGCATCAAAGTGCTAGTTAGTTTCAGCTTCCTGAAGGTTTGGATACTTACACTTCCCAGTTTAAACCCTTTTTAATTACGTTTAATTTTGGGCACTTAATCATGCAAGTGCTTTGGTTTATGGGTTCTTGTTGATTCTAATCCCTGTTGTTAGTTTAGTTTGAATATTACCATACTGGGTTAGTAACTGATTAGCGTCTTAATAAAATGTGGGAGGTTTTAGTTAATTAGTGGTTTAAATTTAGGTATTTGTTCGAATCTGAACTAGAAGAACAGCAAAAATTTTGTTATCATGGAGTAAGTATTAGCTGATTTTGAGTTTTTTTTTTTTTTGGTTGCCAGGAAGTATTTGGAAATTACTTTTTCTTGTTTTTGCAAAGTTTTTTTTTTTTATTTGTTTGTGTGACTTTAATTGTGATTTGGAGGGTCAGTGGTATTTACATATGTGCCACTTGGTAGAGAATGTTGGATCAAGTGTATGAATTTTTTCCATGGTTGCCCTTGCTGTATTTTGAGGTTTTATGACAAGGGTTCAATATGCTAAAATATGCATGCAGGCAAGAAGGCTTAGGCTAGTGTAGTTGGTATTTTAGAGTCAGTTTGGAATATATATCCCCTGGAAGAATCCATACATATCTACATATATATGCATGGAGGGAAAAGACAATATGAGCTTGGGGGTGACGGTCATAGGGGCGGAAGTTCCATCAAATTATCATGTGGCACCTAGGAGTGAGGCCCCTCCACAGGGGACTGTATCACCTGGTGGAGTTATGATCCCAGCAAGTGCCGGCGTTCCGGGAATAATGGAGAAAAAGAAGAGGGGTAGGCCGCGGAAATATGGCCCTGATGGTAGTGTATCGAGGCCATTGTCACCAACACCGATTTCTTCATCGGCTCCACCAGCTGTTGGTATTCATCCTGGCCCTAAGCGGGGCAGAGGAAAGTCAGCTGCTTCTGTGGCCAAACAGCAGGCAAGATTTGCAATGGTTCCAATGGGTAAGTGGACCCTTGTTTTTTGTTATATTAACTGTTAATCACGAAGAAAGTTCTCCGAACACTTGAGATGATTGCTCAAATCTATAGTTTGGATGTGAAATATGAATACTTGTATATTGTGTGTCAAATGCAGTCGTTGCAGTTGATGTGCCCGTAGGAATATGCTTTTTGTGGCATTTGTTTGTGTTTAGTATACATGTCGCATAAAGGAAACTTTAATATAGAAAGCAAAATGGTTGAATTTTTCAGTAGTCTAGATTTATTTCATACCACCTGTGGAAAGCATAAATGGTGATAGTGGATGTTGGTTGACTATGCTGTGGGGTGGATCTATTGTTTAAATTTTGTGGCGCTCTGCAATATGCCTGCTGAAAATCTATAGAATCTCCTTTCTTCTTCTTGCATGTTGGTGGATATGCTGTGGGGTGGACCTATTGTTAATTTTTTTTGGGGGGGGGGGGGTGGAGTTTGCTATATGCCTGCTGAAAATCAATAGAATCTTATATCGTCTTCCTTATTTTTTGTTTTTTTTTTAAGGAAGGGGGAGGGGGTTTGAGAGTGGGGATAAATTGACAGCCTGAACTAGTTAGCTTCACTACCTTGGAAATATCATGTCTTTTCGTTAGCTCTACATTAAGGTGATTCTGTTATGAGTATCTTCCTATTCTTAGTTTCTCGTAACTTGTTAGTAACTCGTTCTCAGTTAGGTCAACATATGGACATCTGAATTTTTTGACCAGAAAGCTGTTGCTATCATTAGGCACAAGTCTCTATAAGAAATATAGTCATCTTAGTTTATGGGTGCATTAGAAATCAAATCTCTAGAAAGCATATTCCTTCTTTTTGACAATCTTTACAAGAGATGATTAGTGAAATTCAAGAGAATAAAGGACCTCTATAGCTCTTATAAATTCCCTTTTTATTCTTTAGTCATGTAGTTGATTCCCATCTAACATTGGTCACGGAAATGTCGACTAGGAATCTAGTTTCCTATTCATATAGAACCACAGGTCTTCACTGCTTTTCTTGAGAGCCTTGGAAGTTGCTCACGCCACTATGGGACCCCCCAAAAAATCAAAGTGAGAACATGGAATGTTGTATAAATTAGGATAATCATATCCTTTCTACTGTCTTGCAGCTTATGAATTAACCCAAAATTTTAACGATTTATGAATTTGACTGCGGAGGGTGGAGCTGAAATACTTAGAGCTGGACTACGATATGGGGCATTGCTACACCTTTCTAAATGCCTGAACGGTGAAATTCTATGCTTTTATCCTTTGTGTTAGAACAACCTGTTAGTTATCACAAAGTGATTATGTGCTTCATCTACTCATCCCCTCAAGAGATTCTCTGCACACTGAGGTTCTGTTCCTGATGGGTGTATGAGCCTAATCATTGCAACCTTGAATAAATTATGGCAGCTATAGTGCTATGGTGTGTGAAGCCGCTGCTTGTTGCTTGCTGAAGTCTTTGCACCATTGATAATGATACTTGTTCCTCATTATTCCTTGAAAATAACTAGAGGGAATAAGCTTGATTTGTTTGTGTCTTTTCTTCATGTTGATAAAATCAGTTTACTGTTTGTTGGCCTTTAATCCTGAGGTTTAGCCATAAAAAATAAATACTTAATGGCTCTGGTCAATGATAGATTTCACCTTCCGATCATGAACAAATACACATAAGTTTAAGTTGTGTTTCCGTGTTCAAGCCTCAGGGACTGTTTTAGTAATGCGTTTAATGGTGTTTGTCACTGTTTGGCAAAGAATGGATAATTAATGCTTTCATGGGCTTGCGACTAGGGGGCAATCTCTGCATATTAGATTTAGTGTAAAAGTATAGGCTGAAAGATTTGATTGCTGTTTGACTGAGTTAGAAAACCAGAGATTGTGTGCTGATTTTTCATGCATGATTTTTTTGCTAGTTACATTGTTCAGCTGTAGTGAGGACCAAGATTATGCATTAAAATGCAAGAAAAGAATGTATCGCATCTTGTCCTTGAATTCTCCGAAATGCAAGAAGAGATTGATATTCGTGTCAAAATATCACAAAAGAAAAGAAAAGAACAGAAAAGATTGAGTTACCTTTTGGTTGTCCTGAATGCTGCTAAATTGAAACGTTTGAATATATTTTGATGCAGGTGAAGGGGTAGGGCGTACTGATGGCGCCAACTTCACTCCTCATGTTATAACAGTTAATGTTGGAGAGGTATGTTGTGACACTGAAATGCCAGAAATGTACACACATGTAATAAATGCCAACTAAGTTATGGAAATCTCTATGCGGTTTGTCAATCCTGCAAGGACTCTGGAGACCTTTAATTGGGTTCTTTAATTTCGTGTAATAATTATTTTTGAGAAGCAGATGTCAGTATATCAATGCCCACATCCTTTCACTCTTCTTTTTTCTCAAATATAAGTAACTTTTTGCATGGAATCCTTTCAGTGATGCATGTGGCATGTTAAGATTCCTTCCATTTATGCAAGGGACACTGATACCTGTCATATCTGTATTTTACTAGTGCTGTGTAGTATTTATGGCCTAAACCTGTAATTTCAAAGATCAAATGACTCAAAGTTGGGAAATAATGTGGATTAAAGGACCATGTTGAACAGAATGAAGATATAATCTAATCAGTTTTACCTAGGAAGTTGAGGATGCATACATAAATGTCAATAAGAATATGAGAACAGTGTCAATTGCACATCTTTTCTGACTCCAATTTTTCATTTGCGAATGCATAATACAGATACCAGTATTTGTTTAAACTAGTGAACTCATTGCCCATGTGGTAAACGTCTTGCATTACATTTTGTTGGAATATCAGCAATTCAGTGATTAGTTGGCCGAACTTGTCCAATGGATGGTAGATTTTTTCTCATATTCTCTTGTAGATGATGTATGAAGGTATTTGGTAATGCAAAATAGTTTCAGGAGTCTTCTGTTCTGGCAGTGCATCCTATTTTTCTGGTCTGTTTTGCCTATTCTATTATGCATGTCAGCATAGTGAGAGGGAACAACCAAAATTCATGTTAAGGTTGCATGACCAGCATTCTCTTGCTTGCTGTGCGTCAGTTAGATAATCACTTAAATGTAAATGCTGAATAACATCAACGATTTACATTATCCTTGAATTGAAGTAATATATGTTAGCACACGTCTTCTGTTGGTATGATGCCTAAAAACTTAAAAGCTTGAAAAGAATGAGGAAGATAAAATGCAAATTATGATACCTTGATTTTCGAACATACTATGTCCATTATGTTATCTCAGTAGGCAGATTTGGCATCTTTGTAGTGAGGAAGCATATGATGTTGCCTGAAATGTGGCATTAAAATGATCTGGCAGTGGTTGCTGCTACACCCTGAGAGAGATTGAGTGTGCGAGAACTGCATTTAGTGTAGAAATAGAGGGTGGATGTTTGTCCAATCCTATGCACTAATTTGTGTTTTGGGATCTTTGCTAGGAAGACTGGGGAAGCACCCTTTGCATTTTTTATGTAGATGCTTAATAAGGAATAGTTCTTTCTGCCTTCCAATGTGCCCTTGTCCATGGGCTGGGTAAGGCTGGCACCAACTAAGCTTGACTTCTGGTAAACTGAGCTGGGCTCAGTTTTGGGCTGGCCAAGTGATGCTAGTTCAGCTGGACTGGCTGGGCTCTATATTTAGTTTCCCATTTTTCTTTTTTTAACTTTTTGGCCAAGTTCTGGGTTGGGTTTGTAGGATTGCTGGCCCAGCTTGGTCGCATAAAACTGGGCTGCGGCAGTGGAGACTTGTTGACTGTATTTGACCATACACCACTTCCTAATATTGATTGTTTTGTTCAGGATGTGACAGCAAAAATTATATCCTTTTGTCAACAAGGACCACGAGCAATTTGCATTCTTTCAGCTAATGGAATGGTATCCAACGCTACACTCCGCCAATCTGATTCGTCTGGAGGTACATTGACATATGAGGTAACCTCCTTTTTCCTTCTCTGTTTTTTGGGAATTGAGAGCAAGCCCCCCTTCCTAGGCCAAATAATGGGCTTATGCAGCTAGGTGTGGTGTGGGGCAGGGGAGGGGCATCACCCAAACCAGGGCAAGGCCATCAGCAGCCAATGCCTGTTAGTTACCACTGCCCAGCAATAGTCAAAATAGCGTGCTATATGTGTGTACAGTCGCACACACAGAGACGTCAAGAAAATATAACACACCCAGTTTCGTGTCTTGTTCAAGCTCCCATATTCTGGGGCTACAGTTGCTGGAAAGATTGTTGTTCATAGGTGGGTGGTAGCACTTGCAACCCACCTTTTCCTTTGCAATTGTGGTTATTGATGTACTTACATGACTTTTCTTATCTATGGGTGAGCACATCCTGTAGACCTTCTAGTTAGTCAACACCACCTCCTTTAGTGCCTTAATTTTCAGTGCCCTTTTCTTCAATGAATCAGCTGGAAAAACACACGAATGATCTGCTCTGCTCTTGGATTTATGGTTCGGCTGTTAAATTTATTCTGGATTTTGAAGAAATTCTGCTATATTTGCTGTGCCTCCACATCGTTGAGATGGAATCATGTAATATTGTCTGTCAGATCATGATGGCAATGGAGTTTGGAAAATATCGCTGAACATCAAATAGAATGTTAATGAAGCTTGGAAAATATTGCCTCCATATTCCTCAGCATTTTGGGCCATGCATTTTGAGCCACACTTAAATCATATATGCTTTCTCTGGAATCTGTAATATGTTATTCAAGTTAAAGACATTTGTTGTGATGGCTCTATATAGTCCTTTCGTTGTCAAAATTAACCTCGTATACTGGTCTAGATACACCTTACATTTGTGTAACTTATTTTCCCTGGTGGTCTTAGGGACGCTTCGAGATAGTAAACTTGTGTGGATCTTTTACACCAACTGAGAGAGAAGGTACAAGATATAGAGCAGGTGGGCTGAGTGTCTCCTTGTCAAGCCCAAATGGTCAAGTCGTTGGCGGTTGTGTTGCTGGACTATTGATTGCTGCTAGTCCTGTTCAGGTAAATGCAGTTAACTCGCCTAAGTTTACCTGTTTTCTTTTGTGCTGTTCAAAGTACCACTCTCAGGTCTCCATTTTTCACTTTTTTTCCGAATGTCTGATTTGTGTTCAATCATGTCACATATACTGTTCCTTTTTTTTCTCTTTTTTTGGGTGGCTGGTCATGAACTGATCCTCGTTAGTCCCAAGTGAACCATGTAAAAGAACCCTTCTGGTATGAAGTTGTGCTCGCATATGTCTAATTATGAATTTATGTTCACATTCTTGGAGAGCTTCCTGTGCTCCTCTTCAGATGACTGTTTCCGTATCATCATATTTCCAATTGGCCTGCTGAGTTCCTCTATGTGAGAGTGCAGTTCTGAATGCATGCTTTCCTGATGTTTTTTCCAAAAACATTATCTTGTTTTATGATCAATAGCTTTACAATCAACAGAAAATTATGATAAATTGTCCTCATGATTAGACGTAAGATATTTTAGAGCGGTGGGCCATACGCTTAAATCTGACAGGACTGCAAATGTTAGAATGGGTATATGCCCAGATGTCAGAATCGGACATCTTCTGGATCTTTGGCATTTTTTGGGTCTAAATGAAGTGCGAAGCCTCTACCCATTATCTATATCCAGCACTCATCAGCAGTACTTGAGTCTGCTTTTTTTACGTAGTTTGATCTTTGCATAAGGTTCAAAGCTCCATAAATGGTAAGCAGTTGGGAGTTACTGTTATCTAGAGATTGCGTTAATTGTCAGCAAACACCCAACTGCAGGCAGGAAGGCATAAAATGGGTTCATTCTTTTATATTTTCTGTCGCAGATAATTGTAGGGAGTTTCTTACCGAGTAACCCACCGGAGCTGAAGCCAAAGAAGCAAAAAGTGCAGCAGTCTGCTCCTACTCCTTTTACAATCACAGCTGCTCCACCCCTGGCTTCTGCTGCAGAGAAAGAAGCCTGCAATGGCCAGGGGCATAATAATCCCATCGCCTCGATGCAGAGCTTGAATCCCCCTACATCTTTTCAAAGAGAGAACTGGCCCAACACTCATTCGATGCAAGAACGAAGGACTTCAACCACTGATATCAACATATCCTTGCCTGGAGGGTAATATATCAATCACAACTCTTGTAGAAATAACTAAGGGTGTGTTTGGCTTAGGCAAATGATTTTGAGAAAAGTATTTCTTTTGATTTTCCACATTTGGCCGCTAGGAGCGGACCCCTTATAGAAACCAACTTCCTTTCCGAGAGACTGGGCTGCAGATGGTGGTTATTTTTCTAGAAGTTCATATCGAAGTTTTGAAAAATGTTTCTTCTAAAAAAGTAGAGCGAACTAAATTTTGGGTCCCTTAAAATCAACTTCTCTACTTTAGGGGCAAGTATGCCTATATTTGGATCATCCTAGATTCTGCTCAAATATGATCCATGCTACGCGGTGGTGGTGGAGTATACCTGCACAGTGTGTCGTTTTGGTTTTCAGCAGAAATGAGGAACTTTTCGCCACAAATTTAATCTCCTTAGAAATGTTTGTCAAAGAAAATGAGTCATCTCCATGTTAATTATGATATTTTCATAACCTGGCTTTTTCTTCCTGAAAAATGCAGGATGCAGTAGGGTTCTTCGCGGCTAATCTGACTTCTATGCTAATCAGCTAATCACAGGAGGAGATATTTAGGATGGAAGAGCTTCTCGATTAGGGTTTTCCACGATTGTACTCATGCACAGCTTTCTGAATATGTGTAGGGGAAAAAATCCGAATTAACTTGCTGTTGAATGCTCTATATAATTATATCATAGTAAAATCAGGAAATGAGTCTGGCAGAACTAAGTCATCTGTTGAATTGAGGAGGGTGTATGCTTTATAAATTAGGTTGAATCTTGATTGTTATATTTATGATGTTATTTTGTTGCTGGTAAAACTATGTTTAGTTTCCTCATGTCAATGATTGTCTTCTTAGCTATTGACCTGTGTAACTTCATAGATGATTTTCATAGCTTTTTGTTGAGATGTAATATGACTTCTAGATTTTAACTAATCTATGATCTATTTTACTCCTGTCGCTCTCTCTCTGTCTCTGTCTCTCTGTGTCTTATTCTCTAATCGAGGCGCAAAGGTTACTGTAGATGTAGGTGTTCATTAGTACAGTTGGTAAAATCTTTGAATGTTGTTGCCAAATACCTGAGTTTGAGTTTGCATACATCAATCTTTACGCGTAGTATGCACAAAACACAACAAAGAACTTTGAGGTCAATGAAAAACGTGATATGCATTGCTTGAATCCCTTTGGGTCAATCAAAAGTTTTATATGTCCAAAATGTAATGTACATGGTAGCTCTTCCTTTGCAATGCTCGTCAATGAATGATGCAATGAACTTGAAGATGATATTATCATGAAAGCTTTCATAAATTAAAGTCCTTCGAGATGATAATATCATATTATAGAATCACGCATTTTGTCATGTATTTTATCTTACGTAGAATTCATATAATTTCTTACATGAAACCATAGGTTTTGGATGTTAGAGTGGAGTGTTTAAAGCACAACATACCCAAATCTAGGTTTAATTTGTGTATTTCCTTCCTATGAGCTTACAATACTCAACTAATTAAAGGAACTAGTTTTATACCCTTACAATGTAAGCGTGTCTGTTAAATAATTTTTTAATATATTGTTAAGAGAATAGATTTCTTTATAAAAAAAAGCAAACAATAAATTGATGTATTATATTATTTTGATGATGCAAAAGTAAGGAGAGTCTTCTTTAGTTTTTTCCTTACTAATCACATAATTTTTTTTAATTCTTAATTAATATTTAACTCATATTTTTTTTATTGTATTTGCATCATTAAATCAAATATATTTTAGGACTAAATTTTATTATTAAATAATAGGAAGGTATGTGAGAAGTTACCTTATTAAATATAATTAATATTGCATTAAATTTACATCCATCCTACATAGTTTTTTCTTTTTATTTTAAATCTCATCTAGCATCCTACATTGTATTAAAGTATCTCATACGGTTATTCACTCCTATATGACATTCTATATGATAAGCTTACGTATCGCTCATACATGAATTCAATCCAACCTTTAATA
>JACYFF010002017.1:77357721-77401352 GCA_017589665.1 Selenicereus undatus | reverse complement strand
CATTGAGATTGGAACAGAAAGAGGAAGGGGCTGCTTTTTTTTTGGTGGTTGGGGGGGGGGGGAACATATAATTGGTGCCATGAGTTAGATTTAATCTTCATTACTTTATTTTTACAGCCAATTTGTCAATGTATATTGCTGAAATTCTGATTTTGCATCTCAGAAACAAAGAATGAGTTGACTGTGGAAGTTGGTGGATATCAAAATATTGTTGTTCAAAGGAACATAAAAGTTATCGATGGAGATTTGGTTGATGTTGTGCAAGAACTTCCTCGAGGGACAGTGCCTGGTGATTGTATCCTGTTTGATTAGCTGTTTGATTAGTTATTTACATAAAATGTTTAAACCTGGGAATCTATATGCTCAATAGGTATCGCTAGGTCCGTGTTATTGTTCCTGAAGAGGTACCGATCTATTTTCTCCTACAAAATCTAGATCTGTTTCATCAAGCCTGCTTCAATTGGTGGTCTCAAAGTCTTTCTGGTGAACTTATGTCAAGATATAATCTCTGAATGTGCTACTGCTAGAGATGGTGTCTTGAGTTTTCAACATGCATAATTGTATGTACTATGTAATGTTGTTGGGTTTTAAGATGTATTTTTAGTCTTATGTTGTATCTCTTGCCTTTGGATGGAAATCTACCTATTTCACTAAAATGATTATGTTGGCACTTGGCACATGACTTCTGAATTTAATACAGTTAATTGCTGTTTTCATTTATATATTTAGTAGACTGGCTTTCTTTACATGTTTGTTTCTTTTGTATTTGGACAACAATCTGTTGACTTGTAGTTTGCATTTTGTGGTTACAAGATCTGATTCGTGTTTTCTTTACAGGATTGTAGTTTCTCCTAATTTTTGTTTTTACAACTAAATTTTTCTACTCTGTTTTCGGGTTAACTCTTAGTATGTCTCATGACTCATGTTGCTTGTGCTTATGCCACTGTGCTCTGCATGTGCTTTCTGTTGCTTTTCATTTTGTTTCATTTTTCCCCTCTCTTTATTTTCGTGCACGACTGCACGCTGTCACCTGCATGTTTATGTAGTCGTGTAGCTGCTATGAAGTGATCCTGATAGTATCCTTTTTATTTGGAGTTGAGATCTTAACTTTCACTCGTAGTTCTTGATGCCATCATTGTCGGAATGGATATGCTAATAAAGAAGTATGGCCCAACTAACAAGGGAAAGAAGCGACTTTGTCTTATCACAAATGCACTTTCTCGTCTAAGAGATCCATATGAAGGAACAAAAGAAGATCAAGTCAGCACCATTGCTTCCCAAATGACTGACCAGGGCATGAAATTGGAATGTATAGTAGTTAGAGGGAAGCTTAGTAGTGATGCTGATAAGAACATTATGGATGAGAATGACCGTCTATTAGACCTGTTCACAAAGAAAACCTGGGCAAAGACTGTTTATGTTGAAAGTGCAACTTCACTGTTAGGAGCCCTCAGGACTCGGAATATATCACCTGTTACAACATTCAGGGGTGATCTTGAAGTGAGCTCTAGGCTGAAGATCAAGGTGAGGCTTATTATTCGTGGAATGAGGGTGATTTTCATATTTCATTACACCAACCTTCATGATGAATTCTGTTGTCTTGGTTGATGTTCTTATTTCTTATGACACTTTACTAGCTTTCTATTCCCTATTGATGTTACCCTGTACATTTTTTGTGGTCGTCCCTGTGCAAGTGCTGCATTGAACATGACCTTGTTTACAAGCATAAATAGTTCTTTATATCTTTTACCCAGCTTGTTGAAAGCCATTTGTTGGTTGAATGCCAACTTTTATGTAGTAGTCTATTAGTCATTCCCGTGGTAATGTACAGGTTCAAGGAGTGCCATTCTAGATGTTAATCACAGCTCTCTGGAGAATGTTTACGTCTATGACTAAACTACTTTCAACAGAAAGCTTGTCTGCAAATTTGAAGAATACTCTCCTTTTCTGAAGTGAGACTTTAAGATTCATATATTATTGTTAACAACTTGCCTCGCAGTTTCATTCTGCTGGCCTCTCTTGTTTCTGTACGTAGCCTCTCCTTCATGAAATATAGATAGGCTGCAGTTGACCTAGGGGATTGCCTGTCACTAAATTGTGTTTGAATAATATACTTTCGTCAGGATATTACGATAAGAAATGGATTTGAGGGTTTCTTCTTTTCTTTTTGATTATTTATTTGGGACTGTTGTGGTATGGGCAATTCAGCTTGGTGCATGTTGCCTGGCAGTATTCCCAGGAAGAAAGACAATTTATCAGATTTTCAGTTGGGGACTAACTTATCAAATCCTTTGTGAACTTGGTTATTATGTGCTTCAAACCAAATATAAGTATATCTCAAAGAGATAACATGTGCTAGTGTTTCTCTTTCATTTAACCATTGTGCCCATAGTTGTCAGGAACTTTCCTGGACTGCTTAGATGGGAGCGTGGAACTCTGCTTAGTTACACAAACTAAGCCTAATTTAAGCTTCTGGATGCTTGAGTTGGATTTTGGAATGCAGATTGCAGGGGTCGGTAACAAGCGTTCGCTGTAATAGTAATTCTGCTTGTGTTCCCACTGTGGAAAGCGTATTTTGCAGAAATTGCCTACATGAAAAGTGCTTCTAATTGTTCTTTTTGACCAATTCCATCTAATTAGTGTGGAGCCAGTGTGAGGTAGTGTGAACTGCTATGGTAGATGAGAATACAGGACTGGGCACTGTGTGCTGTTTTGATATGCTAGACTTTTCATTTATTTTGTTCTCTGAGCTTATTCTTAGCCCACATCAAATGTTGGATTCATTTGCCAATTATGCACAATTAATGCACGTTCTGAACAATGTTGATTATGCGGCCTTTCCTTCGGAGAGGACTAAGACTGCATATTAAGTGTATTTCCATGGAGATCATGCTATTCCCCATATTCCCACATGTTTGACTGTGTTTCAATTCTTTAGCTGTATTCCTATATATTTGTACTTCTTTGAGGATTGAGAAACTAAGGCTCTAACATCCTATTTCTTCAAATTATTTGATAACAATAGGTTTGGGTTTACAAGAAAACCTCTGAGGAGAGATTTCCTACTCTGAAGAAATATTCAGATAAAGCACCCCCAACAGATAGATTTGCCACCCATGAAATCAAAGTGGACTATGAATATAAAAGCATTCAAGATCCTAACAGTATTGTACCTCCAGAGCAACGGATTAAAGGTTATCGTTATGGACCTGAAGTGGTCCCTATCTCATCCGATGCATGGGAAGCTGTCAAGTTCAAGCCTGAGAAGGGTGTGAAGCTTCTTGGGTTCACTGATGCTAAAAACATATTACGGTTAAGAGTTTTCTTTCATTTAACTGAGTTTTCAAGCGAATACCTTACATCTATCAGACGAATAGAAAACTTTTGGAAAACTGATGTCTGTATTCTCAATTTCTCATATCTGCAGCCAATACTACATGAAGGATGTCAGCATATTTATCGCTGAACGAGGCAAGACAGAACATGTAATTGCGATTTCTGCTTTGGCTAGAGCAATGAAGGAAATGAATAAGGTAGCCATAGTACGTTGTGTCTGGAGGCAAGGACAGGGCAGTGTTGTAATTGGAGTCTTGACACCAAATTTATCTGCCAAGGACAATATTGTGAGTACTGAGTTGTTACTTTTCCCTTTTTTTGAGAAAAAAATTATATATTTTTGAGATGTAGACATCCTTCTGCTCTTTTGTTTGTTTTTGCCTTTTTGCTCATCAAATTTCTTCTCCATCTGTGGGCATGTCTTTTCTGGGTGGTCACTGTGAGAAGCCCGATTCATTGTACTTCAATGTGCTTCCATTTGCTGAGGATGTTCGGGAGTTTCAATTTCCTTCTTTCAGGAATCTCCCTGCAGCATTTCAGCCAACCGAAGAACAGCAGGAGGCAGCGGATAACTTGGTAAAGATGCTTGATCTTGCACCACCTGTCAAGGAGGAGAGTCTAAAGCCTGACCTAACACCAAATCCTGTTCTGGAGGTAATCCGTCCTTCATTCTTCCAGATTAGTTTTGATGTTATCTTCTCTTGTTTATGGGAAGCAGTACATGGAAAATGTTTTGACTTGTGGTAATATACTCAGAACAGAAATCCTGATGACTAGCTATTTCTAAAATCGAAGGAGTGCTTGGATATTTTCCTATGTGATCATGTTGGTCTGTCATCTTAAGCAGTATAGAAACCGGATAAGATGTTTGCTTTTTCTTGATATGTGCATTGGCGGTTTATTAAAAATGGACCATAAAAAAGTTCTCTGGCTCACTGTAGCAATCTTATGTTCATTTGTAGCGGTTTTACCACTTCCTTGAACTAAGGGCAAAGAACCCAGATGCAGCTGTGCCTCCTCTTGATGATGCTTTGAAGCGGATAACTGAACCAGATCCAGAACTCCTTTACGAAAACAAGTCTGTAATTGATCAATTTCGAAGATCCTTTGAACTTAAAGAGACTGTTAAGGTGGAGTTTTGGTTTATTCTTATTTCTTTTAAAGAAAATCATATTGACTGTCTCTGCAGGCAGTGACACTTTTTTCCCCTTTTGACAGAGGAAGAAATCATCTAGGTCACAGAGAGAGAAACCATCTGGATCAGATGATGAGAAGGAATATGGGCAAAATCCTCATCCAGAAAAACCTTTGAAGAGCACAGAAACCATTTCTACACACAAGTTTGAGAAAGGTGATGAGAAACCTTCCAGCTCTATGGAAAAAAATCCTACTGCGATGGTCGAGAAAATTGGTAATGTGACTCCAGTCCAAGACTTTGAAGCTATGTTATCTCGCAGAGATGATGCAGACTGGGTTTTTAAAGCAATCAAGGGTATGAAGAACAAAATTTATGACCTTGTGGAGGACTCCTTTGAAGGGGACAAATATGACAAAGCAGTGGAATGCCTTTTTGCTCTTCGAAGAGGCTGTGTACTTGAACAGGTTTGCCTTTGTGCCTATTTTGCAATAGCAAATTAGTTGCATTGACTGTGCTTAACATGGTGTCATCCACATCTGGTAGAGAACAAATTTTTTTCTCCACTTTGCATTGATAGGCCCAACAAGGTTGTTATGTGGGTTAGGGTTTCAGTTAAAGGCGGGTTAATAGAGTATTTGGGTTATATTGAGTTAGGCCATTGTGGTTCATATTTGGATATATGGTCAATTTGCCCAAAAACACTTGTCAAGAAACATAGTCAATCCTGTCCTGGTTAGACAAATTTTACGTTACTTAAGGTGGGTGGTTCAAAAATTTTGTCCAACTAAAATCAACAGGCAGTATTTCAGGTGTGGATTCAGTCTGATTTTGGGTGATCGAGTGGGGATCAGTTCTGTGAAAGTCTATGCATTATCAATTAGTTGTCTAATAATAATCAGATGTACATGTCATGGTTTGTGCTAGAGATTATATATCTGCTGTTGGACAGTGTTTCGACCATGATGATTTGACTACCGAACTTCTCCCATTGTAGGAGCCAAAACAGTTCAACGACTTTGTCCAGTACCTCTGTAGATTCTGCCGGGAACATGACTTGAGCGATTTCGTTGAGCTCCTTGCCTTAAAAGGGATGACATTAATCACAAAATCTGAAGCTGCTGACAGGTCTGCATCTTTGAACCTTTTCCTTCTGTCTTGTTTGCTGTTCAGAAATTTCCCCTTTATATTCTCCCACTCTCTTGTTTTCTACCCTTTACCTATTTATCTTATGATCATTTCTAATTTGTTGCCTTTTAATCAGTGATGTGACAGACGAAGCAGCAAGAAGTTTTCTAGTTACCAAGGAACCGAAAGCTGAGTAGAAACTTGCTTTGCTGGGTGATTGAATTGATGTAAATTAAGAACAGGATCTAGGGTGTACTCTACGAGAGCTTTTGAGGGTTTTTCTTCCCTAATTTTGGCGTTAATTTTTTGCTTTTGAAACGTAAGTTCTTGTGCTTGAATGGATTCTACCCTACTGTACATATGGGCGAAGTCTATGGCCACTTAAGTCAAAACACAATGGCTTCAAATTCAAATCTGAATTCAAATCCGATATTTCAAAAATTCTACCACTAGACTGAGTACTGAGCGTCTGATGTAGCAACCTTAAATCTCAAAGTACAAAGAGATTGGTTTTAATTGACAATAAATTTAAAAATTAAAACACAATGCCATCAGTATTAGTATGTTTTATGGTAAATTAATTGTATTGATAAAAATGTTAATTTTGATAAAAATGATGTGGTTGGTCAATTCTACTCGGCATTAATGTTTCTTTGACGAGACCACATTTATTAGTTTGGTTTGGAACTTGAAAAAACGTACTCAGTAATGAATAATGATGTGTAAACAAAAGAACAGTCATTAGTAAGCAAATCTTTTTCAATCCCAATAAATTCATCGTAACTTGCAATTTTTTTTAAAAATTCTTTTGGGTCATCAAAACGGATAATTGCAGGCTTGAGTTGTAGCAAATTTGTTGAAAAGCACAAAAGCATAGGCAAGGAAAGCTGGATGCAAAGAAAGCCAAGATTTGTATTACTCCAAAATTGAAAATTGTGATCGTCTAGCGATCGTAGAAATAGCTGGACATACAGGTCCATACACAAACATAAAACAATCATCAAGGCTGGAGTCACTAAAACCCTACAATTCTTGTCAAATAACATGCCGCCTAGAACCCTATGCTTAGGTCATGTTCTTTTGAACTTAATTTAGATAAATTTATTTTTATTGAACTAAATTGGCCAAGGGGTAAATTTATTTTTATTGAGCTAAACTTATTTTTTCTAAGCTAAATGAATTGAACTGAATTGAACTGTACTGAATTTATTTTATTGAACTGCACTAAACCAAACTTATTTAAAAAAAAAACTAAAAAGAATATATCAATATAACCCCAATAAACAAGAAAATATAATTTAAGGTCATTTAGAAATCGATAGAATTTGAAAATCTCATATAATAGTCACATTAAACTAGTCAACTAATATATAATATATATAATAAAATTTGATATGTAAACATATTCTTATCAGATATATCTTATCAATAAATTCATATAACATATAATTAAAACCGACGCAATATTATTAAGGGTCACTACTGATTTTGGTTATTGGTTAGTAATTCGCATTGTTCCAATTTTATTGGATGTCTCCGAAGGAATTAATATTGATTATTACTGGCGTAGCAGTATTTTGTCAAAGAACGATGACTTTGGTCAACCCCGGTCAATACCAATGCATGATCAATAAATACCCCCCCGCCCTTTTTGAAGCATAAAATTGTATTCTATTATGTATATATATTGGTACAGCTGGTACGTAAAGTGACAGCATCCCATTCAGACCGCATGATCTATTCAACCACTACCTCCTTGTTGACTGCTCTCCGTGTGTGTGTGTGTGTGAGAGAGAGAGAGAGAGAGCGAAGAGCATTGGCCAAGTGCTAAATTCAGCAAATTGAAGGTCGATAAAGCTTCAATTTCGAGAATTTTGATAGAAATGGAGGACGATTCATCATTATCATCATCATCGGCTTTAAGCATGAAGCTTTACTCTTACTGGGAGAGCTCTTGCTCGTGGCGCGTTCGCTTTGCTTTAAAATTGAAAGGTTCGTAGCTCATTCATTGATTTAGTGATTATGATTTTGAACTCGCAAAATTCGATTCAAATTGTTGTTTTTGCCATAATTGTTGATTTTTTTTCTTCTTTTTTGGTAATTTGATTAGGGCTACCGTACGAGTACAAGCCAGTCGATCTTCGCAAAGGAGAGCAATTCAGTCCAGGTAAGCTGCTCACTGGAAATATAAGTTGAAAAAGGAAAGAGAGGATAAACTATAATCTTATGAGGATTATTATTTGCTTCTGCATATCGATGAACTTGCTTAATTTTTCAGAATTAATTTTAGGTAATTTAGTTGTTAATCCTGGATTAAGAGCAACTTAGATAGCAAATTTGATATTGTAACTGTTGTGTGTATGTGTAGAATTTGAGAAGATCAGTCCACTTCACTATGTCCCAGTCTTGGTTGACGATGGGGTTGTGGTCACAGACTCATTGGCTATCCTAATGGTTGGTATCGAGTTAATTGCTTTGTCATAGGACTTTGTTTGATGCTGTTGCTCAATGATTTGATCATTCTCTGCACTCTTCATCTGTTGAATGTTGATAGTACTTGGAAGATAAGTATCCTCAGAATAAACTCTTGCCAACTAATCCTCACCGAAGAGCTGTTAATCTTCAGGTAAGATCTGACCATCTGGAAAAGCCATCTTTGATCAGTTTGGGTCATGAAATGTCGGTGTCTTGAAACTCGATCTATGCTTGTAATGCTTCTAGCCAATAAAACTGGCCTTGATGTTTCTTGTCATACTGGTTGACTCTGATACATATCAGAGATATAAGCTGAAGTCCTCATTTATCTCCAGAATAGCGATTATTATCCAAGCTGATCATGATAATTTCTTAACAGAATTGTTCAATGTAGGTATTTTTGTATCTGTAAATGGTTTTCCAGTGGACTACCTCTGTTTTGTGTGTCACTAAACTTCATGCCCTTTAGTTTAGGGTTCACGAGTGAGATAATCGTTTAGGAACAATGTTGATAATGTAGCTTCCACCGTGGAGTAACTTTGTGTTGTACTAAAAAAAATTTCTGTCTGCCAGACTGCAAGCATCGTTAACTGCAACATTCAGTCACTTCACATGAAAACAGTGCTGGTATGTTTTTGTTTCATGTCGGAATTTGATTTCTTCTTACAATAGACTTTATGATTTCTTGGTATGTTGATGAATTGGCTTGTTCTTTGCTTTTACAGGGATCTATTGAGAACAAACTTGGTAAAGAAGAGTGTCTTGCATGGGCTCAACAGGTGATAGAGAAAGGTTTCACTGGTTGGTATCTCCGTGCTTTTCTATATTCACTATTTCTGGCTGATTATATTTGATGATGAATTCGGACTTTCGGAGTGAGAGTTCTGATCTCGACCTGGCAATGTAGTGAGTAAAATGACTGAATACTTTGACTCAATCCATCATTATGTCATGGAAGAGGTTTGCTTTGCTTGGGAAAATGTAACATTGGATATCTCCGGTGCTAATGTTTACAGCTTATTGCATGGACTTTTTCATCAGTTGTGGCTTCCATCAGATGTTCACTAGATCCTTTATTTCGCCTTAGGTACTTTGTGTTGCATTCCGGGTGCTCCTATATAGGACATATGGGCATTTGACCCTTTATTTTAGACTTGAAACAAATATTGAGAGATTGAGAACACCTGGATTGGTATACCGTGCTTTGCATTTTTACATGGGTATGATTGAGTAAAATAGCACTGATGGAAATTGAGGTGTTTCGCCTTTTACCCAACCATAACTGTAGCTGCACTAACTTAAAGTTTGTTTTTCTTCAGCTGTTGAAAAGTTGGTGAAAGATTGTGCCGGCATCTACTCAACTGGAGATGAAGTGTCAATGGTCTGTATGCAGTTACTCGAAGGCATATATTTTTAGCTCTATTTCGATGTTTAAACTCCTTGCAAAAACTTCTGGTTTTGCAATGGCTGTTTCTGTATACTCGCTATTTGCTAGCATAAAATGTGAGCGACATTCACATGCTCCAGAAGTCCGAATGCGGTATAAAATTATACCAATGGTCCTGAAAGCAGAATGTGGTTCCCCTAGTACTTACACTGGTCCTTTTCCTTTTTCGTTTTTTTTGGGGTTACTTGCAGGCTGACGTTTTTCTGGCGCCACAAATTTCTGCAGCAATCAACAGGTTTCAAATCGACATGGTAATGTTTCCGCCCCCCCCCCCCCCCCCCCAAAAAAAAAGAAAGTTGGCTCTAATCTTTTTTCATAGATCTTCAAAAAGCACATGCTTGATAGAGGCACATTCGTGCTAGCGGAACACTTTGCATGTTCCCAAAAACACTAGCATATGCAAATCATCCATCCTTGAAGGGTTTCTAAAGATGAAGGCTGATATGCACTTTGGCACTGGGGTCTCTTTCTAATTTCTATTACCAAGATGCTTACCTAATAATTGCTCTTTTGCAGTCCAAATTTCCCACATTGAGCAAAATTCATGAATCATGCAAGGCTTTGCCTGAATTCCAAGCGTCTCTACCTGAAAGACAACCAGATTGCCCGGGCCCAGCTAGGAGCACTATTGCGTGAAGAGGATACCCATGCAATTAGAGGGTCAAGCATGACTGTTCTCCATGTATTTGTGTATACATCTCGTCAAATTTGGGTCCCCAAGTATCATGTATTTGATCAGAAGAAATAGAACGGTGGATTAAGGTGTACCTGGAACAGCCATAATGTGCTAATTGTGGTACATCCACTGCATTGTGCTTAAATGGACGGTTGAAAGGAATCATTCAAAGGCCCCAAATTCGGGAGCATTAATGAGAAACAAGACAATAATCTAATCTTCAACAATCTTATGTGATGCATCTTCTGTAATTTCCTGGACAAATATGTGTTTGGCACACCATCTTGTGGGCAATACATGTGCAGCAAGGAATGTGAATTCTTGTAAAAAAGGGAAGTCTCAGAAGGTTGTATTCATAATGTAGAAAATTGCAATTTGAAAATTTTAGTCTGCTTCTAGAGCGACCACCTCAACTGCTCAGCATGTACATGAGGTCCCGCATAATTTTCCAACACCACAACTCAAATTTTTGCTTTTTACAGAACCGACACGACACAACACATAATCCTGTTCCTGCTAAGTCGTAGCTCAAAGATACAAAATCATCAGTGGTTCACATATGCAACTGTCCAAAAACTTTAAACACAACCTGAAAAAGTTAGTTTGATCGACCTATCTATGGTTGGAAGCTTCATTCTTGTATATATCTCGCATAGGTAGGAAGTTTACCTAAAAGGAGAATTGGCATCATCGTGAGAAGACAATACCAGACAGCCTTTCACCACAGCTTAAGCAGAAATTCCACGGATTCCTGATTCTGACCCTGGTGAACTCTTCACGATGGTTGAACAGAAGGTGCCAGCCATAACTTGACTTTCTTGTCAGAACTAGCTGTTGCCAAGATTAGGGCTTCTCCATTTCCTGCAACCACAAGGAGGTAGGATAGGATTTAGTTCGGAGGACCAAAGACCAACTGCATGATAAATCAATACAGACAAGTGTTCAACTCCTTCTAGTGCTGACAATCTACACTTGTGGTGGAGCCCACCAGGGCAGGGTTGGGGATACTAGATGTATGCAATCTTGTCCTTGGCACCCACTATAACTAAATTGAACGAGAGGATAGAGTTACTTACCAGTAGAAAGTGCTCTGGGAGCCCATGCAATGCATGTTATGTCACCTGCGATAGTGCGATGTATGTCATGGCAGACGTTTAGTAAATCGCAACAAGGAAACATACAAAACTACTAGAAAGTCACGTCATCAGCATGAGTTTAACGCATACCACCACATTCAAAGGCCGAAAAAGACAAGAGGGGATACAAGAATAGTGCATTAGTATTTGCGGCAATGAAAAAGTGAGGTGAAAATCAAAAGGGGCCAACTGAACAGATTTCATCTCACCTCAGCACCACACCTTCCATGAGGCAGTCATTAGATGAACAGGCAAGGCCTAAATGTTCTGCCAAGCTATAACTATGATTGTTGCATCATCTAGGCTTTTACAGGACATAGGACACTGCTAGAGCCTAATACAGTTCTGCAATGTTGACAACTTTGTGGGTGGGAAATTGCAGATACCAGATGGGAGGCAGCTGCAACAAAGATATAGACGTAGCAAGTTATTGATTGGTAATTGTTGTAATACGTTTTTGCACCCATAGTCTCTCCCCCACCGCTAGGTGCTCATAGCCCTTATTTTACAGCACAGAACCTGTACTAACTTCAGAATTCATAACCCAAGTACCATCACAGAAACTGCAGAGCGCAGCTACCACAACAAGGAGGAGCGAGACGGGATGGCTTTAAAAAGGAGTTAATGTCTAAAGATTCGAGATGAAGGGATAAAGGCTGCAATCTACCACTGAAAAATTTTCAAATTGTTCATCTTCCGGAAACATTCAAGGAATACATATATCATGGCGTGAGCCCAACGAAAATCCTTAATACATGAATTCTTCAACACTAGAATTCCACAATTTCACAACCGAACCCCCTGATTGGCTTCTGATGATAAGAGCAGGGGGAAATTTGAATATTCATTTGCATAACTATGACAAATTAGTAAGCTTCAGATGAGTTATCAATATTTTTTTAGACTGCTAAGCATCCCCCTCGGCCCCCAAAATTTCTTAACCCAGGCCCAGTACCAAGCTACCCAATAGGGGGTGATGTGGGCCAAGTGGCCAACGAATGATCAATATATGCCCTTATATGTTAAAAGCCTGGCTTGCTGAAATGAAGAGATTTACTGATTGACTTCAAATCAAACGCATTTCTTTTTGATAGAAATGCGTTTGATTTGAAGTCAATCAGTAAATCTCTTCATTTCAAATCAAATGCATTTCTAGGTGCATAGGGCTGTACAAGACTATATACATCACCAAGTATACACTACTTTCATTTACTTCTTTCCATCTACATTTTTAAATGAGAAATGGACTTACTGTCATGGGCTTTTTCAGCAGTGTCCAACACCTGGCCAGTCTCATGACACAACCACTGCAATGTGGCACTATGAGTAGCAGCCAGTATCTTCCCATCAGGGGAGAGACTGAGGCGATCATAATGCAAAGTTGCACCGCTTGAATCATGAAGAGGAATAGGAAATCCTCTCAGAATCTTAGGGTCTTCATCCATCTGGTATCGAACTGCAATAACAGTAAAAATAAAATTAAAACCCAAAAAAAAGACGACACAGTGCATGACATCAAAATCTCTACAACTTCCATGATTCATCATTTACAAATTCACAGCAGCAAGAAAGCAAGACCAAGATACATGGGGAAATGGGTCAAAAAGAGATATCCTTAAACAACTTCGTTCTCTAGCAACATGAATTCTCAAATCTGTCATCGTTCTGCATACAAGGTTGGCCCCATTTATATCTCAATTGTTTATTAGTTTACTCATAATGGGGCAGAATTTTATGATTCTTTATCTTTTAGGTGCACAATTTCAGGAAACAAGGCAAATAAAGTTGATTAATCTCATGTGTTCAGCTTTCATTTGTCAATTTTGCATCTATATCCTGATCAATAATTTGTTTCAGTCTGTTCTCTGAACTAGAATACTAATTCTACCCTTCAACAACAGAAATTTTTGGGCTCTGTCTTGCTCATGACCTTAGCCAACCAAAAATGGCTCAGTAGCCTCCAATTGTGAATATCTGGAAATAATCACACTGATTTACAGCAGTGCAGCTGCACTGCAGAACTAGCAGAAAATCAGAATAAACCACCACTGCAGATTTCAAAGCAGGAACATAATGCTCTAGCACGAATAAGTGATGATTAGAGCTTAAAACAGACTGGAATTCAAAAAAACTAAACTTAGTTTAAAGAGAGAGAGCAAACCATTGATGTTCCACACTTTCATGGTGCCATCCTTGGATGCTGTTATAATTTGTTCTGAGTTTGGCATAAAGCATAACCAGGTTACTGCACTCTGAAAACGTAAAATATATTAGAGCAACTCAACTGTCTCCTATAGGCCACTAATACCTCACAAAATTACATAGAACAAGATCGTTGCACATTATCGGATTGTTTCTTTGTAGGAATAACAAAGCTCAACAACAATGTTCTCATAGACATGCCAAAAATGGTATCTGGCATTTGTGCCCTAGGACCTTTTCACATCTTCTTCCTTGACTCAGCTCTTAAAAGCAAAAATCAAAGTTCTACAAGCAAAGCTTTAATAAATTAAGACACCCAGACCACAGTACAATTTGCAAACAGTTAATACAGGTTGAGTCATAAGATAGAGCTCACACTAAGGCATTTCAGTAGATTTATGTTGGGATTTGCTAAAGGTTTACCCAATTTGTCAATAAAATGAAACTAATGTTATAACAGGAATCTTATGCTTCGTTTGGCTTCAGCTCGTCAATATAGGTTCAGGTCAAAGTATGGTCACTCAATTATGGGTTTGGGCAAGGTTCAACCTTGAAGTCGGTAATCAGGAATGGTTCAGTTGAGCTAGGTCTGCCAAAAATTATAGGATAAATAATGCATGATTCCCTAATTCATCCATGCAGAACAGGAACATAAATCCTCCTTTTTCTTGACATAAGAATATTAATATAATAGCAAACGATATCTGAGAAATCAACGAACATACTAAAACAATGAATATAACAGCAAGGGATTGGAAATACCTTGTGCCCCTTAAGCTGCATAGCCTTCACAACCTCCTTCACAGAACCATCCTTAGAGTATATGATCTCCCAGACCTGAAAAAAGATATTGATTAGTCTATCAACCCAAACAGTTGAAGTCCCCTACAACCATATTTCGCCAGACCATTTGTACAGACTGGAATTGATCTCTGATTATACTTGCAGGAACTTAGGGGAAATTACAGAGCTAACAGTGTATGGCTAAAATAAAGCCCACCAAAAGGTAAGGTAAGTTATCACACACGCGCGCGCGCATGAAGTCCCCCACAAGGCTACAACCATAATTTCCCCAGACCATTTGGACAGACTGGAATTGATCTCTGATTATAACGGCAGGAACTTAGGGGAAATTACAGAGCTAACGGTGTATGGCTAAAATAAAGCCCACCAAAAGGTAGGGTAAGATATCACACACACACACACACACACACACACACACACACACATTTATGTATGTGTGTGCGCGCGCGCGAGCATGTGCGTGGGTATATACGTGGGTGTGTGTATGTGTGTGTGTGCGCGCGTGCGCGTAGACACACACACACAATCCAGGAGACATACAACTTCTGCATTGACAAGGTGAGCATGAACCAACACACCTTCAATGAAATAATGCTACACCAATATTCAAGCCAACACAGAAAAGAAAACACTCAGTGAATATATAATAAACTTAGCACTACAGAGTACAGACTGATAACAGCATCATATACAAGTGGAGGGGATGTACATATAAATATGCATGCATCAAAGAAAGTAGTTGAGAGATGAAGTTTCAGAGCTCAATTCATGCTAAGAATATGAACTGAGCATATTTCTTAAACCCACCTTGACATCTGCTGTAAATGCTGCAGCAGCCATAAAACGTCCATTTGGAGATATTGCAGCCATATGGTTTCTCAGCTGGCTAGTGTCTATTGTCCCCAATAGCTTACCGGTTTTCCCATGCCAAAGTTTGATTTCAGTTGCTGAAAACAAACATCACTGATTAGAGTTCTTAGCACTGTAAAAACAATAAATTGAACTCCCTAACAGATTTCATTAATTAATGGAACTTCTTAACATGAAATTATTTGAGAAAATCTTCAGAGAAAGAAAATAGCACGAAAACCTTCATTTAAAGAATTACAGACTGAAGACAGCTTAGAAATACACTTCAGGAAGAGACAGAACAGCTATGCAAACAGATGATAATGGCGAACATAAGCCTGAGAGGCTGAGACTTTGAAGTAGTTATAAGTAGTTATAAGCAGCATTACTCAAATTCAGCCATCACCATGCTGGAGTGTGAAGAATCTGATATAGGTATTGTATCAGACTCCAAAAGTTCCTAAAAGAGTGGGCATTCTGGACCAAGGATTCAAAATGTGGTTTCGGTCGTGATTTCGGTTTCGGTAGTGACACGGAAAAATCGCTCTAATACGGCAATCACATTCCATATCCTAGCTATCGCGGCATGTAAACACGGTTCGCCCAACACCAAAACCTTTCCAATGTGGTCGTTTCGTCGCTGTTCGGCCACATTTTGAATCCATGTTCTGGACCCAAAGTGTGGGTTGAGAATCCATCTCCACTGTTAAAGCGTGAAGTCTGCAATGTGGCACTTGAGCTGAAATAACAAGTCCGAGTATAACATTCGATGCAGTCCCAAGTTCAGTCAGAAAACCAGGCACCCAAGGTCACAAGCATATTTTCAAGTTTCATCAATGAGATTAATATCTGTAGAAGGTTGCCACAGTTACATCATTTCTTCTAAGCCACAAACATAAAGCAAGTAACAAACATCAAGACATTTAAAGATAGATTAACAACAAAGAAGAAGGAAGACAATCAAGTTAGAAGTTGCATTTCAGATCAAGGTGAGAAAACTACCTTCCGAACAGGAAGCTACGATAGTACTTCCATCAGCACTTCCGTAGCTTGCTGTAGTCCCGAACAGGTTCAAGATAGCATTTTTGTCATGGACTTTGTGATGTTCCCACTTAATCTCTGGAAGAGGAAGCTTTGTTTGCTGTTTACTTCCACTTGAAGGTTTGTCCTTCTCTTCTCCATACATGTATAGAGAGGAACCGGTAAGAGTTTGAGTAGCAACTACAACAGATGATGCATCATCTAAGAATGCAACTGCTACTGGATGACCTCCAGCTGGAACGTTAATACGCAGGAACCTGCAGAGATATAACGGAAAACAGTTAAGGGTCCATTGCCACCAGGCACCAGCAGCATTAACAAATTATGAAAGCAACCAAAGAGGCATTATTATATCTGTAATTACATACTTGAAACTTTTACTTGAAGCGTCATCCAGCCTAAAAATGCGAACCACACCATCTGCACAGGCTGCACAAGAACAAAAGAGTCATCAACCATGCCCCCGCAAATAAAGTGTTCATCAAAAATGAAATAGAACACAGAACTATTACATGAAGTATAAGCAAACTGAACAGATATTCAAACGACACTGCATGAAAGAAACAAGACTGTGTGAAGGGCAATGGCTAATTACACAGAAATGAAAACCAACACCACGTACTATTGAATTTGACTTGGAACACATACAAAGAAAGTATTATTCATCATTCGCGACCTTCTGCTGAAAATAATTAATCAAGGACAACTCCTTTCCTCTTGTAAACAACATCTAGAACTTCTGCAAGAATTTAGAACTTTGCTATTTAAAAGTGATAAGCGCATATCACAAGTTCTGAGAGGAAAACAGACAGAGACACAATGTCATTTCCTTAAAGAAACAGATTATGGCATGACAATAAAGCAGTTGCCCGAGGTTAAGAGTTAACGAGCTGGACACCTCTATTTTGAGAGAGACTATGTCCTCACAACTGGATAAACTACGCTAATTTCAAGGAAAATAAACTATCTGTGCGATCTGATAACGGGATTAATAACAAGAGTGATAGCTATCCATCAACCATTGTTTTCTGATCTCCCATCCCTCTTGGTTGAGCAAGAGTCTGAAAAGAATTTTGGTTTTGATGTTGAAGACAAACCCGAAATGCAAAAATTGCCCATAGTTCACATTACCTCACTCCACCCCTCTTTGGTTCGAAAATTTTGTATTCAAAAAAAGTTCTTTTTAACTCAGATCCATCAATTTCATTTTGGAAAGTAACCGACCATATAGCTAAAAAAAATAAAATCCAATATAGTATAACTCTGATGAGTTCAATACCGATAATGCAATCCAGTATCAATTATCCGCCCAACCAAGAAACAACTACGACTGATACTTATACACAATAGCAGCCATCACACAATCAACTTTTTTTTCTTTTTTGGATCAGGGCCATCACACAATCAATAAGGAGTGAACGAATTCATTCCACCAGAAAAGCTTCCACAATATGCAATTGCAATTACATGACAACATCAAAAACACAAACAACAGCCAAAAGATAAAATGAACGAATCAACAATCACCTGTGGCCAAATTTTTTCCATCAGATGAGAAACAAATACCACCAACAGAATCACCATGACCTTTGAGCGTGTTCAAATCCAATGGATGATGCTTCTTGCTTTGCTCCTGCATTTTGTCAAACCAATCAACCCTAGTCTACGACACCACAAACTACGACACCACAAAGACATCAATTTACGCGAAACAAAGCCCTAGAAAACAAAATCACCTTATCAGAAGCGTGAAAATGGTGCTTAACATGAGACTTCTTCGATTGCGCCGGCTTCGAGGGTTTCTTATCATTCGCATTGTTGATAAGCTCTGCTTTAGCAAGCGATTCAACTTCAGATTTCTGCTTTCTGAAGTAATTGCCGAAGATGAGAAACGCAATTACAGCTCCGAGGATTATCGACAGCGCAATGATGGGAAGAATCGGATCCATTTTTTGTCAAATGAGTTTCTCCGACTGCCGGCGATCGCCGATGAGAGAGAGAGCAATGAACGTCGGAGAAATGGGCCGGAAATGGCGGCGAGGAGTTCGATTGTATACGTTGCTTGCGTTCAGTGAATCAGAATGAGAGTAAATTTAAGTAATTCACGGCTTGATATTTTTGATGCTGATGACGGCAAGGCGAGTATTTTGATAAACTTTTTCTGCAAATTAATTGCACACACTAAAAATTTTTATCGAACAAAAACATCTTAATGTCGCTTTTTTAAATTTGAAAAAAACGAAACTGGAGCTTTAGTATAGAATGCGTAAATTTTGTTTTATATAAAGTCGTGAGTCATAGATGAGATAAATCATCTCAAGGAAGATATATGATAAGAGAGTCTTTTTTAAATATGATTGTTTTAAAAAATATTTGGATTGGCTAACTTCAAATTTGGAACTTGGGTGTGACTCTTGTAAGAGTCACGCTAAATAAATCATTAGTCATTTTCATATTTATTAAAAGTAATCCTAATATCTGTGAATTTAGCTTAAATATAATCTTATCAAATTAATATTGAATTAGCTACATTTCTCAAGTAGAATCGTCTTACTTTTAAACTTGAGAATTTATATAACAAATCTTAATATGTGTCGGGCGATTGTAAAAATGATAAATAACTATTATTCTATTGTACATTGTAATGGATTTGAAGGATTGTTATAGAATTATATTTAATAATGATAATGAGGGTTTTGATTTCCCTTTTCAGTTAAACAAAGATAATCAAATTGTTCAAGAACCATTTCAACCAAAAGCTTAAGCTGATGGTTGAAGGCGCAGAAATAAGTTTATACTCTAACATGCTCCCTCACATGAATGACCTTTGAGCTTTGAAGCGTAGCTGCTACAAAGACTCTCCTTATCTTGCATAATAAATCAATATATAGGTTGCTGAGATTTGAACTTAAGACCTCTTAGTTAGAAAGGCTCTGATACCATGTTCAAAGACCAACTCAATCAAAAGTTTAAGTTGATAGTTGAAAACCCAGGAATAGGTTTATACTCTAACATAAATGTTTGGATTACTGTAACATTTGCGATGGTATGTAGTTACATACAATTTTCATTTGATTAAATTGATGGAATCAAATACAAAGTCTGTAAATATGCAAAAAACCTTTGGATGAATATTCAAAGAGAACCCGACAGCTATGGATAATGCATTAGGTTCATCACTAGTTTTCTTTTTAATCTACCATGAGTTCATGTGAAAACTTGCTCAATAAAGTTAATTTTTGACTATTAATAAACCTGTAAGTGAATTTTTATCAACTGATAATGCTATTAATGTAAATGCACTCTCTTGATCATTATAATCCCTTTCAATTCGCAGTCATCTTTCTCATACTATTGCAGAATAAATTCACTCTTTCCCACAATTCAGTCACTAATTCATAGCAATAGTACAAAATTAAACTTTATTTAGCATAAAAAATGCATGAAAAGAAAACCAATTGCATTCTAATGGTGATTGCACAAAAAGGAAAAGCTTTCTTGAATCACTATGACATACTGCAGTTACACTTTGAAAAGCAAGCTTAGGTTCTTGATACACCTTGAAATTGTTTTTTTTTTTTTTGGGGGGGGGGGGGGTTGAATGTACTAATTATGGAGGCCTTTGTACAAATATTGTCCAATTTTCTCCTGAAAAAAGCTAAGATGAGAGTTGGATGAAATTTTCCTCTGTCCCTGAACTAATGTATTTGCCTCCATCAGGAACTCTTCACTGCTTTTTGGCTGCATTTAAATTGCACATGAGGAATTTCTAGAAGAAACCTGAATAAAGGAGAAAATCAGAGAGGATCCAAAAATCCTGTATCTACGATTCGAAAATTTGCATCAAACAAAAGCACCTTTGTCACTAGTGTTGTAACTGCCATGCGCTGATGCTCAAAATTAGATTTAGTTCCCAGAGAACTCCTTCATTTTCTGCAAAATCAAATTACACAATAGATAAGAATCTAGATAAAACATTCAATAGAATATAATAACGTTCAATAGATCATGTAAGCGGCTCCAGTCAAGCAGTTGAGCCCCGATAGTGGTAGGACTGATTTTGTTCTTGTCCAAACTACAGAACAAAATATAATAACGTCATTAAAAAATATAATGCAACACAGAGATTACTGATACTTGGGATGAACTTATTGAAGACTAGTGAGTGCGAGGAAAAAAACATCACTGAGGATGGCATGAAGCTTCCACTTAAGCTGGGTGCATATGGCGAACAGACAAGCTGCAATGTAAAGAAAGCATGCACAGAAGCATTTGAAGGGAGCATTGTTTTGCACTTATATGGGAAAATGCAGCTCCCCATACCCCATTGATTCGGAGCCCATATAGAGTGGTGGTGGTGTTTTGTGTACATTGGAAATGCAGCTCAACTTAGAGATCTTCACCAATGTGTACCAGCACTCTTAGACTGGATATATCAGAGATTCCTTGACCTTGTTGCTGCAGAAGATCGACATTTTTACGATCTTTTCTTAATGTCTTTCAAAAGAAATTGCGCATCCGGCCGTTGCAACAATCAACCCTTTCTGGAGAGAAACAAACCATGATCCTTTCCATGCATCATTAAGAAAGTTTATCCTAATTGTGTTTCTAAATACACAAGTGAAGTAAATTAATTACAGTTCACAGCTTGCTAGGCCCATGGAAAGACTTCTATTTCCTTCAATATGACATGCATCATTTTTGTGTGTGTGTGTGTGTGTGTGAGAGAGAGAGAGAGAGAGAGACGCACAGTTATATATTGTCGAATATCATCTACATGTGTTGTACCAAGTATAATTTCCCTCCTAAGTTTTGTCGTGAGCTTGTAACAAACTCGCATCTGAAAACAGAAGTAAAAAGGAACCCTTAGGTAATGGAAAAGTCCAACAGCTACTGTTGTAGTTGTAGAAAGAAGCAAAGGATGTACCTCAGATCTAGTAATCCCTCCAATGACAAATATGAAAATACGTGAACCCAGCATCTTGAAATCATTAGAAGAATGTCTCAAAACAGAGTCACTGTAACGAGTAAAGTTTAGTAAACTAGAAGATTATGGTCAATGAAAAAACAGATTGTATGCATGCGCGAAGCTTCAAAGCTAGAAGAAAGCATATCAAGAAAAGGCCTACCCGCTTCCATCATCAGAATGATGGGGACGAGCCCATGTAGCTGTCCGTCTTGACCTCACTGAACGAGCACCACCTGGTGCAGGGGTGCTGACCAATGTACCCTGACTTTGACTACGTTCCTTGATGGTTGGACTTGGTTCATTTATGTAGTGATACTCGCTCTTTGGCAAATCACCTTTGTTAATGCCCTCTATCAATTCCTGAAAAATAAGAAAAATGTGTAAACATGGCAGTCTGTTCCGAGAGAGAGAGAGGGGGGGGGGGGGAACATCCAAACACTCAACCTTCTGAGTGCATTGATTGAAATATGATGGCCTAGGCTCACAATTTAGTCATAATATAGTTCTTTCCAAGCATCAAACATGCAACGGATGTACTGCTGAAGCCATTGAGTTTCAGCATTGTTCCACAGCAGCGAAATTTGGTCCTGGGAAGAGGTCAGGCTTGGTTCACAAATAAGATAGGGAGAGTTATGATGCCTAAAATTGAGGAAACAGCCATAGTTAACAGTACAGGCGGCAGTTTTAAGGGTGAATCGTCGCTGCAATACCATTGAGCTGCCACAGAAGGGTTGATTAGATTTAAGAGCTTTCAAGGTAGCATGCTGTATATATACAAGAGGGAATTGGAAGAAATTTTTTGATGGAACCTACAGTTTTTTTTTTTGTGTTTGGGGGGGGGGGGGGTTCTTTTTTGACACACAATTATTTAAAATGTGACCATGTAAAGGAGATCTTTAGAGTAAAACAAATAAAAGGAAGAAACCATTTTCAACCAACTTCACACTAATATTTATGTCCATTTTCAAGACAGCTGAGAGTCAGTTTTGGGCATCTTTGCACTTGGATTATTATAGTGGACTAAAGCAAAATGCCTCACTAGACAGTCCTCCATCTGACAGCTAGTCATTGACAGCCTCTCTGTAATTGAAGGGGTAAGGCTGCTACACCTAAAACCACCAACCCCCCCCCCCCCCCAAAAAAAAGAAAACACAAAAAAGAAAATGCTACCTGGGCAGGATTTCTGGGGTATGATGTAGATTTGGACTCGATGTACCTCTATTCATAATACAGAAAGTTTTGATGCTCCAAAATTGAGTGATCCATATGGCTACTTAAGCAACATTGTAGATTTACTTACCCTGTTTGATTGGCTCTTCCCTAAAACCCTTCTTCTCAATCCATCATCAAGAAGTAGGAGTCAGACGACATCTTTTATATTCCATAGTTCACTCATGATTCTGATCATATTTCTAAATTCTAAATGCTCAAAATTGATATTCTGCACCAGGACGATACTGCAAGCAGCCCTAAAATTACCAATTCACCATTCAACTAGGCCTGCAAGCTTAGCAGTTCAATAGCAACTATCTGGTGGTGAAGTAGTTTTTTTTTTGGGGGGGGTGGGGGCTGGATTCTTGAAGAACTCCCCAGAGTACCCCCCCCCCCCAAAGCCCCAACCCCCACCCAAAAAAAAAAAGAGTAGAAAATATGATAGTTATCAATCTCTGTCATTGTACAAGCACAAAAACACAGTCCATGTTGTGGAATCAACCAGAATATGATAGTAGCTGATAGACGATTTGAATCAGGGTCACTATCTGCATAACCAATCTCTGATAATCCAAATCCCTCTCAGTTTAATCAAACAACAAATACAAAATGCACTTCATGGATTTGAAAAATCTTACAGGTGTAACTGACACTATTTCATGAGAATCCTTGGCAGGAAAGCAGCCTTTTCCATTCTTTTGCAAGGCTTTAACAGTTATCACTTATAACCCTCAATGCCTTAATCTCAGATATCTTGGCTATTAACGGGTGCAATGTTTTCTGCAACTTCCTCTTCAGGACAACTGGTTGAAATTCAATATTTAGAGTCCTATTCCTTTTTCAGATGTACTATCAAAGACTATGGTTCGCTGATACATCTTCTCATCAGTCTTTCCACAAGGGCCTGCAAAAGAGCCCACATCCAATTCCCTTCCTAACATCTAATCTCATCTGGAAGTCTAAGGCTCCAAAGTTTGGTAGATGGCAACATTTGGACAAAAGGCGATACTAATAACAAGAAGCTTTGGAAACATACTAAAGCAAGCTCTCCTATCTTGTGTTTGAGGAGTTGGAACTTTGAACTATGGGGAAACAAGGAGCCAAGCTTTTACATCAAACATAATCAACCTTCCAGAATTATATATAAACTTTTGCATACACAGGTGAGACTGAGATGTGGACTTGGTTAACAACTGTTTTAGAGCAATTTCAGACTTGATGGGTTTCGAAGGGCTAAGGAGCACATGCCAGTGATCCAGCTCTCGTTACAGCTCTATATGTGATGAAGGTTCTGCAATGCGAGAAGAATGCACAAGTGTGTACACAGCTTAGTGCTAATAGCATACAGGACAAGGATGTTTTCATCTCTTCCCTATGCATACTTGCCTCTGGCATTTTCAGGATAATCTTTATCTGATGTACAACATAATTGCCATGTGATTCTATCTCTTTTGATATTTGTTGAACTCTTTGTCAGATTGCTTGTACATATTCTCCCAATTCCTTCGATATCTTTTCTTAACTAGAAATTGTAACTCAATTTTTTTTTTTTATCTTTTGCAACTACACAAGTTACAAATAATTGCCAGCTGCAGGGACTAATGTTGACGCTAACAAAGAGTTACAAACTAGAGGGTTTGTCTTCTTTGTCCATTAAAACTCATCAATTTTATTCCTATAACATTTGAGAAGCATTCACTTTCAAAAAGCCAAGAAAATAGTACAATCCGGCTCTGTCTCTAACAGAAAACAGTCAAAGAAATATGCAAAACCATTTCATTTAACGATAAATCTAACCTCTAGCGTAGGATAAAATTTGGATAGTGCCCATGTTTCCTCCTCAGCATTGGTTTTGTCTACTCTTGCAGCATTTTTTTTCTGGTGAACGGCAAAATAAAAGCAAGCACTTAAATGAGCATTTCTCAAGAACACAAGAACCTGAAGTCTCCTCATAAAGCATCTGTCAATTTAGATACCTTCTGCCCATCAAACTTCAGAGAGAAATTCCCACTTGATTTCTTCTTGCTATCTGATGATGTTCCAGCGAGCAGTCTCATATTTTGTATAGCCTTCATATCTTCTGCTGACAATTTAGCCAACTGGAAAGAAACCCATGACAGGTATTCCAAATTAAAACAAAGATTTATTGACTCATTGTAGGCTCCTATTTCTATGACGGAGATAAGATGTAACTACCAGCCACTAATGTTATTCGGAAGAGTTCACTCAGTTTACGAATATAAAGGGAAAGAACAGCAAAAACGGGCATACAATATGACATTCTAGTATCCAGACGGAGGTTGCGGAACAAGTCCATGCAAATGATAAGCATAAACAAATATCGAGCAATCCAATGCAAATTGCTCAGTTTTTTGACATCATAAGTTAAAACAGATCCACAAATTTGCTACTTTCCATCTGTTCTCATCTGTTTCAAACATCTTACAAAGAGACCAGGCAGCTGTCACGCTCATGCTCCAATTGCTGGGAGCACAGATCTAAGATATCATGTGTGACCAGACTCTCAAAGAGAACTGCTCAGAGGCGGAACAATAAGTGAAGGCAGAGTCAAGCTATCTGATGGAAAAAAACCTTCCTTTTTCACTTCTTTATGAGCCATTTCCAACTAACAGCCCTGAAAGCCCATGCATTCAAGAAGACACAACTACAGATAGCAAATCGAGGAAGACCGAAAGGTACACTTGGCACCTGAAATGCTTTGTGTCAACATCATAAACCCCATTTTAAGCGCTAGCAGCTTATGGCAGTCAAAGTTTGACTCTTTGAGTGCTCAAATACAATGTTGACTGATGTTTCTACTAGAATTCTTAGCCTGCAAAATCAACTGAGTTTTTTTGGAGGGGGGGGGGTGGGAGGGAGGAACAGGCCCCAGCTACCATCTGGGCCTAGAAGGGTAAAGAGTCCAAAGCAAAGGGGGTTGGGGGGGAAGTTACCAGTAGGAAGCAGACGGCATGATAAAATAAAATGAAATGAAATAAATAAAATATAATAAAATAAAATAATCAAAGGTTCTCCAGTTACCTGCATCAACTTAGTGGCCTTGTCTGCTTCAAACTTATCAGGGTTCACTAGTGCATAAATCATCAGCAAGCGCAACTTATTCTCAGCAGATTGATACTGGAAAAAGAGCATTTCAGGGGGGAGCGGGGTAAGATCTATTATTCAATACATAGGACATCATAATTTTCAAGCCAGAAGCTCATATCAATACCTGGTTAGCCCTCAAATAGGCTATAAGCTCCTTGGTACCTGCCTCTCCGAAGACTATATCCTGCTCCAGCTGACCCAGTTCACGAAGTCCATCATCTCTGATAGTTTGGTTAATTTTTCCAGCAATCTACACCAAAAAATAAGGGATAAGTTTTTTAGCTCATGAACTCTATTGGATCATTAGATAATAATGCTAGAGTTCTCTGGCTGTATGCATCAGGTATTCAGATGAGTCATGTATTAGATTACGAGGAGATCAGTCATCACTCCTGGCAGATACTATTTCCTTTTTATATTGTTTGTACACGTTCTTACTTTCAGATAGTTACTCGTACTCTTTCTTGTTCGGGATGTGTCAGAATGACTGCTGTACATAAAACATATTTCATCACTTCTACAAGTAAAAGCACCACTCTACTAAAGCCTATCATTGCTAGTTCATTGTCAAACTTCCTATTATGCACTATGCAGGAAGAGTGCAAACTTTATGTAAATCATAAGGGCTAGACTATACGGTGAAATTATTTCTTTCTTTTGTATTACATATTACTAGCTTTTGAAATCCAGCTTTTGCAGGAACAACCAGCAGCTTAATACTTCAATGAAAACCTCTAAGGCACTTGAAATTGAGCCAACTACATCTATCACTAGTAGGTATAAGCTTTCATATTTCTTTTTGTCCACTAGCTCCATCAGCAGCAGTTGTCCTCAAGGGCCCAAATCTAGCTTTACAGCCTTGTATTAAGTCTTGTTAGAAGTATTTTACTACCCTACTTACACTCCCAATAGCAACTTTATAACAGTTAGTCACTTGCATATGTTTTGAACATTGTTACTATCGCATTGATTGGAGCCATGAGAAGGCCATACAAATAAACTTAGGGAATCCTATTATCACTTCGGTAGACAATTCAAAATTCAAAACAATCAGGCTTCAAACACAAACAGATGCATATTAAAACAAACAAACATGATGCCTGTAAATGAAAGAATTCAACCTCCACATGAAGAGAGAGTTTCTCCATCTGTTCAGTGTACTTTGGCAAAGCTTGAACCATTTTTTGCAAGTCTCTTGTTGACAGTTCAGCCCCTTCTCTACATTAAACCAATAATCTCCATGAGCCACTCAGAAAAGAAAGGGAAGGGGAGGGGGTCTAAAGAAAACGGAAGTGCTATGTTATCCTAATTTTACTGGCAAAGTTCAAAGACACCAACTATAAGTTGTTTCATCACTATGCATTTGTTGTATGTATCACAGTTCAGATGCTTTACATCCAGCAGCCAAATTACATTACGAATGGAGTGAGCAAGTGCTCAAGAATAAAAGTCAAAATTATCTACTGCCAAGGATGGCAATGAAACTCGTACCCACTAAAAACCCAAAAAATCCGCTCCGTTAAAACCCAAATGGGTGGTGAAAATGGGTTTTAAATGGGTATGGGGCAGGTATTGACAAAATGGGTATGGGTAAGGGTATAGGCCTCACCCGCCCCATACCCCACCCTAACCCATACCTGTTTTTACAATAAAACTATTTTGTTATCACGGTTTCTCAGTTGAAGTTCCATCTAAACCCTCCTACCGAAAAGTTAGTTGATAATATGCTTGTTTCACATTTCTAACCAATATTCTCCCAAAATACCACAGTTTTGCAATTCTATAATGACCCAAATGTACAAGCATACTTGGATACGGATTGCATATGGGTATTAATTTTCATTACCTGTGTGAACTTGAATAAAACCCGTAAAACCCGATCGGTATGGGTATGGGTATTGGTATGGGTATGGGTTTTATTTTTTAATACCTGAGGGGAATGAGTACCGGTATGGGTACGATTTTCACAAACGGGAATGGGTGCGGGTATAGCTCAACCTGTCCCGTACCCGTCCCATTGCCATCCCTACTTGCTGCCCTTGTAGCAAAGTGTTTTGACAAATTTGGAACGCCCACATTCTCCCTTTGTGTCCTTTTCATTTTTATTTTCATGCTTATGCTAGTTAGTCAACATAGATATTCACAACTACAACTAGTCGGTTAAGAGAAGCCCCCCCCCCCTTTCACGGCAAGTTGGACTGTTGAAAAGATATAAAATTCACAGCTAGGATCCGTAGCAAAAATAAGAAGTCAGAGCAATGATTAGTTGAACAATTTCTACAAACAAGTCTATAAAGGTACTAGTATATTATAAGCACATGGAATATGTTCATGGAGATCTTTTAAGATCTTATTGCAAAAGGTTCTGATGCAACCTATTTGCAAGGCATCATTCACCTGCTATGTTCAACACAATCTGTCCTAGACAATCTATCACTCGAAACAAACTGCGTTAAAGAGCATAAACCATTGTCAACAATATCTAGAACAGAACCTTCTATTTACCTTCTCACTCTTCATTTTTTTTTTTTGAGGGAAAGAAAAGGGGGGGGGGGGGGAGCTTAATGTACTCAAATAAGAGCATCTAGGATGCACGAACACAGCTAAAGGGCTGTCATTTGCTTGTCCAAGACACTTGGATGAGGGCACGTGGTGGTCACATGCGGATATGGTTGCAATTGGTCCATCTTAACTTTGCTCATTTTGATGTGTTGGAATCGTTCTTCTTGCATTCTATTTCTATTTCTGAACCTATTTGCTGATGAAAATGCTTAAATATGGTTCCCCTCTAGCGATATATTGTTAAAACCTGCAAAGTTATCCTTATTTGATATCTATATACTATAAACAAAATTTGCCAGGACCATTATCCTGTACTTTCGGAACGCCATTTTTCTGTGTCCCTCTCTCTTTCCATACCTACGCATCCTATTTTCAGATACATATGAGAGGTCAACTCAGATAAAATCGATTTGCAATAACACAAACATCATTGTTACTGCAGATGTCTGACAGCAGTTGAACAGTAGAGGACACCACAGGACAGGTGATTAATCAAATGTAATGCATAATGTGTTAAAGACAAAGATACTTAAGACATATAGCTTCAAGCAGGCAAGCAAATATTTTCACGTGGGGTATGATCACCATACAAGAAACAGGTAAAATTAGATAGCAACAGCTTTTTTTTATTTTGGGGGGGGGGGGGGAAGAATTTTCCAGGGCATCAAGTCAACCTTGAGGCTTGACTCAGCTGCGCAGCTTTGTTCTTTGATGCAAAGTTTGTCATTTTTTCATACAATCGTTCACTAGCCTGAAAGACATCATAATTAGTCAAATGATTCAATGAGATAACACTACAATTTTGTAAGTGGCATGCAAGGCTACGAAACGTACTTCTGCTATATGTAAATGACGCATCTCTAACCACACAGTATCACTTTCTTCAAGAAGGACCTCCTTTTTCTCAGGTTCACCAGTGGATTTGTTAGTAATCTATCATAAGGCGCAAATTATGCTTCACAAGAAAACTCAAACACAAACACAAAGCCATGAACAGAGGTGAAGGTAACAAATTTAGGTGAAACCTCTAAGACCAATTTGTTTCCCTCCGTCTCCAACAAGTCATGGCACATGGCATCATAAGTCCACTCGTGTATTACAGGAGCAATCTAAACATGGAATTCCAGATTTTCAGTCATAAGCATTAACAGCATGGAACGACAAAATCTTATAAGAAAATATAATTAACCTGATCAACAGATCTGTCCAAAATGAGTAGCTCACAGCTTTCTTTTTGGGGAAAATTGGGAATAGTAGATTTGTAATATCCAAGACGGTCCCAAATGGCTGAAGCAAGCTTTGAAGGAACTAATTCATGATCATGTGCTGTATCAGGATCCCTAGCAGCCCGATATCGCACATAGGGAAGTTCCTGCAAAAATTAATATACAAAGATATCTTAGTTGCATCATGTTGATCAAATAACGATGGTAGAAATAAAACCCAACAATTTTATTTTTTCTTGGGTGTGGATAAAACCCAACAATTGTCATACGAACTAGGAGTTAGATAGCTGGCTATCAGGAACACGATAGTGATATACCAATGATATATCTCAACACTCAAAAGGTTCTTAGATAATATAGATGAGACTAGAGTTGATCAAATAACCATGGTAGAAATAGAACCTGAGACAATTATTCTAAGAACTAAGGATTAGATAGCCAACTCATCAGTAATCAGGAACAAGATAATGATATACCAATGATGCATCTCACTCCTCAAAAGGTTCTTAGACGATATGAATGAGACTGGAGCAGGGTTAACACGAAGTTTTAATATTAGGTCCAATGGAAAAACTTTCCTCCAATTCAGGAGTAGTACACTGCTTAATTTGACCTAATGTGCCACATCCTAAAAACATTGCGGGACGTATGGTCCAGCTTAATATAACAGCTGATTTCAGGGGAATTTAAGGATATTGATGAGGTCTTTCCGCGACATAACCGCCGCATTGCAAAGGTTCTTGAGCAGAGCAGACCATGTTTTCACTGTGACAACTGCGATTGCCAGCGACTAAATGATACTGCATCTGTTATTGTGATCGTAACTAAAACAGCATGTTGAATCCTATCAATTTTGAGATGACTATCACACCTTGCCTATAATGGCCCCTAAAATGAGTTGGGGGCATTTAGAATAAAATTCCAAATGTCCAGCTAATACTTACAATCAAGTAAACAAACATTTTCATCAAAGCCCAGAACACTCAATTCCCTGCTTTTATTATCAATTCCACCTCCCTGCCTCTAACTATTTTCTTTTGAAGAGTAGTGTATGCAAAACAAGACAAATCAAAAGAAGATAGAAGATGATGTTCAAAAATTGACAGCTCGTGTTTTTGTGAACTCTTAAAGCAACTCACAAAGCCTCAGACACCAGAAATGGTGAATTACTTTTCAAAACAATTCCTGCGCTTCAGTCCAGTCGAATCACAAGGAAAAGAAAGTAGAATCAAGACAAACCAAAGTGACTTTATGAAAGAATGGCATTCCGCATTGGTTAGGTAAAAAGAATGACATAAAAACACAAGTCTTATCCTGCAGAATCATCACCAACACAGTTTCAATAAGGTTATGTACCTTTAATGAGGCAAAAACAGTGGCAATACGTGTTGCCATTGTCTGCAAACAAGAATCAAACTTCCGAGAATCTTTTGCACTCTGCCCACAGAGCTCCTCTATAGCATTCTCATGATCAGTGATGAACACCTGTATGAGCAGCACTTGGGTGAATGAAACAAGTAATTCTCACAGGGAAACAGATTGTTGAATGCAGCAGAAATCAAAAGATGCAACGTAGAACTGTAGAAGTGTTTCAGTTAAACAAAGAACAGAAAGAATATGGAAGCAGACATTGATCAGAGAAGGAAGATTTTTGCTTTCATTCCCAAAGATGCCATTCTGGAACCTTGGAGGACCAATTTATACTATATCCACAAAGATAGACATATGAACAGATAGCAACTTGACCAATCCTTTAAAATAAATAAATTAATTAAAAATTATAAGAGCAACAACCTTTCTATTCTAGACTAATTTATCTTCTACATAGTTTAGGATAATTTGACATCAATTTGGGAACATGCTCTTCAAAAGTACACTTGGGCAATATGCACCCATGTATGTTTAGTTCAAAGATTCAGTCATTAAGGTTCCCCAACTTAAAATGGGGTGGAACTTACAAGAACAGTGTTATTTACTGCTTCTTTATAACTAAAAACATCTACAAAATAGCCAGGCTCTGCACAACAGAAATAGGAACAATAGCATCACACAGAGACTGTCGAACCCTCCTTGACCTAGATTTGCTCAAGTCATTCTGCACTAACAGAGTAAAAGGAACAAGTCTAAGAAATATCTTTTCATATCAAACTCAATCTGAATCAATTTCAAGTTCCCCCTTTAACATGTGCCCAAAAGAACGAGCATCAACATTACATTAAACATGTTCTATCACAAAGAGGCAGGAAGATATGTGCTTAGTACCTGGCTATCTACAGGGAAAAACTCCAAATTCATCTGCATATTAGCGCGAAGAGAGGATCATTTCTAATTGACATCATAAATGCTTTGAACAATACAAGATATAAAGCAGAAACCTCTTACCTCTCTCAATGCACCAATACGTGGTATAACACTTACGTCACACTTGATGTGGTTTACCAGATCCTTTGAGACAGGAGTGCTGAAAAATACAAATGCCCTGAGGAGGGGGGGGGGGGGAGCAATAGATAAGTTTAAGGCAAAGATAACCATAATGGCCATAAGGTATTCGGAAACATGATACAAATAGACCTCAGGCATACTGGGATCCTTCACATACTTTCTGTACAGAGGTTCTCTTCCTGACATGTCAGACAGCAACATAATTATGCTGCAACAACAGCAAGAGAACAAATCTTAGACACGAACAATATTACTGCGAACAATCAAGGGCTCCATAGGGATTCCAGGTTTTTAACTTCTTGTTGATCCGTATCATATACACTCTACAAGGACCTATCAGGATCTTGGTATTTAAAGGTCCACCTCAATTTCTTATTAGCTGATGTTGTGCTCATTTTATGCAGACGAGCTTTTCTGGTTTAACTAAAAATTTCTTTAACAGAACCGATCAAAGGGGTGCAGTCCATCGCATGAAATTAATATCCCATGCAAAATAAGACATCTTCATCATTATTTGAAATGAAGATCCAAAGGAATTCAATGTTTTATAATGCACTTGACTGATCATAATTTTTTAACCTCATAAAATCCGTGGAAGTTGTCAGCATACTAAACACGAAGTGCACTTCAATCCTTTTACACCATCTTAAGTGAATTCTGTACACATCTCTTCAAAATTCAAATTAAGCACTCGTCAAGATTGTTATCTACCAAATTGATCAACCAGTCATCCCCCCCCCCCCCCAAAAAAGAGCCTGAAATTTTATATCTCAGAACACACATTTTCACCCTCGTCCTTTTTTGGGAGGGAGGGGTGAGGGAGGAATGGTGGGTCTAGGTAAAGCAATTAATGACAGCAATCATAAAATTGAACCAGGAAGACATTACTTCTCTTTTATTGGCTGCAAGAAATAAATTGCATCCATTGAAGGCATAGGTTGCCTCCTCCTGAAAATATCTTCCACCACTGCAGATAAAGCAAGAGCAGATTAGAGTCACATTTATTTCCAATAAATTCACATAACAGCCTACATACAAGAACAAAACATGATTGCCCCAGATTGCAGACATCAGTCCTAGTTTATTACCAAACATTTCACTCCTTTAACATGCGTCGAGAAATAGCATAGCTCACAACTCACTACAAAAACATTATAATTTGTAAAGTACACGTCTCCAAGAAATATTGAAACACAATGACAGACACAAAGTCATGCACAAACACATGTAGAGGCACTTGCACACGCGCAAGGGGGCGGGGACAGGGAACTGTGGATAAACACACTTAGATGTGGCTTAATTTTGAGTTGAAATAGATCATGCCAGATCTTCCAATCCAAATTGGAAGATACATTTGCAGACATTCTCAGTTCAAAAGCAGGAAAGGCTTTAGACAGAATCTGCTCAAACAATAGTCATTCCAATGAAATTATGGAACTGAAAAAATACACTAATTGGAACCCCAAAACAAGGGGGGGAAAATGATTTACACTTTGATTTTTTTTTTTTTGGGGGGGGGGGAGAGGATGAAGAAAACATCAATAAATAAGAAGTCACTGTATCAGATGATTGGAAAGACAGCTTTAGCATCTGCGGCGCTTAAGAAAGATTCAATAGAGAGGATGGAGTCAGCAATTTGACCTCAGAAAGATTAATTAGTGATAAAGATAGTAAAATCTTACATGAAATTCCCTCATCAGTTATATCCGCCATGTTGCATGATGAAGATATAACTTTGACAGTGACTTTGTCCATGATCAGTACCTAAACAATAGGATTGTGTGTCAAAACTATACTTTGTAGATCAGGATATAAAAGTTGAAATGTAGAAACTATCTAAGACGACAAAAAAACTGCATTTGCACACCAGAAGTTCGAGGACTCAACAGCAATAGAAAAGATCAATGAGAAGGTCATGGAATGCTACAACTATCCCCTGGTGAAGACTTAAGCTTAATGGTGGAAATCAAAATAAATGGGCAATTATTTAGACCGTGTTCGACAACAACGTTTTGAGTAGCATTTAGTATTTTGACCAAGTAAATACACTAATCAATCAATTTTTAGTGTTCGATAAACTAGTTTTGACTAGCATTCAACTAGAGTTTAGTGTTCGCTGAAAAGCTAACAATATTAGTTTTTGGCATTCAGAAGTAGCATTTCATATTTTTTGGCAAAAAAATATCCTTTGAAAATTATCTATATCCTTTTATATTCATTTACATTAATCAACTAACCCAACAGTTAAATTTACCGAACACATTTATTTCAACCATCATCTAGATAGCTGGCAGTTAACAGCTAAATTAGAAACGTTATCAGCCATCTAAACAACCATCTATTATCTGAACCACTATCCACTAGCTAATTTTGCCAAACAGGACCTTAGAAAAGAAGTTCAAACAACATTTTTAGGTGTGTGTGGTAGATAAGAACAAATCGATTGGTAACCAAGTCAGCCAAACCCGGGGGGGGGGGGGGGAGAGGCATGCTTGCTTCTCCACAGTCCTCACAAATGCTAGAACTGGGATTCTCCATTAGGACTAGAGCCCAGGGGCTCCTCCACATGTGAAAGAAGAAACATTTTTAATTATCCAAGGCGCAAATCACTCCAAAACAAGAATGTTAGACATGCAAGTCATGCGCATCTTATATGCCTTTTGTTACTGACTACCAATATATATAGAATTTTGTCGCTAACCTATAACAGAGTGCTAAAGTAACCCATCTTCATCCATTGACTCATAAGCAAGTCGGAACTAGCAGGTAATAAGCTTTATTAGATGGTATTGTAATAATATTGTAATTCTTGTTTTTTGGGGGATATTCTTATCTTTATTTGTTATTTCTAGAGAGTTTGTATAAGATGCGACTTTCTTGTATCTACATGCCTGTATCACATATTTATACATCCAGTAATACAATGCCAACAGCATGGGAGAGTGCTGAGAGACTTCCAAGTTCTTTCCTAAATGTCTAGCAAAATTTACATGGTGTCAAAGCCTAGCTCGTATTGTACCCACTCTAAAACTCACCTTTAAATTCCAAAAACAATGAGTGAAGGTGGAAAAATAGCCCTCACTCCCGCCAATCTCGACGATCCTAGTCAGAACCAGCTGATAATAAACAATACTTTCTTGTGTCCCCCTTATTGTCAAGGACACAATATTTTCGGCCATACTAAGTTTGATAGTCCATTATCCTATTGTCAGATGCAATAATACATTGAACAGCATTTTCTAACCACGGAGAAATTATTCAAAAACTAACTCAACCAAAAACTTAAACTAATAGTTGAAGGCCTTTATACTCTAAGACACCCATAACACGATTACGAATGCCCTTTTAGCTTAAATCATGGATGTTGCAAAGCCCCTCCTCATCTTGAGCAACTATTCAATATGGTGGCCGAAATGCAAACCTCAGACCTCTAACTCACAAAGGCTCTGATACCATATTCTAAAACCAACTCAACCAATAGTATAAACTAATGGTATAGATTTTATTTTATACTCTTAACGGATATGCACAGACCTTCCACGACTTTGATTCTTCGAAGGTCGATTTGAGCATTTCATTCAATAACCCTGAAATCACACACCAGAAAAACAAGCAAAAGCCCGTAAGCCATACATCAAGATGAAACAAAAACCACGCTTACCAACAAACACAGTGCAAGGAAAGGGGCCACAATTACACTGAGTCTAAAGCCAATTATATTACACCACCGATCAGAAACAAAAAGAATAACAGAACCCTAGTTTGCTAACACATGCTGTCGATTTAAACTACTATTGTGTCTCTACTCACAACTAACCCTCTGTTTCGCCCTCCTGATCATACCATTCGTCTCAATGGTGGTTCAGTCACTGTCCGCTGCCCCAATCGGGCCGTCCCCATAGGCTCCGCCGCCACTCTGCCGGTGGCGACACCGCCTCCCGCCTCCTTCTCTGCATGTAGTGTCTCCAGTTTCCTCACTGCCTACTTCGTCTTCGACTATCAGACGCAGGCACAGTTCAAAGAACTCTTTTCGGTTTGTTTTTTTTTTTGGATACATAATACATCAGCTATTGATTTGCTTGTAAGAAAGTTTTTTTTTTTAAGGGGAAAAAAAAGGAATCTTTGGGGGGCGTTGGGAGGAATCATTGGTGAACCTTAAAAAAAAAAAGGAAAAAAAAGAGGTAAATATGAGTTACAAGGGTACCAGAAAATGTTTAGTTGATGAGACCATTTTGTCGATATAGTTTATTAATATTTTATACGTTAGTTATAATATAGTAGTTTATATTTTTAAAAGACAAAATTATTGTTAATGTCAACAAGTACATATTATTAATTAAAAGTGAAGACAATTATAAATTTGCATTTAAACATAGTATTTATATTGTATTTTAATGGAGATAACAACCAATGAAAATCTTTGCCATGGAAAGGCATCATTATAAATCGATGTCCTTGATATATCCAATTTTAAAGGCAAAGTCAATGCATGTGTGGAATCTAATTTGCATATTGTCAATAAAATCCAAATAGTGATCATTTCAACGATTAGGCATGGGCTTAGGTTGCATACAATAGAGGTCCACCAATAAAAAATTCATTCGATAACCTTACACCAGCAACAACAATTACTTTTATTGCGCGTTTTGCTTGTATTGGATATGGGAAGAATGTGATAGATAGTCTTGCCCATGGAATAATGAGTAAGGCCAAAATTCATTTGATAGCCTTGAAGGCATAAACAAAGAGTGAGGCCAAATTAGCATTTCAAGAGAAACTAACTTGTCTCATAGTGTTTTCGCCACCTTCATCAATTGAATGGGCATGCTAACAACGAAGTCATAATTTCAAATGTAAAAATAAAATAACGTCCAAATGATCAAATGAGAAAACGAATAAATTACGCAAATGGGAAGAATAACTCACTATCGCGACTGATTTGACGGAAATACTTGTAGTCGTTACGTCGACTAAGGGAGGAGAACTCAAGTTCTGACATTGACATGGTTGCAATAACTTTCTATTACCCTATCAGCTTTCCACGGTGTACAACAATGACGAAATGAGATTGGGGGGAGAGGAAGGAAGGAAAGGGGAAAGATGAGAGAAGAATGACAATGAATGATTTCAAAAAGAGAAACGAAAAATAAGGTAGGTTGTAAGAAAGACCTTAAATTTGTGTGGATCGCCTATTTCTGTATTTCTCTCTCCCTCACATTTCTCTCTTTATCCTCCATTGGCATGCATAGTTATTCTTGGACATACGTGTCAAGCAATGTACGCTTCTCTTTTATCTATGCCACAAGGGCAAAAATCCCTTCCTCTTTCTATTCCGAAACCTAACCTACCTCTATCTAGTGTCCTTTTTTTGTTAAACTACCTCAAAAAACCCTAATGATTAATGCGTTAGGATTACAGAATGTTGTGATTCCTTCTTTTTTTTTTTTTTTTTATCTGAATAGAATGTTGGATTCTTGTTGTAACCTAAATGCCCTAACTAGTTATATGGTGGTTCCTTTTTTTTTCAATTGTCTTACATGTTATTTTTTTCTTTTTATGCAAGCCTATTTAAGTAATGGACAAAGCCATTAAAGGGGAAACTTGTTGTCGTGTTGGTAGTAAAGGTTTAATGATTGGTATGATAAGATGATAACAACATTCAATACAAAACCATGAGCGCAAATTATTTGTAATGGGAGAGTTATATCATTTTATGAGTCAGTAATATCTCAAGCATTAGATATAAACCAAAAGGAGGAGGGGAACAAAAGAAGCATGAATGTCTTTGGAGATCAGGTCAGCTGCCCAAAGCATCAATGTCTCAATCAACATGTTCACCTTCATAATTTGCCCAAATTTTCCTAACCATGCTATGCCACTTCAAGTTTGGTTCAATTATCCTATTAATGCTCTTTTTTTTTAAATTGTTGCCAATTAGTCAACAAATATTTCTCAGATTTAAGGATCAGTAACGTAACAACAGTGAGTTCTGCTACTAATAGATGTAGGATGTCAAGCTCTCTGATATGGTTCAATTATCCTATTAATGCTCCTGAAATAGGGTTGGTGTAATGGTGTTTTACTCATTCTTTGATTTTTCCTGATTTCTTAAACCAAAAATATATATTCTTGAAGGCATTTCACCAGAAATTGAGGGATCGGGGCAGATTGACTGCTTTTTTCATAAGGTGAATCGACCCTGCTCTTTGTTGTTCATGTGTAGGGGTAGAAAATTTATAGTTCATCTAAAGAAATTAGTCTTTCTACAATGGGGATATTAAAAAAATCACAAGTAGACCATTAACTACTTGCCAGTGAAGTGCTTTGCTTGCACCCCCCCCCCCCCCTAATGCTCCAACTTGGCAACTTGAATTTAATAAAATGTAAAGAGGCAAACACCAAGTCTTTATATTTATCAACTTCATGGAATCTGCTTCTTACTGATATTCAGAGATGTAAAATCTCCTCTTAAAATTTCAAATAATCGAATTAAAAATCGTATGTACATTACTAATGAATTCATGCAATCCCCCTACGTATCTCCAAGGAGTATACACGCACAGGTTCAGCAGCTTCTTCATTAGAATATGCCATCTGCATCAACTTGAAAGTTTAATAGATCATCTATCCTTGAGGTGAATCTGTCTCCTTTCCCCTTCTATACCTCTCCTACTATTTCTTTCCTTCTCCATGGGCATCATATAGCTTAGTTGACCTTCCTGGTCAACCTTGTTCCAAATCATGGATATCTTCTCGGCCATCTTCATCTTCTTTGCTTGTGCCCTTCTAGGGATCCTTTTAGCTGTTTTGGGTTTGATCGTGAAAATTTTTTTTGGAAAATCGATTGGCAACCCGAACTATCCACCTGCGGATGGAACTGTGTTCCACCAGTTGTTCTACTTCAACACGTTATATGATCACCAAACTGAAGCTGCCAGGAAACACCCTACTTTTCGACTTCTTGCACCTGACCAAAGTGAATGCTACACAACTGATGTTAGAAACATAGAACATATACTCAAAACAAAATTTGACAAATATGTAAAAGGTGAGTACATGATGGACATTATCAGAGATCTGTTTGGGGAAGGGATTTTTGCCGCCAATGGGGGCAAGTGGCGGCAGCAGAGGAAACTAGCAAGCCATGAGTTCTCAACCAGGGTCTTAAGAGATTTCAGCTGCGCCGCTTTCCGGAGAAGTGCAGCAAAACTGGCTAGAATTGTTTTGGAGATTTCAAAGGCAAAGCAGAGCTTTGACATCCATGTAAGTGTTTCTCCGCACCTACGTTGACACTGTATCATTCATGGTGATTGTTAAGAACTTTCCTTTGGGTTGGATTCTAACATTAATCAAGAAAGATACTGGTCAAATTCAAATCTATACCCCAAGAGTCATGCCCAGGCCAGGTGTGAGGGGTTCGACATGACAATCGTACCCTATAATTACAGAATTAGAGGCTGGTTCTGTTGGCCTCTGATTCAAGAACTGTTGGCTACCTATTATTCCACAGAAACGAAGCAGCAAGCAGTTTTTCCCTTTAGTCACTACAATCCAAGCTGAAGAAGTTGCCCAAAATAGGCTTTTTTAGCTGTCCATATATGTTTGCTGATGCTGCAAATGAAATCTTCAGATTTGTTGCTATTACCTTTCAGCAGGATCTGAAAGCCGGTCCACAGAGCTATTCACTAAGAGGCCAGAGCTGTGAATGGGAAATAGGATTGGGTGTGGATCTGAAGGTTGGACGTGGGCGTTGTCAGGGACTTCTGTTTGTTTTCTAGTCGAGTCCAGGTGCACAAGATCATCGACCTATGTCCCCTGGGGGTGTCTGAAGCTTGGTGTGGATACCTTTTTAGATTAGGATGAATATTTTGAGTCAGATAACTAGAGTAAACAACATGCTATTTATTTTCTAATGTACTTCTATTCTATTGAAAGACAAAGTTACACTGATGTTGGGGAAAGCCAGTGCTTCGCTTTTCACAGTTTCCTACCCCTGAGAAGTTAGGGCCCTTGAAAGCAAGTGAATTTTTTGGGGGAAGGAAGTCGGCTGATCATTAATTTCTTTTCTAAGTTTGTTTATTTTTAATGATGTTGTCTCTACATGTTTCTGCAGGACATGCTAATGAGATATACATTGGATTCAATATTCAAAGTTGGTTTTGGGGTGGACTTGAGCTGTCTTGAGGGGACAAACAAGGAAGGGGTTGAATTCATGAAGGCCTTTGATGAGGCCAATGCATTAGTCTATTGGCGCTTTGTTGATCCATCCTGGAAGCTCAAGAGAGCCCTTAACATCGGCTCTGAGTCTGTCTTAAGGAGGAACATCAAAGTCATCGATGAGTTTGTTCATGGATTAATCAAGAAAAAAAGGAGACAACTATTTAAGTACCACACCGCTGTGAGCATATCCATTTGAAGCCTAGTCTCTTTCAACTTGATCTATTTAGAATCCACACATACCACATTTTAGATTCTCCTAATTTTCCTAGACTTGGATCACAAACTCTTATTTTTCACATGGAAGAAAATTATATGAAGCGGGAGACTCAGATGAAGAGAACAGGCCCTAAATTTAGCTGACATAAACCATAGACAACTGAACAAACATTTTTCCATATGTCACTGCAGGATATGAAGGAAGACATACTCTCAAGGTTTCTGCAGGAAAGCGAGAAAGACCCAGATCAAATGACTGATCGATACCTTAGAGACATAATACTCAACTTTATGATAGCTGGAAAGGATAGTACTGCCAACACAATCTCATGGTTCATCTATATGCTTTGCAAGAACCCACTAGTACAGGAAAAGATACATCAAGAAGTTGAGGAGTTCATCAATGGTGCCAAGAATGCAATTGACATCAACGAATTTGTGGAGCAAATCACTGACGAAAAAATGGAAAAGATGCATTATCTTCATGCATCCCTGACAGAGACTCTGAGGCTTTATCCTGGTGTACCAGTGGTAACTTCCTAGCAGGATAACTACATTTTCAGATGCCAATATTGTTTTCTTTTCCTTGTTTTTTTTGGGGTTTTTTTTTGGGGGGGGGGGGGGGGAGATGGAGAACACAATATATCCTATGTCATTGTCAGCACTCAGCATTGCCCTGACTGAACCATACCCATTTTGGAGTATTGGGTACTGACATGGGTCCCTGTGTTGAACTCACTCAGTTCCTGCAGATTCAATGAATTGTTAGTTTAAAATGTACAGTTAAGTATGCATAACCATGATCCACTTCAGAGGCTGATGTGAGTACTAAATTGGCATTCTTCAATCCAACCCATAGTCGATTGTTAGACGCTAAAATTTGGTATTCTGGTTACATCAATACAATCGGAACTGACAGCACCTTTACCATATCTATGTCCCAAGTTTAAATGACATAGACCTGTTTTGGTTCAGGGTAGGTATATGGGTTTTGAAGATGAGTTTTGGACCTAGGTTTTGATACAACCACCAACAACTTCAGCAGCTGAGAAATTGACACATTCAAGTGATTCAAATGGCATAGTCTTTCACTCTTTTGCATTTAACAAGTCCTGCAGGATGGAAGGACAGCACTAGAAGACGACGTACTTCCAGATGGTTACAAGGTCAAAAAGGGAGATGACATATACTACATGGCCTATGCCATGGGCAGGATGCCCTATGTCTGGGGAGATGATGCAGAAGACTTTAGCCCAGAAAGATGGCTTGACCACAGTGGAGTTTTCCAGCCAGAGTCACCTTTCAAATTCATTGCATTTCACGTGGGTATAATATGTTTTCCCCTCTATTCTGAAAATTCAAGTTATATTTATCTCTAACATATATTTAATTGCATAGGCTGGCCCTCGGATCTGTTTAGGCAAAGATTTTGCTTATAGGCAGATGAAGATTGTTTCGATAGTGCTTGTTCAACTCTTTCGGTTTGCATTGGCTGATGAGAATCGAAGGGTTACTTACAGGACTATGCTTACACTTCATCTTGATGGAGGCCTCCATGTTTGTGCATTGCCAAGGTTCCAAGGATAGCAATAAGCTAATGCTAAAGAGAAACACATAGGCTCATTTTGCTTGTCGAGAAAAGATTGCCCACATTTTGATCTCCTTTGATGCTTAAGCAGCATCTATACGGGATGTTGTTTCGGCAGCAATATGTTATACGTCATGGTGCTTGATTAGTGACAATCCTTTTGTAGAAGCTGGGATGTGGGAATGGAGAGCTACTTTGGCCGGTAGGGATCAACTTGATAACTTCATTCCGTTTATGTCAAGTCTTAAGGAAGCTAATTTGACTGTGTGTTTAAGGCGTGTTTACGTTGTATTGGTCAATGGATAGTAGCCTCCAACATTACTTCCAATAAAGTGTAATTACTGTCAACATAGTTGGAGGTTCTTTTTTTTTTTTTTTGGGTTGGTTCCACATATTTCAATAACTTGCCTCAGCCACTCAACCGAGTAGGGTTTGGGGAGATCCATATTGAGACAATCTTACTCTTATAGGTAATTTTTCACGTATTTGATTATGCAATATCCTTGCTATTTTGGTCAAACCCGACCAAAATAGTCCATCATCACGGGGATATGTAGGAGATTGTCAGCCTAGGTGTAAATTGTAATGCAATGCAATGTAACTAACATCAAAATTATAATCAATCTTCTTCTACTGACTGCATTTAATCTCATGACAATCATGGATTCAAAATGTGGCCGGTAAGTGACGAGAAGCCCACATACGAAAGGATTTTGAGTTGACCGAACTGTATTTTCGCTGCGATATGGAACGGGATTTCCACATTAGAGCAATTTTTTCGTGTCGTCGTGACCGAAATGCAATCGCGACTGAAACCGCATGTTGAATCCTATATCACAATGCATCGCATCCAACCAAACGTCACATAAACATTCCTGTTGAGATATGCTTATACTACCGAACCAACAGCAATCATGTTATAGAAAGGGTGGACAAGATGCTACCTTGGAAAGTACGGCCAACTCCAATGAAACTTCAGTGACTCTGCCAAGTCTGACTTGATAATGCCTTTTTCTTAGCTTTTAGATTCCTGCATCAGCATGATTACTTACTGAGAGACGTTCATGTGAGAGGCAAAATTTTGATGAGAGAGAAAAATGAAGTTCTTAAAGAGAGGGGAAGAAAACACGATCATGAAGCGTAAGAAGAAAGGGCATGATTTGCTGAATTTGGGGCAAATCACATTGACATTGATATTAGGTTTTGGGCGTGTGGCCCCGTAAGTGACTTTGTAGGTTTACTCTAATTCTCCATTTATTTCTTTGTGTTTTTTTTTTCATCTGTTCTCGTTTGAACTTTGGATTTTTAAAAAGGGGTTAATTTTTTTAGATTTATTCTTGTTAAAAAATTATCAATTTGGATAATAGATAACTTTTGATTAATGAAATTTCTTTTTCAATTAAAAAAAAGGGCATTAAATGAATCATTGGCCACATTAATCTGTTCAATGAAATATAAATGAAATTTTAAGATAAGTTTGGGTTGATTATTTAATTTTGAGTTCTAAAAAAAATTGCCTATTTTGTGCACAAATAAAGTCTGGTCATTTAAGTTAAATAAATTGATCAAGGTTGATTTATTTCCGTTTCACTATCTCCTTGATTGAGAACCAAGATTCAACAATTAATTTTATTATAGGGAGAAGCATAGGTTTTCATTAGTGGAATTATTACATATTCCCTGGAATACTTATTATTCTCAATCATTTTTATTTGGAGGGTAATTTACCTTAATAATTTTAAAACTATGTACATAATTTTCCCATAAAAAACTTTTTTTTTAATATGAAGACAACACTATTATATATACTTGAATAACAAGAATACATGACTTACATGCTTTAATTATTTGTCACATCT
>JACYFF010002017.1:77189480-77350107 GCA_017589665.1 Selenicereus undatus | reverse complement strand
CACACACACACACACACACACACACACACACATATATATATATATGTGTGTGTGTGTATATACATACATATAATATATATATGTATGTATGTATATATATACATATATATATACATACATATATATATACATACATATATACATACATACATACACACACACACACACACACACACACACACACACACACACACACATATATATGTACAGATATATATGTACATATATATATACATGTACATATATGTATATAAATATATGTATATACATATATGTATATACATATATGTATATATATATATATATATATATATATATATATATGGTCGATAACACTATTAATACAATCCATAGGTGGGTCTCCAGAAAGTTTGCAGGATCACAGAATTGTTTGCTCATAAATTAGCATGTTCTAACCACTAAAAGTGTCTGATGACGCTGAAATACCTCTTAAATGCACAGAACAAATGGATCGAGTTGAGTATTTTAGGAACAAGGAGTTTACTTTCTTCTTTTGATCTAGTTTATTTCGCTGACAACACATTGATGAGATGCAACTATCTTCTTTCTAGGTTGCATGCTTCGCAGTCAAGTCTTCTTATCTCTCTAAGAAGTTCATCTTTCCTCTTTCACATATATACAAGTAAACTTAAGAAGCACGGACATTCTTTAAGTTACTTTATTAGTGTCAGAGATGATACTGTTCGCAAACTCTTCAACTGAACAATTTACTGATTTTTATCATCCATATCTGCCCTTCAAACATATCATGTCCTATTGTTTGCAAAATCACGTGTCAAAACATCAGTGTTATGCATATGTCTCGTGTCATATCTCTTCTTCTTAATGATCCAACAGATTCTTTAACGAAGGTTATAGAAACAGAGCTCCAAGAAATTGCACTGCAAAACATCAATTATCACCATGATGAAAACATAGCAGAACAATTTTGTTCCCTCACAAACACAAAAACCTGACATACCGTTCCAGCGCTTGAATAATGTGAACCATAATGGAACTTTGGGATAACAGGATCATCGAAACTGGAGTATCTCTCCTGGAACTTTTTCAGGCGTTCAGGATTCAAAGCTCCAACAGGCTGCCAGAGAGACCAAACTGTCAGGAACAGAACAAACTTCAATTGATTGAACAGACAATAGCTGAGACAACCCACCTTTGAAAGGTCTCTATACGAAGAAGGATTAGAAAGATCCAGACTCTGTGAAGTATAATCAGCTAAAACCCAAGGGAATACTGGATACTGCAACCAGAGTTGAACAGAAGTAACATTAACAACAGAGAAGCCTCATCAACAAAAATAAAATTGAGGCTTGGAAGAAGATTATTATAGTAATGATAAAAAGGAACCTGAGTGATGTCATTATAACTACGTCCAGCCAGTGTATTGAGCTGCATCAGATATTCAAAGTTGCTAATCTGAAAAGTCAGAACATGATTTGGATCAATTCTTCAAACATATTAACATAACAAATGCCTACATAATTCTATTAGAACACATGATATAATCTATGTACACCTCCCATCTAGCCCAACGCTCCATAAGCTGAGTCCTCGTCAGAAGTTGATCAGGTCTCTAGACATTAAAAAAAGGAGGGAAAATATTATAAAAAGATTGAAAAGCACAAAAAACAACTGTAATAAAACTAGAAGTATCACTCATGGTAAGGGCCTGCATTGCTAGGAATTTTTAGCTGAAAAGAGTTGAAAAGCATTGTGCAAAACCTGGGTTGCCAGATATATATTGTTCAAATGTGAAGGACGTGCATGCACAATAGCTCGATATGCATTTCTTCTGCCTTCGCTAGTCTGTATGACAAATACAAACAAGAAGCATAATTAGCAGTTGTATTTCAAACACAAGAGACGGCTACCGTCAGCTGTACAGGATATGTATAAAATAAAGCATAGAGGTCGAGTCAGATACCCCAAAATCGAAAAAATAATTCGAGCGGTCAAGCAAAAACAGCTCCAGAGCACTTCTTCTAAGGAGATATCTGTGAGCAAGAATTCAAGAGACACACATTCAGAAAGAGGCCACAGCTCAAGAAGAAAAAGACAAGCCTGTCTACATCTTGAAAATTCCACCTTTTTAACAGCAAAATAAATACAAATAATTTTGAATATTTAGGAACAGTCGGACACTTAATGATCAAGAGCATCCTACCACCTCACCTCCTGCTATAAATTTGATGAAGTGAAGATATCAGCCAGCTGCGGTTCTTTTCCTGGTATTTGATTTCAGGATTGTGACCCAGCTCATCACCACATGAATTTGCCTCAATATTTTCAGCAATGAAATTAATCCTTTTTGTCGTTATCTGATAACAAGCAGTATAACTTGTAAGATGCAGTAAATAAAGTTTCCAGAAACATTTGCTCGATTAGCAGTCCATAGTGCAACCTCTTGTGGACTAAATCAGAGATAACAAGCACAAAGAAAAAACAATCAGCCTAAATGTCTACACCATGACTTCGCAGGCAGCCACGTTAGCCATGCTACTCTTATGTTTCAATTAGACACCAGCAGGTCAGTGAAGGCAGCTGCAGCGTTTGAAGATGGTTGCAAGAACCTGACCAGTGTGAAGAATGGAAAGGAGGTGACAAGTGTCCTAGGAGCTGTCCGTGTAAAGCATTTGCTCCATTTTGAAACTTACCTTATCTTCTTCCATGCATGAAAGAATTCCAGTTGAAGCTTACATATAATCTAGTCTAATTGGCATTCTCAAGGTCTACTCTAGTTGCTTTTCTTAAGCGACGGACAACTTGTTGGAATTATGGTTGACAGACTGTCTAATGCAGAACTTACCAATACTGCAAACATGTATTTGAGATAAAAATACGTTGGTAAGTTTTTAATAAAGGAGATCGGGAGAACAAACCAGTGACATGTTGGTAACTGAAGGAAGATCCTCTTCTAACTGCGAAAGAATTGTTTTTACCCCCTTTTGTGGGGGATAGGGTTTTTTGGGTGGGGGGGGGGGGGGAAGCTTTGAACATAAAATGCTTTTGAGATATTCTAATACTTGGAAGGCTTTTCCATTGTGAAATAATGACATATTCATGCGATTTCCATCAGTAAAGTTTTAGGGTGCTCTGGAAGAGTCAAAATAAGGGTCTTTAATCAGATTTAGCTTCCCCATTTGGAGGTCCCCTCACACCCCCCCCCCGCCCCAAAAAAAACCCCATTTTTGGTTTTCCACTCTTTTATAGGGGTGTAATTAGTAAATAGATGGTTTGTCCTGCATTATTTTTATTCAAGATATGACTGAATGGAGATTACATTGATTATTTCTCTCTATGTTACCCTCTTGATCCCTCTCTCTTCTAATTTTCTGCCGTTGTGTCTGTAGTCCTAAGCCTTTTCTGACCCCTAATTCTTCCTAGTCTTTGTTCTATATCCCCTTTGTCCTCTAATTTCTCCTCTCTGTTCTCGTCTGCCATTTATTTGGTATGAAAGTATCTTGACCTCTAGGTAGCAACTGTACGCAACAGAACGCACTATTTTGAGAATGGCCAAACCGCAATATTCGGAGTGTATTAAACAGACAAGAGTGAAGCACTGTCATTTTGGGGTCTTTCCCCCACGCCCTAATTTTCCATCTTCTCACTTTGTAACAAATAAGAGAAATTTTAGACATCATGGGTTTGATCAGACTGAGCAAATAGGTCAAATTGGACTGTATTTGCGTCCTTGTCAAATAGGCTGAGAAAGCCTTGATCTGAACCTAACCAATTCAATAAATGGGTCAACAATCCTTCACCGGCACCGCCAGCATAATTGGCTATCTTGTTTGTCATCACTTACCTATGTAAATTAATAGGTTGAGAACAGGAAACTTTAACTGAGATGTTTACATTGTTATATTCATCCACACAAACCTTCTTATTTATTAGCTTGTAAAAGAAATAATGAACATTAGAAATAGCAAACTAAAGAGACAAAATGACCAATAGTCAAACTTCATAATGGAATGCACCCTATACATGTATAGTAAATACATTCATGGGCCCAACTGGAAACACTATTTCCCTAAACTGGGAAGAACAGATCATTTTTGTGTAGAAGTTTCAAACATTAACCAAGCCCATTTAGCTAAACAGATTAAGCATGTCAACCCATCAAATAAAATGTGTTGAAAATCCCCATCAAATCTCACTTCATCTAGACTTTTGCATGCTGCAGGTTTGATAATAGTTTTTGAGATTTTTCTCCCATTTGTAAAATGTTTTTACAAATAAATAATGGTAGTGCAATTGTGTAATAATGTAATCAGCACAGCCGTGAGGGACTTACTTGAAAAGTTCCTCGAACAACCCGCAGTGGCCGCACCATCGAGCAAGGAAGTTCAAGCACAATCCTCTCATCAAGCTCACTTGGGACATACCCAGGGGCAACGGCCGATGTATCCTCAGCTATATCTTGGCCACTAGTAGATGTGTCATGAGATTCTGATGGCACCTGAACTGACAGTTCAGCTCCACCAGACTGCCTTGGATAATGATCCTCCTGCTGCTCCCCATCAAAATCACTAGCCCTGTTATCAATGCGAGTGTGTTCATCATCTTCATTTAATGCCCCTGCAGACATTGCTTCCGCAGCCAGTACAGAAGCATTTGATGCATTCATGACTCTCTCCGCATCATGCTTTGCAGAAGGATCATCTTCATAATTGGCGGCAGCACCAAAGTGTGCAGAGCCCCGGTAGTTCCTCCTCAAGCATCTTCTCATCCTCAGCGAACTTTCCATGAAGTCTAGCTTCCAGAATACCTGAAGGACCCGGGTATCAAAGTTGGATTTTTGACAATAACAAGTCTTCTTAGAGACAATTTAAAAAGGACAATAAACGGTACTCATATCATCATTATATTAGAAAGTTCATATGAAATATTTCAATAGTACAATAAGGAATCATTCTGACTACATACGCGCTCCGTATTGCATAGATGGTCCCCAAATGGCCCAAAAAGACATTTCATCTCTATCAAATAATGGATGAGTTTCTTCCATGCACGACTCCCAATGGCTAGGCGATGTCGCATTAACATATCTACTTCAGCACGCCTATCAATCTGTCAAGGTAAGGAGTACCACACAAGAATTCTGTTAGATATACGAAAATGCTGCTATCATAATGGCAGTAACCACACAGAACAAGATGTGGTGCACACCTCTGATCGTTGAATGTTTCGTGCCAAAGCAAAGCTTGCGACCAGGACTCCAATATATTTATAGGATAAAGCATTGAAATCTTTCCCATAGACCGATTTAGTAGCAACTGGTTGCAAGCACTCCAACCAAGCTGTTCCCATTGCCTCCGAAATAGTCCATCTCTTAACACGCTCCATGTCACTAGTATTTCTTCGCTGAGCAGACGTGGCCATCGCTACTGCACTGAGGCCCCTCCCTGAACCAATTTTTGCATTGCGCTCTAGAACACGTGCTGCAGCTAAGGCAGCAGCTTTGGCAGCTGCCTTGTCCTTTGGAGCAGCAGGAGATTTATGAAGGACCTCCAACGGTTTCTGGAAACTCGAAAATGTCTGAAGCTTAGCAGTCTTGCGGTCAAGCAATGACATGTCACGCTTCAGCTGCGTTGTGGACGCACGAGTTGGAATATCACCCCCAGAAGCACCAGCAGCGATCATTGCCAATGCCATTGCTGCAGGTGGGGATGCAAAAGCAGCAGCCCAGCCAGGAGATATCATCCCAAGGGCACCCTGAAATGACGCCAAAAGATGTTGGATATTGTTATAAACCAAAAATACAGTACGTGATACTCAGATTTGCATGCTATCTACTACAAAAAAAATTCCATACAACAAAAGCATCCACATTGAACCAATAGAGACTCCAGATGCCACAGGGAACACTTGCTACTTACTGATCAATAAAGATCACCCACCAATTCAGTAATTCATAAGCTTCTTTCATTCTAATCCACAGCTCAGGTTTCGCTATCCTTTTTTCTCCTTTTCTTTTTTTTTTTTTGGGGGGGGGGGGGGGGGCCTTTGGGGGGACTATAAGTGCTGGCTTTCCTGTCGTTAAACAAAAATAAATGCAGATGGGTACAATGCAAATTTTTTCCGTCTACAAACTAATATCTCAACATCCAATTGCACAACACTGGAATCCAAAGCCCTTATTCCAAGTATGCTCAATAGCACAAAATACACTCATACTGCAAAGAAAAGCAGAGCACTTGCTAGAGAACATTTTCACCAAAAGAAACCACTACCACAGAATCACATTCACACCTAAAGCAAGGTGGCTTTTTTCCCCTCAGAGGGAGGGGGTTTCTATATGCATGAAGCCTTACCCTACAAAAGAATTGTAGAAAAATTTGAATCATTTAACAGAGAAGAGAATTTTGGAAACAAATTCAAAACCTCCACACCTCCACAGTTATAGCTAGAGGTCTGTAGCAGTATCAATGAGAATAGCAATTAAAGAACTTGACGTCTAAATCTTTAATGCCATTCACCTCTATCGGAAGCGCATCTGCAGCCAGTGTCCTGTCATCAACAAAGAGAGGGTTGAGACCATCCGCAGTTGCAAGTTCATGAATTCCGGCCAACAGTGGTCGCCATCTTCGCAGGACAGCAACAAAAGGTGGCAGGATAGCCTCCAGATATTGTTTGCGGAGAGGAGTCCTGTCCTTCCCAACTGCATGCCAAACCTGGACCAGATACCAAAAGATGAACTGACAGGAAGAAGTACTATAGATAATGGAGAAGAATTACAAGAATCCTAAACCTAAAACCCAGAGAACTGACAGCGAGATCTCATGACTGGAATCTAACCATGGGAAAGAGAGAGGGGGGGTACCGAATTCATGCCCAAAAGCTCATCAATGTTTTCTAAGTGAATGTCCCAAAATTGTTGCAATAATATCTTCTGTTGGATATTGAAAGTGACTTTACATTTTGAAATAAAGCAGAAAGAGCAATATAATGTGAAACATATTTGACTAAAATATTTATTTTTCTTAAGCTTAAAAAGCTTTATGCAGAGGAGGCATGCATATACTCCACAGAACCAGAATGCTATTAGCAGGAGGAACAACAGAAACAACAGGAAAAGTCGAAATGATATCCAATAGATCATTAGCAAACTCTGTAAGAGACTAACCTCAGAATAAAGGACGCAGGATGTAACCAGTACCCTCTGTCTTTTTGACTCAGAGATAGGCATATTCAGGAGAGGTGAAAGCACACTGCACAAAGTGAGTGCATAATTGATAAGGGTATGCAGCTGCAAGCAAAAGTGACAAGAAGGGAAAGTGCCATGCATGAGCGCTAAGAGCAGTCATCAGAAGCATAAGAGGTAATGCAAGTGCAACATGTTTTTCGCTATAGGTGGATGCAGGGTAGGACTAGCAAGTAAATGGGCAAACATTCCTACCACTAGTACAACATGTTCAGTTAGAGGGGAAAAAGAACAAGGAACTGGCCTCCCTAGCTCTAAAGGAGAGAGACAGCCGAACCTTCATTCAGGATGTAGCACTACTGCTAGCTCCCACATACGACAGCCAATTCATAAAGTCTATCTAAAAATGCCAAGGAAGACAAAACCCAAAGTCGAAAGTTTCTAACAAGTATTTCAGAAGCACTATTCTGAGTAGATATCCTAGAAATGCCAACTTTGATTAAAAAAGCTCAAGGCGCACAAAAGCGCAAAGGATCCTGGGGCCCAGTGCACAGGCTTTGAGGCGAAGGCGTGGACTTTTTGAACACGAGACACACTTTTACTCAAAAATTAGTTCCAAATCATTTTTTGACAAATAAGCTAGATGATAGCATTAAACAAGTGATGAGACATCACAATAGACCGTACTATAGTACATTATATTGGGTTTATCAATTTTGAAGGCATTTTAGGAAGGAGAGAAAAAGAGAAGGAAGAAAAAAATATTTGACAGCATACTGGGACAAAAGGGAAGTATATTCTGTAATCTTTCTTTCTCTAATATTTGTGGCACCATATTTCCCATCCAAAGAGAGGGAGAGACCGACGTAGATCGACCGCCGGAAAAGAATGGGAAAAGATTGGTAGACTATGTTTTTATTAGAACACTATACAAGTCTCCAACTACAACCCAAACCTCCATCAAAAAATTAGGATTTCTAAATTAGGGTTCTTCAATTAGTCTATACTCGAAGCAATTGCAAGCAATTAGATATGGACCCGAAATTGAATACTATATCAAAAGTAAGTGTCAATCTATAGGTATTTGTATTTTTCCATAGCGTGTGTTCTCTTTTCTCTCTCCCATGATCTTTTCCAATAAAAAGCACGCTTGGGTCGTTTTGAGCCTCAGTCTGAAGCAAAGAAAAGTGCGAGCTTCTATGGGCTTAAAATATGAGATGGGCTTAACACCTTCCAAGCGCAATAGGTTGGGCTTCAGGCTTTTGTGAGCCTAGGCGCGCCCGGAGCACACTTTTTTAAACACAAAATGCCACATTAACAAGGTTATATCTTAGCCAAAGCAAGTACTCCACATTAACATGGTTACAAAAATTTTCAACTTGACAAAATTGTTTTGTGAAAAATTTTGAGTGGATCTCTTGACTCTAGGGATCGATCTCTCTGGTAGACAGATTGCTTTCCTGGTAAGGCTGTCCACATCTAGATTTCTCTAGACCCCACATAAGCGGGGCCCACATTGGGGGTAGTTGTTGTCGTATAACATTTCCTGTATCTAAAGCCATGATCACGACAACATCATCACTTATATCATCATGCAACTTCAGTAATTCTAACCTTCCAATCTTCCTTTCTCCTAAATTCATCAACGTGAAATTTGCCATTATCAAATTGTCACTCTTTTAACTAACCCATATTTCTCTGAAGTGCCTGATTTCCATCTCTTTTATTGCTCTTTCACTATCTATGTGCTAATAACAATGTATGTCAGCAACGAACACCAAAGGCAAGCCTCCCCCCTCCCTCCTTCCCAAAAAAAACCAAAAGAATAAGAATAAGAAAAGGGTGCTCCTATGCTAGAGCACACACTGGGTTATGGAGGCTCTTCATGAGTGAAACCTTTGTTTCTTTTTCGATGCCCAGCTCCCTTTCACATGCTCATGTGTGCCAAAAGGGACTGTCGCATCAAGAAAGGCGCCAACACAAAGGTACGTGAATGAAGAGAATGAAACTTGGCAATAGGGAAAATTCAAGACAAAGCAAGTTTATAAGTGACGTATGCACAGTTTCATGCCGCATTGTTCACTCATACCATTGACAAGTTAAATAAAAGAAAGAACAAAGCATTATAAAATACAGAAGTCAAAGTTGTGGCTGAAGATGATGCATGGAGTGAGAACAAGACAAAAGACTTTTGTACTCAAACTTGTGAACTGTGGTCTTCTGCAACAGCCAACAGTAATTAGAACAAATTCGACACACTACTACAAATTATTCCTTGGGTTGGGTACAACCAAAGCTCGCAAACTTATGTGGATGTCATAACTCATAACTTCCCAACATTCCATTCCATCTTCTGCAGAAGGTCATGTCATTTGTGAGTGCAAAATCAACAACCACCTTGTGAGGTCCCCACCATTGCAGAGCCATATCATGGCAATAACACATACAAGCAGCGCAAATAAAACAACGGAAACATAGTGCACTTATTTCAAACTGTGACTGGGCTTCACTTAAGTTAAAGTAATTTGCACTTATGCAGTCGTTGCTAGCAATTGGCAACACCTTCACCAGCATATAGCTGAGACCGATTTGGTTATTTGGAAAAGTAAGCTGTATCGTCATGCATTGAAATATGGAATGTATTTTAGAGGGACAGATTGCAGAAGGCAGAAAGACATGAACTAGACAAACAAACAGTATAACAAGTTTGACTCCATTAAAAGTAGCAAAAAATAAATAAACAAAAAATGATAGCATAGAAACTTAAAGATCACAATAATAGCAGGACCACCAAAAAAGAAAAAAAGAATATGAATTATGCTTTTTAATTACCTCCACAACAATGCTGATCTTGGCTTCCTTGTTGACAATCTAGCATTTTCATCCAAAGCAGTCATATTTCCTGTCTGTCTAAGCATGCTCTCCTCACCAATGTCTTCTTCTCTCATTGAAACAAGAACCATCCGAAGCATGCACAAGAATGGTTGGTCACTATCCAACAATTGATAAAGAGCCAACATGCCTCCCATTCCTGTACCAGACCCTCCTCCAATACCAAGGCCACCACCAAGCCCAGACTCGTCCAACAACAATGCTTGCAGCATGCTAACAGACTTCTTTATCAAAGGAAGCTCAATCCAGTTCCCATTTGCATCTTTTTCCAAGACAGAGTTCCAAGATTCCCAACCGCCACCACCACCACCAAATGCAGCTGTTTTTGAAGGAGCATCAACGCCATACCACAGCCAGCTCCTGTATTTCCAACCCTCTGCCAAATCTTTTACACAACTTCCATAAGAGACAAAAGCACAAGAGACAGACTCATAGGGTTCAGCTGCTGCAGCAGCTGTAAGTTTTTCCATGATTGCTGCAGAAACTTGCCCGTGTTCATCAGCCATAGAAGTAAGGACCTGAAAATAGTTACGCAGAATAAATTCCAGATCCAGAATAACAATTGGATCCATAAAATAACAGAAGACAACAACACCACCACCTCCCAGTTTGGATCCCGCTTTCGCGGGGTCATCCATAAAATAACAGAATAGATGGTAAAAAAGCTCTGGAAACCGCTATGGAACATGCATCATGATGCTGATCAGATATCATTCTAAAAAGGTAAGACAAATTGTAGATAACACTACCAAGAGTGACGAAGACACATGCACTTACATCAAGAGGGAGTCCTCCAGTGTCGCTAGACAATAATTTACAATCACCCGAAACTTTCTTCAAGTCTCCAGCTGCCGTAGACGATGAATTCTGGGGATTAGCACATGCAGCGGAGGACATAGTGCTATTACAAGTTTGTAAAGCACTCAACAGTTTGCTCTGTAGACGTAAATGATCCTCAACTAGCATCAAAATCACAATAGCGTTCTCGACCAATGCCACTGAAAGCTGAGCAGCATGCTCAGCTTCTACCTTTGCATTAGCTGGTGAAAAGCACTCAGCAGCGACACCAGCAGCTGCAGCAGCAATAACTTCAGTCTGCCAAAACAGTAAAACCTAGAGTTATGAAGGTCAGCATCTCTCAAATGTGCCTACATGGACAACCAATGCCGATTGTTTTAAGGTATGGTACCTATCTCTCCCATGATGTTTTCATGCTTTCATGCAATTTTACATATTTCTATTATATTACTTTGTGTCTGTCCATGTTTGAGTTAAATTATATTTATATATTCAAGTGGGTCTCTTGGAGTCGGCCTCTCTAAGGGCAGAGATGCCTAAAGAGGTAATGTTGCCTACATTTGGATCTCCATAGATCCCGTGAAAACAGGATCTACACTCAGAATTGTTGTATGGACAACCAGACAAACAAGAGATGATAATCAGAAGAAGAATTAGGTGGGAAAAACTTCAGCCCGGGACAAGTGTGAATGTGTGATGAGCAGTCCATGGTGTGCCAGACAATGATAACTTTGAATCCCCAGCCACTCAAACATGCAGTATGTAGCTGTGAGCTAGGGACATTTTTATCATCCAATTGAACTCACTTTTACTAATGGATTTGAAATGTGGCTGTTCTACGTCAAACGGCAGCAAGGAAAGGTCTTAAAGCTGAGCAAACCGTCTTATCACCCAGCAATATGCCAAATGATTGCTGCATCAGAGCGATTTCACCTAAGCCATTATTGAAACTGCATTTTGAATCCTTGTTGGGGATGGTAGAAAGTTGTGATAAATCAATGGTCCTTGACAAAATTTTAAAATTCAATTTCTAATCGTGCACCTTGTTCCTTCTCTTTTCTATTGTTTATTTCTTTTGCCCCGGGGAGGGCCGGTGCAATGACAGCGCTCATGATGAATCCGACGATTACTCATCATAAAGTAAAGAAATAACAAGTGAATGAATAGAATACTCTTTTCTGAACAGATTAAAAAGAACATGTAATACCTGAACCTGAAGTTCTCTTGCTGAGAATTCCAGCAAGCTTCCTAGAAGCCTTCTTTTGAATATAGGCAATGATTCTTCACGTCTGCAGTGCAAGACGAAAATAAGATATCAAATTATATAAATGTCAAAAGAAGATTAAAAAACAAGATCAACTTAGTCATATTTAGCATTCTCTCACATATTCAGGCATTAATTAAGCCCTCGAAATGAACACTGAAACAAACTCTCCATTACTAATATGCATAAGAAAAATGATGGCGAAGGAGACAAACACATCTTAGGATAAGAAACATTTGTAGATGAAATAAAACAGCAGAAGTCTCCATCAAGAATAATCCTAACTCACAACAGCAGAGCAAGTCACACGCCGGACCTGAAAACGATAACCCCGCAAAAGCCTGTTTAGCATAGAAACAATCTAAGTCTAAAGCGCTTGGTAGTTTGACTTGATTTAGCAAGTCTTTCACAAACCAAATTTGTGACCGAGATATATCAATTTTTTTTTAACTTATTTCATTAAAATGTTCTACTTTAGTTCTAATGCTACTTTACTCTCCTTTTTCTTTCCCTCTTTTCCAGGAACCTTCTACCTTTGCTTGTTAAGGGTAAGGTTTCTTACATATTGACCTCCCAACAATGTGACAGTCATTTTTTCCCTATCCTTTGATAAGAAAAATGGAATGCACAGCAGATATCACAATCCAAAGGTTTGATGCAAAGCTAGCTACGAGAAGGCTATATACATCCAATATGGAAACTACGCACAAAGGCTACAGCATCAAGAGAAGGATGGCAGAAGGCCCATTATCCCAAAACAGAAAGCTTTGATAAAGACCATCTTTAAAGCAGTGTAGACGTGATCTTCTGTTTCTCTCAAGCCAAAGCTCCAAAAAAACTGCATGTGGGATTAACATGCCAAACTCCTTTCTAGCTTTCCACCCCCCCCCCCCAAAAAACCAAAAAAAAAAAAAAAGAAACAACCCTTCCAAGACAAAAGATATTCCTAAGAGTTTGCAGCCATCCAACAAACTCCCAGCCCAGGCAACTAAAGGCTGGTTTCCAAAAAGCTTTGCAAATTAACAATGAAGCAGCAAGTGATCAGGTGATTCCCAATACTCTTTGCACGAAAATCATCTACCCAACAAGATCTTTCCCCCAATTACAGATTATTGCATCGGATGTCAAAATACTCCCACGAGGTACTTGCCAAACAAAGGAGGGGGCCTTTAAATGAGCCAAAGGCTTCCATATAAGCTTCCAAGGAACCAGTCATCTGAAATGGAATGGACAGATGATGAAGGAAAAGCATGACCCCTCATTCAGAGAAGATTCCCCAACAGTAATCTTATTCAGCTTTTGAAAAAGCCAACAAGAATGTCGTCGTCAACAAATGTATTACAGACGAAAACCGGTGACCAAACACAACCGCCAGACAGGCATGCACTAAATCCCAAGATTCAAGCTTCCACATCATTCCGCATTGAAGCCAGAAAAACAACTCAAGAAAACGTTAAATAACATTAGGCGTATTTCAGTAAATACAGCCACTCCTTTCTAACCACAAAACCGAAATACTCAAAAAAGATGCCCCCAGAAAAGTTTTTTAAAAATTCAAAAGGAAACCTCTGCTTCTCATCCCTCTCAAGAACGACATATTTCACTCAGAGATTGACACGCCGCAATAGGGCCAGGCAACACCCCTCCCCCAACACCCCCCCCCCCCAAAAAAAAACAAACTAAAAGTATACCCCGTTCCCAACATAATCACCAAAGACAAATGCAAGGTTTTCTTTTTGCGCCCCTAGATCTGAAAAATAAATATTTCTTAAATGAAGACATACTTCATTAATGAGGGGGGGACATTGTACAATAGTAACCTAAGATACGAGAACAGAATAGCACAGGTTAACCCAGAGCTTCTGATTCAACACAATCTTTTGTCGTATCACAAATTCAGATTTCTGGTTTGATATTTCAAATTACAGAAAAGAATTTGAATGTGGAGTTCCTTGCAAATGTCATAGAAACAATGTTAAAATGATACTTCCAGGACATGAGAAAGTTATCACACTCTCAAACCCTGAAGCCCTCTAAAATCTCCAAATACGAATTAATCATCCTCACCATGACTACAAAAAATGAATGGCATTAAGAGATAGGCAGAAGAAGCAAGAAAATAGAATTGAAAAAGATTGCTCCCCACTCAAGACTCTTCCCAAAAGCCAAACTCACCCTCTTAAAAACCTTACACCGCACCAATAATGCCTCACAAGAATCTTTACTTATCCTCCTTTCCCTTCTGCTGGTGCTAGGACTAGTGAATAGGTTGATGACATATTCAGCAACTAGGACGTAATCCCTTATCCCATAATTGCTCTGGCTACACAATAATTGGTTATTCACATGCAAAAGCTACACACTTAAGCACAGATTCAATGGTAAGGTAGTATGATTTACCTAACACGTTGCTCTCCAGTGCTCGATCCACCCACCATAGAAAGCCACTCTGCACAATGAATGGTTGCTTCAATATCCTGTGTAAGAGAAGTAATAGCCACACCATTAATCTAGCAGATAATAGGAAGTCATTTCCTTGGTCAGAATCCAGTTCTTCAATAACCATATCTTATCAAACAGAATTTAACACCTCCAACTAGCAGAACTTCCAAAAAAAAAAAAAAAAGGGATCCGAGAATTTTTCTTGTCAGGCCTTTCGGCTGCCATTCAAGAATTAGACCACAATCAAGTGAATTACAATAAAATGGCACAAGACCACATAAATTGGATGAAAATTAAGGAGTCCAAGTGCAAGTTGCAACTGAGCTTTGGAAGTAAAAGATACAAATTTCCCAAACCAAGAAGGATTACACAGACTAAAGCTACCTTCCAGCCATCTTTTTGACGCATGGAATGTTCTAACATGATGATCAGGAAATTGTGTATAAGGTCTTCTACATCTCCCAAGCTTGAACTGTTCGAGCCTTTCACTGCACCTCTCTGCTCAATGAAGAGAACAAAGATATTCAGTACGCAAATTAACTTCATACTACTGATCCCACTATGATGTGGCCTAGAGAAGCCAAGTTGTATGCAAGGGCACCCAACCTCTAATCAGACTTGTCAAAGAAGACATGTGAACAAAGTATGATGGAGTGACACTTTAGAAGAAATCTGCTTTTAACTGGCCATGTATTAGGGTTGCAGAAACTAGAAGAGGACCTTTTCGTCTCTTCAGTCATCTCTACATTGCTAGTCAACCTTCTGTGCTGTCAAAGCTTCTCTGATCTTTCTGTTTGGTTTGCAGGAACAGTTTCTAATTTCAATGTATGCAATTTAAATTCTTCTAGTGTTATCTTACATGTCTCTAATGCTCCAAACATGAGTACTTATGCATGTTCATCACTTGTTTATTTTCCAGTCACAGCTCACTTCCTTGCAATATCTTTTTAGAAGACTTTCTAGCTCTTTCAGTACTGTTTCTTGTGTCTCCACTTGCTTAGGTAAGGTTGTTGGCATCTGGACCTCCCCATATCCTAGTTCTGCAGGATCCACATTGCGTTGTTCTTGTTGATGTCATGGATGATTTTCAATTTGGGGGGGAGGGTTGAGGAGATTATTATCGCTTCCATGTTGAGCCTACCTCATAATTTGAAATGAGAACCTCCAAAAGCCACTCAGGCCACTCTTCCATCTTAGTTAGGCAGGTCCTATTCTCTGGCTGACTGCAAGCCAAAAAAAGAAGATCCTGAAATCATGTAAAGGATTGCTTAGAAGCCGTAATACATCAAAGCCATAAATTGTAAGCAAACAAATTGATCGAAAATTCAATTATTCATACTTGAAAAACCTATCTTCTTGCAGTAAAACTGAAAATGAGCACATATGTAAACAGATCAAGAAGAAAACCTTCGTAACTTTAAAGATGCGCCTTGACTACATTGTACCAAATTCCATGAATAACATGTATATGAGAATGCATTCAAGATAACACAGTTCAAAATCGTAAACATGTAGAGACATGCAAGCAAATCTTGCTGAAATGCTTCAGTAATGATGTCACCTGTTCAAACATATCCTGATGATCAATGAGAGGTTTTTTTTTGGGGGGGGGGGTGTTCAACAGATTAGAATTAAATGAAAACCAGTCAACAAAAGATGTGACCTCTGAGACTATTTTCCCAGTGTGATTGAAAAAATGGCATCTGAAGGCTGTCTTGAAAACTAAAGAAAAGAAACCCTGTTCAGCAGGTAGGCTGAGCCAAGGATGCCCAGCAATTAGAGAGAGAGAAGTAGAGAGAGAAAGAGAGAATGCCTAGTTTTTCTTTAAATCTAGAAATAACAAAGCTTGTGAAGATGAGAAGTCCTAGTGGAGAGTACGGCCTCCTTTTGCTTTGTCACTATTTTTGTCAATAGCTTTCCGGGGAAACATGCCACTGATGCTGGGGGGAAAGCAAATGCACCAGTTAGTTTACAAGCAATTGAAATAGACGGTGGAAAGCCAAAAAAGTTGGACATGGAGCAAGCAATACCTAAGTGGCCGAGCTCTCTCATCTATGCCAAGAGATATCACAAAAGTTTCTTTATATTTCGCACCTAGTGGATCAGAGAAAATTAGTTACAAGGACGATTTCCCTCATGGAAGCTGAATAGGAACTTGAGTGGGATGGCATCCACCTCCTCTCTTCATACACCCCCCCCCCCCCCAAAAATAAAAAAAGAGGTCTCTGTGTACAATAAAGAACCCAAATGTGAATATGCCTGGATCATTTACGGGACTACCCTCCTCCAACCCCACACAATTCCTAAAGACCACAATGGGGGCTGGCTGTCTCTTATCATTTTTCTTTAAATATTTTTCTTTTTCCAACCTAATAAAGCTTAGAGGACAAAATAGACCCATGCACCCTTTTTCAAAGCTAGCTATTAAGTATACTAAATACTACAACACACTCTCACATTATCCACATGACAAGGAGTCGTCCTTTCAAACAGACCTCCCCTGAGTAAGATTTCCTAAGTCGACCAAAATTTCAAAGCCCCCTAAATTCCATTTGTAGCAAACAGAAGTTATTATACTCCGAAGACAACTATGAATAAATATTACAACACCTTGAAATATAATACCTTTCACCCATCAAAAGTGAAAGACTCGTATACTCTGGTAAACAGAAATCAATGAATTCTGAAGAGACCAACAACTAAAAATTACAACTCACACCTAAAATACTCCATATGACTAGGAGTAGTGACTTCAAACCCAAGCATCATGAAACATTCCCTCCTTACTCCATTAAAATTTCGCCAAACTGTAACTTCCGTGAAAAGAAATCAAGAAGAAAGGGTGCAACCTAAGAAAAGCAAAACAATAAAATGATGGGGCAAAAAACAAAGAGGAAAATAAAGAGCAAAAAAAAGAAGCATTTTCAATTAGTTTCTAGATCCTTCATCTCCTTGTCGCTGTACAAGTAAATATGTTTGGTGGTTCAAGCCATCCTTTTCAATTCTTTTCTTTCTCCAAGATTCCTCACACAGACTATTGGGTTATCATACATAATCAGATAGCCCAGTATTGTGTACACAACAGGATATACTTTTTCCCCCCGGGGGAGTGGGGGGCGCTAGTGGCTTGCAATAAGTGCAGATTATCAGTACCTGTAGCACTCGACTTTGCAATGCTGTAGAGGCATAGGGAAGTGACCTTAAAAGGACCAACAAAAGCTGTAGATGTTCAAATCGATGTCCAGAATCATACAAGTTCAGCCCATCATCAGTTGAAGTAGCATTTATCTGTAACCAGAACACCAGGAAATGTGCAATATCAGCTGTACATAACCTTCGCAATAATACAATGGCCAGGGAAATCAGAAAAGAAAATGGCCGCTGCAGCCAGCACTGAAGACACAACAGAAGATCAGGGACAGAAGAAGCGAGCATATCCTGTCTCTCAGCCATTTTTGATGGTAACATTAACCATGGGCATTAACAACAACTATTTTTAATAAACAGCCCTCACTACTATTAAGCCAGTCCAAACACTGCTTTCACAGGAATGGAGAAAACCAATCTGCTGGAAGAAAAGCCCATGATACAAGAAAACAGCTAACATATCACATAGGTATTGTGATTATAAAACTAACCAACACTGACCCTCTGTCCATCATTGAATCAAAGAAGCAAACACCATGTGCACTAGTGTATATCAGAAGTTCCAGAACATTACCATTTGTGAAGTGACAATTAACATTTTCAAAAACACGTATTTCTCAGCATTTCCTCGGCATCATACATCTGTAAGCAGTTTCGCCTCCCAAATACACATGTGGATTTATCACACAGAAGTCTAAACTTTAATTTTCTGAGTAACTTTGTATGGTTGAAATCATGAGCTCAACAGTGAACCATTGATTTTTTTGAATTTTGTTGATAACATCAATCATGAGAGCATGAAGGCTAATTGTGTACAAACGTGACATCTCCTTGGTGCCTTTCCAATGATTTTTTGATTATTCATCACAACCACACCACCAAAAAAAAAAAAAAGGAGCACAACATCACAGACCAAATAGCAACCACTTTATCTGCTGGTTTGAGATGCTCAGATTAGCCAGTCAAAACTGCTGTTCTGCATAGATTTACGCACATTATCTTCCAACCTCCCCCACCCCCCTATCTTCTCTTTTACATGAATATCTTAGCTAGTATGAAACAATATTACCATTTGTCCCCAAGAAAAAGGGCTTAACTTCAATTTCTAAAGTCAAAGACTACAGCTTAGCCGCTTTTCTTTTTTTTTATATCAAAACTAGAACTTAAGAAAGAAAATCCACAATAAGGGCAGCATGGGTACACTAGACTAACATTTTGTCATTTATCATACATTATTTGGCAAAAGATTAGAGAAGAAACAGTGACATTCTGTTCGGTTGCGGTTGTAGAGAGCAAGCCTCACGCTTAACAGGGAATGCTGTGACGTAAAATTATGGTCTCTACACAAACTCCAACAGGTAAAGCATTACTGAGCAAATAAAAAGGCCTGACAGGACAAAAGGAGATAATGTCCTACCGAGGCTGCCAGTAGAGCTGTGTATACATTGCTAGTCATAAGCCTTCTTGGTGCTGCCTGAAAAGCCTTTTGCAAAGCAAATAGTAAAAGGGAAACTTTATCATCAAACATAGAGCCACCTGAATCGGGCAGTCCAGCACTGCTTGTCGTGTCGGGCGATGCAGCACTGGAATTGAATTTCAGATACCCTGAGGTAACTAAAGTACCGAGAAGTTTGATGATTCCAACCACAATACCGTCGCTTCTGTCAAAATTGTAGGCATTATTCCTGGCATTGTCAGCACTAATCGGTAAGTTAATTCCACCAACATTTTTAACAAGCAAATTCTCTGATGCTGTTCTCTGTATTGCGAGACCTGTATCACCAAAGTCACCACTAATATCCATTAGTTGATGATCCATCTTGCTTTCACTCCTAAGAGGCTCAGCTTCCTGACCATCCCCTCGAGAAGCTACTTTCGTTTCTTCTACGGATTCAGCATTATTTTCACCATTACTTTCCAGCTCTCCATTGTCATGAGCCATTTCGGTTACAGATACTGATAAACCCTTGTCATCACTTTCAACACAAAAGTCAAATGCATCCTGATCACCAGATTTTGCTTCACGTTGCAAGAGAACCAGCAGGGTTTCTATTCCACCAAACGATATAAATGCCTCACCAAAAGTCTGAGCTCTAGATGCATTTGGTTGCACCACCAACCTGTAGATTAGATGCAAAACCCTAGCAACCTGGGGAAACACATCAATGATTAGCTGCAGACCAACTCAAAAAATAAGCAAACAAATCATCTATTGGCAAATCCAAACCCATATACTATGAAATCTGGCAAGGGCCCATATGTTGACTCTTGAAAGGGGGAAGCTCAACCAAGGCGAAATTCTGAATATGTTGTCTTTCTTTTTCCTTTTTTAATAGGCATGCTGAGAAATTAAGAAGACTTTCTATGTAAGTGCGAAAAAATAGTTCATGATTCAACCTAATGACTTGGCCATTTTCTAACAGCTTAGAATTACCTGATTGGATTGCGGGCAGTCCACCATGAAACATAGCAGACAACGCATGTCATCTACTGCTAGTGAAGGTCGAGCAGCCACCATTAGGAGTTCAATAATTACAAGAAGTTCATCAATCAATGCATTCACTTCTCCAATCGGACGAGTATCCTCATTCAGAGAAAATGTATTGACTGAGTCCTTTTCACGAATAGTCCAGTAGCATCTTCGGCATCCATCAAGAAGCATCTGAATAGCATTTGCATCCCGCATCACCGATGATTCAGTAAAAACCATATCAGCCAAAGATGAGAGAAGTTTCTTCTGTAGTCCATAGTTGCACAAGCTCCAAATCTTAAGATCCAATAACAATGTACCAAAAAGCTGCACTTTCAAGGCATGATTGTGTTTCTGAGCTTGACACAAAAAAACAATAGCCGCAACAAGCTCTTCATCTCTAACATCATTGCGATTTCTTGCATCAGCTGAAGATAATGATTGTAGAAGATAATTCAAGATTCTAGATAATAACTCAGGACCTCTAGCACGACAAATCTCTTCACTGTTTCCAGGGTGTTGCATTGCCATAGCAATAATTCTGAACACTGGAGCAGCTAATGCACAGGTGGCTAAAGATAATGTAAGGTTTCCTAGCTCGGGTTCCAAGCTATCCTTCCTCACATTAGTAACTGTTAATGGAAGCAAAGACATGGGACCACCATATGCTAATGCCCACAAAGCCTCCACTGGTCGCATCCTTGAAGCAACATGTACATGCCCAAGGACTTCAGCTGGTCTACGAAGCATGCCTGGAGTACAGAACAGATGCTACATTATGAGTTGTTCAGTTTATGAAAGAAAAGATTTCATGAACATGACATCATGACCGGAACATGACTTCTGCACTCTAAAGAATCTTAAACACCAGCCCATAAATCAAGCAAACTTGCATGTTTTGTATAGATGGGGGGATTAAGGCACTGGAGAAAAGCACGAAATGGATGGCTCATCGGTAAGTAGCTGTTCAAAACGCCTCATTAGCAATTTGATTTCAATCTCTATTTCCAGGGAACATTGTACAATTGAAGTCAAGTTCTCAATTGTGGTACTAGGTGTTCTGTTGTGGATTTTGTCAATATGATTATTGTAGAGAGCGTGAGGGCATGAGGTTATTTTGTGATTGTCTCCTTTTGTACATGGGTGACATCCCCTTGATGTACAATTGCTTTGATTACTCATCCAAAACAAAAAAGGTATTGGAAAAAGAATCCTCAACAGAAATCCTAAGCTGCAACAAGATTGATGCACAAGACCTACAGGAAGCCTAATATTGACCGACCTAATAGCAGGAATTGAGAGATCAAGATGTAAAGAGCCCTCTCCCTAAATAGTCCAGGAACAAAAAGGAAAAAAAAAATGGAAGGTATTTTTTTGGAAAATATGCCACAGGTAAAACATTTCCCAAAAGGGAGATTTCAAAGAGGGAAACTCCTACCAGTAGTAGTAGTTGAAAAACAAAATCAGCAACATAAAGTGAACATGCCATGCATGAATACACAATGATTTAATTATATCTACCTGCAAATATAAGATTTGAAAAGTTGAAGACAAAGCCAAACTAAATCATTCAAGTAAACTTATATTAGAAGAAGAGCTTAGACCTGTAGCACCAGTTGGTGAAGCATCTGGACAATAACGTCCATGAAGCAACCTTGGGTGATAAAGAAGGTGTAAGGATCCAGCTAACTCAGCATCCAGCAGCAAACTTTCTTCTGCCATGCTTTGCACATATTCACTTGTTGCCAACCAAGGAAGCCCTACCCCACTTCCAAAAGAGGGTAGAACATCACCTCCCCTAGAAGCCAAGCGAGCCATTTTCTGAGGGCCAATTGGCTCCTTAAAAATATAAACAGGGCCCATTTCGGCAAAAAGAGGGCACTGACGACGACGACGCTGCAGACCAGCCATCGTAGGCGGTGGGTTTGTACCTACGCAACAAAATGCAAGGGGCTTGGATATCCTAGGGAACTCAAATGTGCGGGCCTCATATAAAGACCCATCTATGTACAATCTCAGCTCACTCTCTGCCTTTCCAAGTAAGCCTTGCTTGCAGGTATGCTCTAAACCGATGAAATACCAACACTGTGGCTTAAATGCATGAGTAAAGTGCAAAGAAGCCTTCTTTCCCTTACCAGTACCACATTCAACCACCAAAAACTGAGCATGAAAATATGCTTCTAAACCCTGATTGTCAGCGGTTAAGAAACTAAAAAGCCGTGGCATGTGTGCTGTGCCTTCACCAGCCAGTGCGCTTGCAGCTGCTGCAGCAGACATAGGTGATGACTTCCCAGCTGTGGCAGCGGCAGCAGCAGCAATAGCAGCAGCAGCAGTTGCAGCATTTACTGTGTCAGCAAATGATTCTACATAAATCCACGTGGCAAATGCATACCCATTGGAGAATGGCCAGCGACTTTCCCCGGGCCCGAGCAAACCAGAGCTTTCGCCATCAAATTCAAATGTGCTAGCTGGACCTCTTGCTTCCTTTCCGCTTACAGCCTTCTCCAACGCAAGCATTAAACGGGGTGCCCATATGGTAGTAAGTGTCCTTGTAATTACTTCAAACCACCTATGCAAATCAATTACACTGAGAGAATGCCCAGCCAAATACTGAATACAATAGCATAATGGAGTCCCATCCCATTCCAATTTCTCTGCAGAATCAACGCTTTGCGTGAAAATTCGTTCAGCTGTTCTCAGAAGAACACCTAGTAAACCAGCAGCTGAGCACATTGCTCTGTTTCTTGTGCAAGACCGTAATATCGCAAGCAATCCTCTAACCATCCGTGTCCTTGGCGACATTAGGCCTATACTATCACCAACACATGGAAGCCAAGGAATTAGCTCACCTGCAATGATAGCAGCCCTGGAGTTCAACATAACGCTGGGAGGGTTATTGTCTTCGTCATCTTCAAAACATTCAACACCGCCCATTGTGGCCAGAAGAGAATCAACAATCAAAAACGCCATGGTATCATTGTCTTCTTCATCACCAAATGTCTCAACACCACTCACAATATTCTTCAGTTTATCCAGACCTTCAGGCCTTCCCATAATTGCAGAATCGATTAGATGCAAAAGCTCAGGTGACACACTGGGCATGACAGCTTTCGGCCTAAATTTCTGTGGTGATTCAAAAGGAGAATACCCTGACTCAGAGTAAACATCTAGACCAGTGGAGGCAGATGAGTTCCTCATATCACCGGCACTCGAACTAGCACTGTCTTGTATCAACTCTGAATTCTGGGAAGAATCCAAGCCATCCACAATTCTCCTGTGTGATAAGTTAGACAATTTCTCCACTGCACTAGATGGACTTTTCATATTGTCCTCCGATGTTCCTGAAACCTCACGAATATGAAGTCCACCATTATATTTCTCCTGGTCATTTAAGGATACCTGCTCAAAATGGTCTTCCCCGGCAACCTGAGTCACTGAACTATCCACCATCTCATCTAAACGATTCTTGTTTGTACCAACGCCTAGTCCGTCAATGGGAACATCTCCTTGCGTATCCAACTCTAAGTCTTCCAAATAAATATCTACATGTCCATTGACTTCATCTTCTTCCATTATATCGCTTTCTTTTGACCTAGTATGCAGTCATTCCGATTATTTTAAATTGTAACCTGAAGAGAATGGGACCAGATCAACAAGGTAATTAAGAAAAGGAAACAAGCAGAGACATATCACACAAACCGAAAGTATCAGAGACTGAATCACCCCAGATTCACTCAAACAGCATAAAGATCAATCAGCCAACACCATCCCCCACCCCCCAACAACGAAAAAAAGGGGAAAAAAAAACCAAAAAAACGGAGGAGAAATAGGAAAATGAAAACCGAGAGTCTACCCCAAACAATGAAAGTACTAGATAGCAGCTGTTCTCATAAACTAAAGATTTATGTCACAAGGTTCTACTTTTAAAGAAAAAAAATTGAGCAGTTGAGCACTATAAACAAGACTTCAGCTTGCATTTTAATTAATTTGCCAGATCAACGGCCTAAATTCAGAAAATACCAAAATATGCTACATAAGCAAACACAATCAAGTCAAAGCAATGCGCTGCATTGCAGTGGCGTGCGTAGGTACAACTCACATTGACTTGTTCAACTTCAACCCAACTCCACACAAATCTAACCCCAGAAAATTAACCAATCAATGCACAACAGCTACTTATCGCACCCCCAAATTGCAAATAAACTAACAGTGACTAACTAAGGCCAGCAAGCGTCATTCAAATGTCGACTAATTTCAAAAGCACCCGATCTAGAATAGAAACACCGGGCAGTTCATTCATCAAAACCCAATCAAATTGAAGTCAAATTGATCAAATTGAAATCCCTAACAGATGAAGAATAGGATAGCTTAAATGTTACCGTTGTGTATGATCCGGCGATAGCAAACGGAGTATTGAGTTGATCGGAGAATCGGAATGAGTAGGGAGTGATCGGAAAATGGTAGAAAGAGAAAGAGAGAGGAGTGAAGTTGGTGAGGGAGGAGAGAGAATTAAGTCGAAGTGAAATGAAATGTAAATGTAAAGAAGAAAAGAGTCGGGAATGACAGTGGACGTGACGCCCTCTCTCTCTCTTCCCTTTCTTTCTCTCTCTAGATTCGTTGCCTGCGTATTTTCGGAGTACGAGTGTCTGCTCTGAATCTGATGCAATGAAACCCCCCGTTAGGTAGGACGCGATGAGAGAGAAAGCTCAGGGCCTAAGTATGGACCTGAGAAGGTTGGCCCACTTTCACTCGTCGTTTCTTTGCTTTGAGGCCCATTGAGCCCATCTTCAATCTTTGTCTATGAAGTATGCGTGGAACCGTAGAGGTGGCAAAGGGTCGGATTAGGAATACTGGGTGGTTCGATTGGTTAGTAACGGAAAAACTTGATCGGGTGAGCTTTGTTAGCAATGAATAGACCTAACTTGCTAATTGACCTAGTCAATCAACACACATTATTTATGTACCTTAGTCAATTTCTTCACATTAGAAGTTTTTGAATTGATTAAATAAGAATCAAGTAACCCAATTCTGGTCTATTTAAATGAAGCTATAGGTTGAATATTTGATAACTCATTTTGATCCATGTCTTGATTTTTGAATAATGGGTAATAATATGGAACAAATCCGTCAAATAAAAATTCATATATAAGAAGAAACACACAGGGTATGATAAAAAAAACAAACAAATATAGATATATATATATATATATATATATATATATATATATATAAGAAAAAAAATATATGAACAAAACGCGATCTAGTTACTTTTGCATGAGAAACTAACAGGGGGGAAAATATGACTTATTTTTGCCTTTTTTTAAATATTTTTGATGACCAAGTATGCGTGATTCATGGATCAGAAGCTCATGGAGTATGAATTAATTATGAGGAGTTGTACTGTTGAGTAGAAGTGGTGCATGTGAGGAGCATATCCAGACCACACCTATTCATAATTGTATGACTATCATAAAGTTGCCTAGGCTGGCTAAGCACGAGGAACAATCAATCCCCACTTATTCTGCAGCAGTTCAAGCTAACTTGTCTAGCAAATAAAAACTCATGATGCTTTTGTCACTTACGTCTTACTAAAGAAACACGGCTTCGTTAAGACAATTATTAGAGTAGCAGGTCGACCAAGGCATTAATTTGTGAGTTGTTGACAAAGGCATTCATTGAAAAGGGACAAGGGATTAGCTTCGTGATATCCATCCCTATGTGGATTAATTTAGCCGTGAAATTATGGGGAGTTGGTATTATAGATGTGATTTTAGAAAATAATCAATCTAATTCAATATGTTAGCCTTTTGAAAAGGAGAACAATATATTGATTTTCATATATGATTATTTTATAGTGTGATCGGTTTCTTTTTATTATGGTATATGAATTATTTTTAATCTCTTTTATTTATAAATTACACCATATTGGATGAAATAGTCTCACTGAAAAACATTTTTTAAGAACAACTGTGTCAGTGTATTAGTCAACATCATGCTCATATAAGTTGTAGATTATGAGGGTGAATCTTATACCACAATATTTGGACATTATGTAACTATGTAAGTCAATTTATCTTATTCGGTACAGTGATTTTGTTAACAATTAATATGTTTTATTGGAAAAGTGTTAAAGAATAAATTAGATAGAATTGCATCAAAGCGAACAATTTACCAAAACGTAGCTTCCAAGACTAAGCAAGCCACCTAATCTAAAGACCTTACAACATCTTGGGGGCTATAAACAAGATTATCCCCCTGCAATTTAATTCTCAAACTGTGAAGGTTTATACTTCCTCGATTGAATATGATACCGTTCATGAGCATCCGAAATGACCAAACTATAACAAAGAACAATGAAGTCCACACCTTCGTATAGAAATCCACTTTTAGGGTCTGTTTGGTAAGAAGTAAAAGAATGAAACTTGAAAGCTTTAAGAATCAAGTTCCATACCTTGTGTTTGGTGAAAGTTTTTTAGGTAATGAACTTAAATTCTAAATGTTTCAAGTCCATCCCTAAACCAAAGAACTGAACCATCATCATCTAGGGGGTTTCAAGCTCCATCCCTCAAGGATGAATATATTTTTTAATAAAAAAAATATTCCAAAAATTAATTTGTGCCCATCATTCCTCAACTTCTTTCCATAACCCATATCTTCTCCAGGGCCATCACTGCCACTCATCAAACACCACCACCGTCGACATCATCGAACAACCAACGCTGGTTGAACCGCCGCTGCAGCCGGAGGAGGCTTCTCGGCGGCGTGAATTGATGGCCTTCAAATTGAGGGGCTTGGGTTTGTCAAGTCATCCCACCATCTTTGCACTGCTTGACCTCACCATGGCCGTCAAAGACCACCGGTTACGATGAGGAAGGCTTCCTCCACTGCCTATGGAGGCTTCTCGGCGGCGACGACGTTTTCAACCTTTCATTCCTAATTTCGGATTTCATCTTAATTTTGATTTTCATCTTGGTTGCATCTTGATTTTGATTTTATTTTTTGACGACGTTGACACCATGGCCATCATTCTTCTTCCATCCACACATTCCTTCTCTGCAGATCTGCTCCCTTTCATTCTTTGGGGGGGGGGGTCTTTTGACTGCTTCAATTTGGGGAGATAAAGTGATGATGTCAAACTATAGTAACTTTTTGGTGCTAAAATAATAAAATTATGGGATTAAAAAAGTACAGGTTTACAAAATTATAAGCTTGTGCCTCAATTTGTAAATTTTAATCTTTTAAGAAATTATGAGTTTATAAAATTATAAGCTTGTGCCTCAACTTGTAAATTTCAATTTTTCAAAAAGCTATGGGTTTATAAAATTTCAATGTTACATTACAAATTCTAATATAATGGTTAACTATTTAAAAAGTATAAAATAATGAGTTATAAATAAATATAATGAAATATGAATCTCAAATTATTAGAAAATAAGGTGTCAAAATACAAAAATTAAAACAATAACTTATAATTGCATATAGCATTTCAAAAATAAAAATATATATGATTCAACTCCAAAACTGTTCACCAAACAATAAGAATCGAAACCTAATTCTATTCCATTTTTCACCAAACAACTTAGTTCAATATTCAAGTTTCATACCTAACCTCCCGAGATTCAAATCCTGATTCCATTTAATTCTTATTTTTTTAATCAAACAGGGCCTTAATTTACTCTACATAGAACCATCAACAACTTGACATTTTATGAGCTTGCACAGAAAGCGATGCTCTACCTAAAAGAATATGCAGGTGACTATCAATGATGCAAGTCCTCATAACGTTAACCACAAAAAAATTAAATATATCTAATCAATTGTTAAAACAGTAAAACACTGTTCCTAACACAATTGGACTCTCGCGCCCCAAGAAGAACCTCCAAACCACGACCTCCACTTTAGGGTAACAAGCTTATTGCATACATTTGTAACAATATAATTGGCTATTTTGTTAGTACTTGTCTAGCTTCTTAATATTCTTATGTCACTGAAAATATATTGCTAGCCATGAGAAAATTTTCATGAAATCTCAAAACCAAAGTCCCCATGAGTGAGATTACATTGAAAGTATCCTATTAAGCAAGATTTCATTGAAAATATATTAATGCCATGAGAAACATTAAAAAATTTGTGTACTATATTGATCCACTACTAGCAACATGCAATTGTTAATTATAGGAGTCGTACTCATTATTAGGGGTGAGCAAGATCGGGTACCCGGTCTAAATTCTTGGAAGCGGTCCCGGTTGGACCGGGTCCAATAATTTTGGAACCGGTCCCGGTCCCGGTTGAACCGGTTCCAAAATTTCTGGACCCGGTCCCAGAACCGGTCGAGACCGGTTTCGTAACCGGGTACCCGGTGCTCTTTTTTGACTTTTTAATTTTTTTTTAAAATTAACTTTTATCAGAATTTAAGCCATTAAGTACACAACCAACCCAACAACTACTAAGCACTAAAGACGTTAGTACTTCTATTTATAAGCAAACATCACAAAAAAGTAAGAAAAAGGCTCCAACATTAACTAATAACTATGCATGCAAAAGATCATTGGGTAATTAGACCGGGTAACCGGGTACCGGGACCGGTACCGGTTCCAAACTTTCAGGAACCAGACCTGGAACCGGTTGTCACCGGATCCTGAATTTTGGAACCGGTCCCGGTCCCGGTTAGATCGGGTCCGGATCCAGACCCATCGGATCTCAACCGATTCCGAATCTGGGTCCGAGTATTCGGTTTTTTTGCTTAGCCCTGCTCATTACCAACCCCCCCCCCCCCAAAAGACAAAAGGCCCCAACAACCAAAGGAAAAATAAAAAAATAAAAAAACCTTTTTCATAGGGCAATAGAATGTGTATTTGTGAATTGTGAGTATCAAGCATCAACCAAATGCAAGATTTAGCAAAAACCTCAAGCCAAACTCCACATCACCCCAAATGGACACATACACAGTTGTACTTGCACAACTACTACTGGCCTTCACAATCTTCGTCCTCTTCTTCAAACCCAGAAACTCCAACCTCCCTCCCGGCCCGAAACCATGGCCGATCATCGGCAACCTGCTCCACCTCGGCGACAAGCCCCACCGCCGCCTCACCGAACTTTCCAGAACCTACGGCCCCATAATGTTCATCAAGCTAGGGTTCGTACCCACCATCGTCATCTCCTCCCCGGAAATCGCCAAACAAGTCTTCCTCAACCATGATCTAGACTTTTCCGGCAGGAATGTCCCCGCCGGCGGCAAGGTTTCCGACCACCACAAACTCTCAATCGGGTGGTTACCCGTTTGCCCCAAATGGCGGACCCTCCGCAAAATCGCGACGATTCATTTGTTCACCGGAAAAGCCCTCGACGCCGGGGAGAGTCTCCGGCGAAAGGTGGTGGATAAGCTAATTGGGTTCGTCGGAGACTGTTGTAAAACGGGTCGACCCGTTGATATTGGCAAGGCTGTGTTTGTTACGTCGATTAACTTATTGTCGAACACTCTTTTTTCGATCGATTTGGCTAGTTATGGTGATTGGAAATCGGATGATTTTAAGAAGATTTTGTGGGAGTTTTGGGAGGAAGCTGGGAAGCCCAATTTGACTGATGCTTTTCCGGTGCTGGGGTGGTTGGATTTGCAGAGAGCATCAAAGAGAGTTGGAAGGTGTTTTGATAGGGTTTTGGGGGTTTTTGAGGAGATTATCGAGCGAAGAATTAGGGATTCCAAGGGTTTTGGGGATGATGGTTTGGGGAATTTTCTGAAGCTTGTTGAAGAAAATGAATGGAGCCTTGATGATGTCAAACATTTTCTCTTCGTAAGTAAAATTTCCATTAATTTCTTTTTAATTTCTTCAGTTCTTTTTTGGGGCAATTTCGTTATTTTTCTTAGCATGGCATATTTATTTATAAACAGTTAATATACTATTACTGGTTGCCAACAGTAATATTTTTGCATAAGATGAACATATGTTTTTATGGATTGATCGATTAAATTACATTAAACTCAGCTCTTTTAATTGGACATTCATATAATTCAATGATTTTTTTTTTTAACTTTAGAAAAGACAGTAGACGAAACTAAACTCTAATAATTTTACCAATAATATTTGGATGATTCTTCGCAAGATCTCAGGAAATAAGAATAGTATAATGGATGCTTATTACGTTAATTTGGTCCATAGGCATGCCAAACAAGCTAGTTTTTGTTCGAGATTTGAGCGAGCCTAGCTCTGGTCAAGCATTCGGTTAGCTGAGCTTGAGGTTCGGTTTGATGGGCTTGGCAAAACACGAGCCAGATCTAAGCCAGTATGTCAGTTCATGAGCTGAACTTTGGGCCTTACTTGAACTTGACTCTGCTCAAAATACTTCACTATCCACTGTTTTCGGACTTGGATTCCAATCTTAATTGGTATTCATAACAGTAGGTGGGAAAGAAACATAATATCAAACAGGGGAAAGTAAGTGCTGAGACATGGGGCTCTATGTTGCTAAGGAAGGCATAGTTAGGGCCTGACCCTGAGAAGTTCATTGATATCTTTCCCACGAATTGAACTCAAGAGGCCAATGGCGGTCACCCAGTACTTTCCTAGTAGGTCAAGCTTTGCTTGTTTGTTTTTCATGAGCGTATCTAACATATGGACATGGTTTTAGATCTTTTGACGATATGTAGTTATGTTTTCTTTGTGGAATTGAAGATGTATTGGGTCTTGATTATATGATCTCCTGTGCATCAGGATTTGTTTATAGCAGGAACAGACACTACCTCAACTACAGTAGAGTGGGCGATGACAGAATTACTACGACACCCAGAAAAGATGGCGAAGGCCCAAAGTGAAATCGTTCAAGTAATTGGCGATAATGGTAGGCCAGTTCAAGAACTTGACATCCCAAAACTTCCCTATATACAAGCAATAGCGAAAGAGACATTGAGAATGCACCCGCCAGCCCCTTTCCTCTTACCCCACAAGGCCGAAAAAAATGTACAATTAGACGGCTACCTAGTGCCTAAGAATGCGCAAGTATGGGTCAATGTATGGGGAATTGGTCACGACCCTAGTGTGTGGCCAAACCCAGATTCATTTACACCCGAAAGATTTTTGAACGGGGGTGTTGATGCCAAAGGTAGAGATTTCGAGTTCATACCATTCGGTGAAGGAAGAAGGATATGTCTTGGGATGCCATTGGCATATCGGATGTTGCATCTAGTGTTGGCTAATTTGCTTTGTTCGTTCGATTGGAAGCCTAGCGATGGAGTCAGCCCCCATGATGTAGGCGTGGATGATAAGTTTGGAATTGTGGTACAAAGAAACCCTCCATTAGAAGCTATTCCTTGTGCCATATGAAATCCTCTTGGTTTGTTATTATTGCTTTCATTAGCCAAAGTGGATATGTGATACAACTAACATGATTGATGTTTTCTGTAAAATGTTTTGTGAATCTATCGAAATCAACCTCCTTTTCTATAAGGACAAGTTTGCTTATGTTTAGATCTCATCAAACTCGAAAAGGACAAGTTTGCTTATGTTTAGATCTCATCAAACTCTTCCTTGATGAAATTCATATTGGGTATCAATCTGATCCATCCATGGTTATTGAATATTGACCAAGCGTCCAATAAAAACTGCAGCTTGTGAGATACATAAATATGAAACTCTCTCCTTGTGCATCATAGCCAGCTGAAGCTTGCTTGCAGTTTCGCTCGAGAATGCATCCCATTATGCAAAAGGACAAGATTGAATTTTTATATATATATGTAGATTCTTTTAAATATCATGTAAAATGAAAAAGCGAAATTTGAAAAATCGTCTAATTATATGTGGAGTTCCTAATTCCTATAATGAATAAGATGAGCAAGTTGTGGAGTTTGTTTTAGACCTTTCTTTTAATAAAGATAAAAGAGAAAATATTCAATGTTAGATGTCTCTTCTGTTTTTACTCAATAGTACATATAATTATATTTTCAACTAAGACATTCCTAAAAAAGGAAAAAAAATCTTCCCATCTATTCGTTTCACTATAAAACCACCTTATCTAAGGGTCATGTTCCTTTTATATGCTTTAGAAAGTGACCATAAAATATTAAGTTAGATAACTAACATGCAGCATTCAATTGTAAATAGTTATACATATAATAATATTAAAATATTTTATTTTTTAATAAAAACATCAGTAATCTTAATGTAGGCCTGTTGAAGTTTAATCAATGTGTACATTATGATACAGCACGTCTCGGTAGAGGCCAGTCTAGAACGAGAAGCCGAGAAATGCTCAAATGCTCAAACAAAAGAAAAATCAACGCTCACAATTCAACGCGTTACGAGCAGCAGTGGGCACATGCCACTGGCGTGGGCCGTGTGGCTTCCATGTTCTTTCCTCCTTGGTCTGACTTTCTCCTCCAAATTTTCGAATATTCAACTAGCACTTCTCACTCTCATCTCATGCTCCCCTCCTCCTCAATCTTGACCATCTAGCCATCCATTTCCTGGACTAGATCTACACCAAGATAGGGGGGATAGAGAGAGAGAGAGAGAACCACCATGCCGGCGTATTTGACAGTGATGGGCATCCTGATCGCCGCCACAGCAACCGTCGCGTCCGCCGCCGGGTACCACAACTACACGGTGGGAGGACCAGCCGGATGGTTCTTCAATCGCACCACCAACACCGCCGCCACCAACTACTCCGCTTGGGCCGCCCCTATCACCTTCAATCTCGGCGACTACCTCAGTACATACGCTTTTTCTCTCTCTCTCTCTCTCTCCCTCTCTCTCTCTCTCTCTCTCCACTACTCTACTAGAGATTGAAACATTCTTCACTAGCTCTTGCCGTTATGTGTTGCTTTTTAGATTCCTACTACCTGAAAATTTTCATATGCAGAAATCAGGCAAATTTGATAATCTTAATCACCATATTATGTGATCTTCAGCATTCAAAATCAAAATCCCAATTGTCTTTTTGAATTTAGCTCAGATTGCATTATTTAGTTTGTCCTGTATAGTGAAAGCGATTGCTCAGTAGTACGAGACCAATATGCCAAAATCCCATGCCAGAATGTCCAACAATCTGTAATATTCGAATCATTTTTCATCATTCGATCCCAATTTAATTTGTTTCCCGCCAAACCCTAAAAATTGACCCCCTTCTCTCTCTGTTCTGCCAGTTTTCAACACCAACACGAACCAGACGGTGGTGCAGACCTACAACGCCACCACCTACAGCAGCTGCACCGCCGATGACGACACTCTCATCTTCGACTCCGGTGCCGCCAACTTCAGCGAGCCGCAGACCTTCGCTGTCCCCCTCACCAAAGTGGGTCCCAACTACTTCTTCTCTGACGCCGACGACGGGGCCCAGTGCCAGCATGGCATGCAATTCGAGATTAAGGTCAATGAAGGCTCAGGCCTCCCCCCAAGCCTCAACCAACCACCTCCTCCGCCGTACGTGGCACCTCCCGCCGCGGAGCCTCCGCCGGTTTTTCAGAGCAGCGGCGGTGGCCAAGGTGAAAGCCTCCATAATGGAGGTGAAAGACAGGGCCATGGAGGCATTGGAGCCCCGTTAGTTTGGGCGGGTCTTCTTGGGTTGGGTTTGGTTGTTTGAAGCGAGTAATTACCAATTAGAGGATGCATTTTATTACCAATTGAACACTCTCAGACTCTCTCTGTTTTTCCTGTTTTTTTTTTTTTGGATTTAGCGGCTGCAAATCACTACTTGAGTTTTAATCTTACGACACTATCAAGTGTAAATGATTTGAGAAGGATTAATGATTGCTATTATTTGATGTGTTTGGTTGACTGCTACAAATGATAAAATATGCTAATATAGGTTAGTTTAAACAGTTTGACGCTTGTTCCGCTTAAACAAGGTCTTAATTTTAAATCTTTGAATGGAACAAATCTATGATAAGAAAGTTTTATCCCTTATTGGGCCAACAGTAGTTCGATTATAGTAAAATTGATAATCTAATACCAAAAATAAATGGTAAAATATCCAAGAATCAAATACTTCGTACATAAATTTGTTATTATTGAGTATTATTTATAGATTAGTCTAACATTATAGACATAATTTTGGTAAATAAACAATTTTGGTGTAGTAAACATAAATATTTTTAAAATACAAAAAATATTACTTGTGGCTTCGCCTTAGTCTAACATTTAGACATAATTTTTGTAAATAAATAATATTGGTGAGTGAAAATAAGTATTTTTAAGTACAAAAAGGAACCGTTTTATTTGTATGAATGAATTATTTATAAAAAATTCGAAGAGTAATAAATTTCATTTTTACACAATTTTCATCAATTTTCTTTTCCTTAAAAAAAAATTATTTATCTTTTGTTGAAAGAATTCAATCAAAAATTAAGAAACAGAGGAAAGCAATAACAACTGCAAAAAACGGAATAACAATTTCCATTTTTGTTACGTTTAGGAACTGGCTACGTACTCGGGAGGACGATAATGGCAGTATCGCCACCACCACCACCGCCGCCGCTATCTCCGGCACAACATCACCCCTTCGTCGCGGCCTGCAATTGATCACAAACTACATTTCCAATGCATGCAATAATTTCAGTGAATCAGTTAGAGATTTGGAGAAAATCCAATTATCATCATACTAGCAATTATATCAATCGTTCTAGGTTTTGCTCCTTTATCTGTTTATCTTTCTTTTGAATTTTGATCCATTATTTTGCTTTTTTTTGGCCGAATCACATTCCCATTTGCAACATCTCTGTTAATTTTACGTGATTTCAATTGTGCGATGGTTTGAATAGCTGCTGTTGTTAATTCGGAAGTTAATTTCATCTGCAAAAAATGGGATTGCTTTCGGGGATTTTTCTTGGGATGGCGTTTGGGTTCGCGTTAATGGCTGGTTGGCATTGGATGATGCAGTACCGGTCAGCCAAACGCAGTGCCAAGGTATTCCCCCCCCCCCCTTTTCCTTCTAGTTCTTATTCTTTTTCTTTGGGTTTATCTAATTGTCTCCATTCATATGGTTGATGTTTATTTGTGCACTTGTATGGGGGTAGAACCCTATCGTAAGATAATTAGTTTGGAACGTGCCATATTCTCCTTTTCTTTTCTGTTATGTGAGCGGGATTTTTGTATAGTTACTTTTTAATATCTAGATTTAGATAAGGCAGGAAAAGAATATATTTGTTCTTAACAAAAGTTCCGGCAGTTTTAAACTTTTTTGGACTAAAAAAAATTGCTATATCATACTTCTAAGAGCATGAATTTATACAAGCCACAAAAGCACACACATATTAACACTTGTCTATATGATGAATACATGTAGTTGAACCGTGCCATGTGGCTTAAGGGTTATAGGTTACCGACCATAAAGTTCAAGCTTCCTATAATCCTATGAGTGGGTGATCTCCTTATTAAGAATAAAGTTAGTTGGAATCAACTTGGATTGAAGTGTATGTGTCTGATAAATTTTGAGGGGTTAAATCCAAACATTTTCTTTATTTTTTCCTCTTTTTGTTACATGTTTCGGGTCTAACTGCATGATCGAGTTTCTTGTAAACAAAATGTCCTTGAGCTGCGTGCTGGAAAAATAAGTAGTATACTTGCATAATGCAAATTAAACACAAGACGGATTAAAGTAGGAATCTCTAACTTGAATGATCGTGGATAGTGGACCACAACGTCTAGAAATCATGATGTCGCTACTTCATTCTCCCAAGCAATTTCACTCAAGAGATGATGCAGACTTCTCCATCACTGTTGTATTCCTGGACTCGCATGGTTCCAGATTATCGCTCACTGTCAATTAGAGGAGAGTGGCAGTTCACAAATCACAAGATTAAAATAGGCAGAGGAGAAAAATAACCATAAATTTTTGAAGGTATACAGGATCTTGTTTTAAAGGATGGCTTTTATATGTAATTGGACAACTCAGAGAGCTAATATAACTGTTGAAATCAGAAGCTGAACAGCGGAAGTATAATAACTAGATTATCTTGAAAACAAACTGATTATACATGAGAACATGAACTGCATAATTAACATACATTGTATTTAAATTTTAGTCAAACTGGTTGTTCCATATGTTTAGAAGATACAATTGACTTCCAGCTAAGCAACTGCACATCCAGACTCTAGCAAAAACTGGCCCGTTATAGGACACGTGCATATGTGGCAGTCTAGTCTATCTTTTCAAATATAATTTGGGAGCTAGTGAAGAAATTTGAACGAGCTCCAGATTGCTTCAATTATTATCTGTAAATGTAGACAAGACCTCTCACTATGTTAAGCAAACAACTTTTTAATTTTTCCAACATAGCACTTTGGCTCTTTGGCATGGGGTGAATTTTATGCATAAAAGGGTTTAAAAGATCCAGTAACGAAATGCCCTGTTCCTTCGTACATGGGGGATGATGTAGCCTAATGTGAACAATGTTTGGTTAAAGATTGAAGTTCTCTTTTGCAAAGGAGCCCTTCAAACATTGATATATTTATGCTTTTTAAATTTAAGCATCTTTATTCTTTCATCACTAGGAGAATATATATATATATATATAATATGTATGTACGTAAAAGCTCATAGCTCCTCCATCTTCAAACAAAGTGAAAATAATTTATCTAACTGTGCATCTCCAAATGAAGAGAAGATAATGTTTGAATGTTGAAGTGAGCAAAATAATCTCTTTTCATCTGAGGTATGGTGATATCAGACTTTTAACGTGATGGTGGCTTATGTGAACTCTTGGTACAAGAAGTTATCAGATGATGCACATTTAACGGGACAGCTATCGGTGTCTTGATATGCTAAGAATGTACTTTGGTTGAATGGACTTCTATATAGCAGCTGTCCTCCAAAATTCTGAGCAATCTAAATTTCTAATTTCTTTGTGATGCAGGCAGCTGACATACATGTCCTCTCTTCACTTGGAAGAGATGAGTTGAAGAAAATCTGCGGTGAAAGTTTTCCTGAGTGGATATCTTTTCCTGTCTATGAGCAGGTTAGTTGCTTTCTTCTCTTGGTCTTCATATACTCCGAGTTACACCAAAGTTTTCATAAACTGTTTTGTGTTATTCTTCCAACCTTTGACCACAAGGTGCACAAGGTAGAAATATGAAAGTGCATAATAAATGACGGCCATGTGGGTAATTTATCCATCATCTGCGTATCCCTCAGAAAATTGCTGTCTAAAGAACTCCTAGAATGTGATTGGAATTGAATACAGTGTGAACACCAGAAAACGGTTTAAATTGAGCTTGAATGTCATTGGAATGTACTTTATGATTTATATTCTCTTGTCCTTTTCAGGTGAAATGGCTTAACAAGCAATTGAGTAAAATGTGGCCATACATAGCTGATGTAAGTTCCCTTCTGAGTTATGACATGAACGAATATCAGAATGGATCATGAATGTCAAACCTTCCTGCGACTGTGCCTCTTGGAGCTCTATCTTATTTAACAGTTTTCTTTGGAAGCGTCACATATTTTTAATTCTCAGGCAGGAGAACTAGTAATAAGGGCATCTGTTGAGCCTCTTTTGGATCAATATCGGCCTCCTGGAATTAGTGAACTGAAGTTAGACAAGCTCGAGCTTGGAACTGTTGCTCCCAAAATAGAAGGTCTGTTGATAGATTGGCTTTCTACTCCCTTGCTGAATGCTCTCAGTTTCAAGTTGTGCTATGCTGCAATAGGTCTTAATGTCATGTTTCGCTTTTATCGTATCTCTGGATTCTTCATATTCAATGATGCATAAGTGGCAGTAGAATATGGCCTTATGATCTGTTCATTCATTAAATTTGTTGTCAAATTTGGCTTAGTTTTGAAGTGCAGTGGATGTCTCCTGTAGAGTGTGACATTCTTCCAATTGTGCATTTGAAGATTCCATCATTCTTTTCAACTCCTGAGGCAGAAGTGCTACTCTGCCCTTGTGCAGCCATTGTTATGTCCCTGGGAAGTCCACTACATTGAAAATAGTTTAGGAAGTAGGAGATCTCCAATAAATCTTCTTTTGTTTACTAGGGGGCCTTCTGGAACATGAACTATATTTGGGAGGTCCACTGAATGCATGGTTCATGAACCAGATGAAAATAATGTTCGCTCTAGTGGACAGTTCTGTGTTTGGGGAATAATCATTCTGAAACTTGATACAATAATGACATACACAGTGAATGAAGGTGGCTCGAATCATACTCATTGTCAATTTGTACTCTTTGTTGGCTTGTTATACTTGGGTTGATTAATGTAGATCATTATAAAGGGATGAAATCTAGTCCATTACTACCATATATTTGTATGTTTTCATTGCTCATTCTTAACTGCAAATTTTGTATATGTATGTGCTTTCCACATTAAGCTCAGCTGCGAAGTATAGAGTATTTGGAATTGTATATTCACTCAATCACTGCAGGTATTCGTGTTCACAGCCATAAGGAAAGCCAAATTACCATGGATATTGATCTTCGTTGGGGCGGTGACCCGAATATTGTCCTAGAAATTGAGGCTGCAAAGATTAGTATACCTATTCAGGTAAGTTGATGAATATTTTTCATAATAATATTTTTTATTAGCAGAAATTTGAGCGAGATACCTTAAGTCTTGGCCAATAACAGAGGAGTGAACCAGTAGTTCGGTAATACTTCATTCATCCCAAAATGCTGGTAAAATTCTCTTAATTGGCTGCATGAATAAATAGTCAAGAGTGCGCTAGATTGTGCATGTAAAGGCAAGCGGGAATGTTGGCTCGGATTACTTTGTGGGAAACAATGCAATAAATCATCTTTCCATTTCCTTTGTTTCCTCCACTCCTGAAGCAAAATCAACCATTTTGGCACAAGTTAAGACAATCATAAGAAACACGCTACTTAATTATGTGCACAACCATCAAATAGTTTTTCGAGCATTTAAGACAAAGCAAGACTTTAAGAAGGGAGGCAATAATGTGGGAATATAAGAAATAGTGGTAACACTTGTAGTGATCCATAATGCACAAAAGATTGAGTATTCTACTACTAACCATATGCAAGACCGCAACAGATTCTAAGAGATTTGACTAGAAATGACTAGCATTAATTGTTGAGCACTAGGCAAACTAGCATGAAACAGATGAGGAGTGGGGGAGGGCAGTAAGACAAAAAATGCCAGTTCAAGGGGGTAAGCAGACATGCGCACGGTCTGCAACCCTGAAGCTATAAAATCTAAAATGCCATATCAAGGGTCATGTCCTTGGTGAATTCAACTGAGCTGAATCTTGCCTAAAGACCTCTTCACTGTCGTTGTTGTTGCCTGACGATGTTAGTTTTTTTCTTCCACATTTTTGTAATGTAGTAGCTATGTTGTTGACCGCAGTTAAAAGATCTTCAAGTTTTCACAATTGTTCGGGTCATATTCCAACTGGCGGAAGAGATTCCCTGCATCTCTGCTGTCGTTGCCGCTTTGCTTGCAGATGTATTTCTGCCCATCCTTTAACTTATATCTTAACTGGAGCCTGAATTTATTTATTTTTGTAATTTGGTTTTCCTGGTTCAAATAGTTAATAGTCATGTCTGTCATGTCCAGCCACCACCTCGGATTGATTATGTTTTGAAAGCGGTTGGGGGAAGTTTAACAGGCATTCCTGGTGTTTCTGACATGGTTGAAGTAAGTACACTTTGCTCTCTGATATCTGGCAGAAACACCCTTTCCTGCAGTCTTTCAGGGATTATTTCGCATAAATCTTGACTACTCCAGATGGTGAACTCTGCTCAGGGTGTTCTTTGATTTTATGCTTTGTTGTCGGAGTAATATCTAGTGGAAGTTTGGACAAGCATCGGTGGAATTGAAGTTGTCGTAAACTCGTAGCATAAAATTGTTCTGTGCTCTTATGTTACATTTTGCAGGATATGGTGTATTCAATTGTGACAGACACTCTTCAGTGGCCTCACAGGATTGTTGTTCCCATTGGTGGTCTTCCCGTGGACACGAGGTACTATTGGTCCAACTATTTCGGTGATGGTTTCCTCTCTCTCTGTCTCTCGCTCTCTCTCATGCTTTTGGTTATGTGTCTTCAATATCCAGCGAACTGGAGCTTAAACCCCAAGGCAAACTGACAGTGACAGTTGTGAAAGCCAGTAATTTGAAGAATATGGAGTTTATTGGAAAGTCTGATCCCTATGTTGCCCTGCATATTAGGCCACTTTTCAAAGTTAAAACAAAGACCGTTGATGATAATCTGAATCCTGTCTGGAATGAAACCTTCGAATTAATTGCCGAGGATAAGGAGACACAGTCGCTTATAATTGAGGTTTGGATTTATTTTGTCCATCTTCATTCCTTTGCTTTCTATGCAAGTTTTGGGAGACCGCTTCCTGTCATTTCCAACCAGGGACTTCTAATGTAGTTATTTTGAGTAATTGACTAAAGCAAACACAAATCTGTCTTATAATGATTTTGCTTATACCTTGATAGAAAAATTGTAAGCGGGACCCACACTGGGAGGTGGTGTTGTTTTGCTTGATAGAAAAATTGTAGTTACCTTGTGAAGAGAGAGCTTCTTCTAAGCATCCTGACATAGAGACAATGCGCTAATTGTGATTGTATTCATAAACCCTAATCCTTAACTGATCTAGCTCCGTGCTTGATGGGGGCTGCAGCTTTTGTTGTGTTATTAACATAATAGCGTGGCTGCAATGCTGAAATGCTTGCAAGGCATGTAATTGATATAATGTTGTCTCTTCGTCTGGAAAAGAATGCAGAAGAGTGTGCATTGTTTTTAGCAGTCTTTTTTTATGACTTTCGTCCTTCTAGGTACAATCTAACAGCTGAAACCAATATTTTCGGACGCATTACAAAATTTGTTCGCTTATTTGCTTCATGTTATGAAGCAATGTGCAGTGTTTCTAGTTAGGCGTGCTCATATCCAAACCTACTCATTTTGAGGTTTTTTTTGGGGGGGGGGGGGGTTGTCCTATTTTTAGGTGTTGATTGCAGGTGCCTTTTGTTTGACTGTGCTTTAAAATTAAAGAAGGGCCATTATATATGTAGAAAGTTTGCACCAATCCACTTATTGGCTGGTATTATGAAAGATATCCCAAGATCAAGTAATTGGGAGATTGACTATCCATATATCGACATATTTCCTTCCAGCTGTGAAAGTTCGTGATTAATGCATTTTACATGCAATATTTGTTGTTTCACTTCATGCAGGTGTTTGATGAGGATATTGGGGATGACGAGTTACTGGGAATGACAAAAATGCCTCTAATTGACTTAGTGCCTGAGACTCATAAAGAAGTGGAGCTAAGATTGCTACCAAAATTGGATATGACAAAGGTGAAGGATAAGAAAGACAGAGGGACTATTGCAGTCAAGGTGCCCAAACCTACGTTACCATGTGTTCCGTATAGTTCTCTTATTTTTTTGTGCTTTTTTCTTCCCCATATTTGACAACGATTTCTTTTTGTATATGTGTGTGCATGCGCTTATGTGTTATTTGTTTATTTATTTATGGTCGGGTTAGGCTTGCATCTGACAAGCCCCCTTTCCTCTGCCCTGGACCCAAATAAATAAATAAATAAATAAAAGAAACACTTGGTTCGGACGGCAGTGGAGAGCTTGCATCTGACCACTATGCTTGCTGTAAACTACGTAAAAGCTACGTCTTAGGTTGGTCAGAGAGCTGTTTTGTTGGTTGGCACTTGGTGGATGACAGTATTTAGGCATCATGGCAAGCTATATTACAGAGTTATCCTTGCTTTGAGTTGCTGGTGTCTGTCACTCTGAACCACTAACTAGTATAACAGCTGTTACTTCGCTGCGAGACACATCGCTTAGCTTTGGTCCCAGCAAACCATCTGTTAGATTGTTATCATGTTGTCTTTGTTTATGCCCTAAATGCTGGTTAGAATCTGAGACGTTAACCTCCTCAAACGCCATTGCATGCTTGCAAAAGCGATGCATACATGTTCACCCCCAATTTCCAAAATCTTGCATCAGAAGCCACAACAAATACTTCAGTCCTTTTCTACCTCTTGCGTCTATGCTACATGTCTATAGATCCAGGACAAGCATAATTGTATAGTCTAAATACGCAGTCTGGAGAGCGGAGACATTCCTCCCATGAGGAAATAGAACTCAAGAATGTACTATCTTTTGTTGGGCACTTGGGGATACAGCTTGGTAAAGCTATGCTAAGATTATGTTCATCCATGCCTGTCGTTATGTGCAGGAGGCATGCCTGTGTGTTTACAGTGTCCCTCGACACGGTTAATTGGAAAAATTATCCACAATTCTGTATAAAAATCTGGACACTCATAATAAAAATAATCGGTATTTTGAAATAGTAGGAAACTCAAAATTGGGACGCGGCGGCCTAAAGTTTCTGATCAACCAGTGATGTTTGTTTATGTATGATATGATTGTATTAAATAACCCAATGCAATTAGATGTTGCTAAGAACTGATGAAGATATGCCTTGGACTGATGCCTAGGTGTTTTATCATGAATTTACGAAAGAGGAGCAAAGGATAGCCATGGAGGAAGAGAAGAAGTTGGCCGAGGAGAAAACCAAGATGAGCCAAGATGGAGTGGTATCAAGCGCAATGGAGCCACTTGATGAAGCTGGTTCAGCGGTTGCTGCTGGAGGGAGTGGTGTCGAACCTGCTTCCGCTGGTGCCAGTGCTGGGGCCGCCTCTGGGGCAGGGTCAGGTTTTGTTGGGTCCGTGGGCAGCGGTCTCAGCAAAGCCGGAAGATTTATGGGAAGACCTTTTCAGTCTGGTAGTAAGAGAACTAGTGGTTCCTCTCATGGTGGTAGTTCCAATCATAGCGGGCACTCGAGCCCTGTCCATGAAAATGGTGGCCCCAGGATTCCCAAACCCTGAGTATTGCTCTCACACTTACTGCAGATATAAAGACCTTCAACTTCAAGTGTTTTTTAGCCTTCTAGTTTACAGGACAATATACATCTTCAACCACTGAACTTCCGATTTGATTCATTTCCTTCTTTTAATTTCTTAGAAACTAATAGTGCATTTTATTGATTTCTCATCAGAATAAGAGTTTTGTACGTTCAAAAAGAGAGTTATGTATAGAGACACAAACTGTGGAAATTCTTCTTGTTATTATTATTTTTAGAATTAAAGCCACTCTGATTTTCTCTGTTTATTATTCAAACTCTGGTTCCTGTCCTCCCCAGATGTTTTTTAAAAATAAATAATTTATGAGCATTTTCCGAATGTTTATTTTACTCGAATAATAGCATCATCCACTGGCTTACTCCTACTAGAAAAACATACTTTTACAAGTCATATCAACGCTACATATTAAAAATTATCTATTGATAAATACACGCTGAAAAAATATATAAACCTGGCAAGTGAAAGTACATATTGCCAATGTCAGATGTATGATATACATTACCTTCCTTCCCTAAATAGAATTAACTACTAATTAGTAGTGTAATCAGCTCTGAAATTAATTCCCACCTCACAATTAGTTGCACCCACTTACCTCACTCCCTATATCTCCTCTCTTTTCATTCACTTCTGCATTCAATTTCAATCCAAACCCTCTTTCTCTCTCCAAATTCTAGCCATGGATCCCTACAAATTCCTGAAAATCTCCCCAAACCCAGACGGCTCAATCACCCGGCTCAACCCAAGCCCTACCGCACCCCCCACCGGCGAACACCCACCCTCCGCCGCCCCGCCGCCGCCGGCGCTTTCTAAGGACGTCCCTCTCAACCCAATCCACAACACCTTCCTCCGCATTTTCCGGCCAGCCTCCGCCGCCACTACCACCAAGCTCCCGATCGTAATCTACTTCCACGGCGGCGGGTTCGTGTTCTACTCCGCCGCCTCCACCATGTTCCACGAGTCGTGTACTGGCATGTCCGCCGCGATCCCCGCCGTGTTCGTCTCCGTGGACTACAGGCTGGCGCCGGAGCATCGCCTTCCCGCCGCCTACGACGACGCCGTGGAGGCGATCTTGTGGGTCCACGACCAGGCGAGGAAGGGGGAAGAGGGGGATTACTGGTTGAGGGAATTTGGGGATTTTGAGAGGTGTTTTCTAATGGGGAGTAGCTCTGGTGGTAATATCACTTATCATGCTGGTGTGTGTTTCCGTACCATTTTATATTCATCTAAAACATTTTAGTTTTTTGGATAGTTGATTATTAAGTAATTAATAACTGTTTTAGTAGTTGATGGCGGTTATAATTAATTTAGTCATATGTTAGCAGATAGGTGTTAAACTAGGAATCCAAGAAAACGCATCATAAACATAATTAGTGTTTTGACCTGATCAAATGTTAGCGCTATCTCAAACTCTTTTGTAGAACATGATGAAAGTTTATAAGAGATGCCATGACAAAAATATAGGATTCAATTTGGTCGGTTTTAACATTAAAAAAATACCCTAATTTAGAATTAGTAACTTAAAAACTCTATTTGAAAACACATTCTAAATCATGGTAAAAGTCTACATGGTTGGAATCCAAACAGCCTATTGTAATTAGTGACCTGAAAATGCGGTTGAATTCTTGGTCAGATGAGTTAAGACAAAAATTAAATTGCTATGACAATGAATGGCAAGATTATGAGTTATACCTAACATGCAGATTTCTTATTATGGTCAATGTACATTGGAACTGCAAAATATTGGATGGTACACTAGTTAAAGATGTATTTTTTTTGGTATACATTTAACCTAAATTGAAGTAGTAGATGGTTTAGAATCATCAAATAATATAATGGTTAAACAATTGCTAAGTTGAGAGTTCTTAATTTAGCTCCTTTGTATGCACTGGAAATGGAAAAGAGATGCTAATAGATCTGTTGCTGAAAGAACATATGCATGTAATCTTGGAACTAAGAGAAATTGAGGGTTATATGACGATTTTATGCAATTTAGAGATGCTTATAACTTTATACCAAGGGTCTCTTCTTTTCGTGAGTAGATACCTTTTTTATTTTGTCTTTGCTCAAGACCAATGTCATTTAGTCTTACAAAATGGGTTAAAAGAACGTTGTCTATATATATTCATCATGCAAACATAACCAATTCAAATGTTGGACCACCCTTGCAGGATTACGTGCACTAGATCTTGATTTATCCCCCATGAAAATCCAAGGGTTGATAATTAACCAACCCTACTTTGGTGGGGTGGAGAGGACCGAGACAGAGCTCAGGCTGGTCAACGACAGGATCGTCCCCTTGCCCGCCAACGACCTCATGTGGTCGTTGGCGTTGCCTGTTGACGCTAACCGTGACCACGAGTATTGCAATCTGACGGCGAAGAGTACCCCAGAGGAGAAAATCCGACAGCTGCCGAGGTGCTTCGTCAATGGGTACGGTGGTGACCCGCTGGTGGACCGGCAGAAGGCGTTTGCCCGGATGCTCGAGTCTTGTGGGGCGCACCTGGTCGCTCCCTTTGATGAGGGTGGCTTCCATGCTGTGGAACTCTTTGATCCCAAGAGGGCTCAGGCTTTGGTTGATAATGTTAGGGAATTTATTCAGTTTACACCAAGATCTACAATGTAGGATCCGAAGTGGAATGTTTATGATTCATGTTTTGCGACTTAAGAATAAGATTAATGAAGGATTATTTTCATTAAGCTCTGGGTTTTGTGAAAAAGTTTATGTTTTTACAAAACTGTATGATTAGTTGAGTCGGTCAAGATTCAAGTAATTATGTTATTAGATCGAAATAAAATTGGAAATTTAGGGTTTAGAATTTAAGAAATATTCAAACCAAAACCTAAACTAGACCACATATCTAAATAGATTTTAATTATTCTTGTTCACATACTTGTTATATCGTTAGACATATATGTGTATACGTATATTTATTCATAAAAGAAAAGGAAAGCATATAACACTAGTGGTACAGAGAAGCTTAAATCTAGGACCTAATTAGAGGTAGTCAATGTCACATGTATATGGTTCATGCACTGGTGGTCTCTCAATTTTCTATGGATTGTCAACATTGCATGATCCGCAAATTATGCTTAACCTTTCAACAAATCACATTGCATTATACAAATTGCATAATATAACATACTAAGTGGATTATGGCAGTGACATTTGTGCATTGAAGCTCAAGTTTCTCATAGTAATCATGGTAAAATTCGATCCTTACGAGCACCTTAAGATTCGTCTGAATCATGATGGTTCACTTGAACGCATGCTCGCCATCCCCAAAAGAGCAGCAAATCCCCAAGGTGAAGATGTGGCATCTAAGGACATTACAATCAATGCCCAAAAGAACTTATGGGTTCGTGTTTATTGTCCAAAAAATTCGCCTTTGGACAATTCATCCATCTCTAAATTGCCTTTGATGATCTATTTCCCTGGTGGAGGTTGGGTCAACCAAAGTGCGGCAGATGTTTTCTACGATGATTGGTGCAACCAATATTCGAAAGAGCTTCCTTGCATCATTGTCTCGGTGAACTACCGTCTAGCACCGGAGCATAGGCTCCCAGCGCAGTATGAAGATGGAATGGACATAATTATGTGGGTTAGAAAACAAGCGACAGACCCCGATGGGGAGCAATGGCTGAAAACCTATGCAGACTTCTCAAGGTGTTATTTGGTAGGGAGGTCATGTGGCGCCAACCTGGTCTATAACGCATCCTTAAGGATCCTAGACAACGATATTGAACCAGTAAACATTTGTGGGATGGTCCTGAACCAGCCCATGTTTGGAGGGCAAAAGAGGACTAGCTCTGAGCTTAAGTACGCTTGTGATGAGGTATTGCCCTTGCCATGTTGGGATGTGATGTGGGAATTGGCATTGCCAAAAGGGGTCAATAGGGATCATAGGTATTCGAACCCTATGATGGATACACCCCAAAAGAACAAACTCAATAGGTTAGCCAAGTGTTTGGTTATAGGGTATGGTATGGATCCAACATCGGATAGGCAACAAGAATTTGTTACTACTTTGGTGAAATATGGAGCAAAGGTTGAAGCACATTTTGAGGATGTTGGATTCCATGGGATTGATCTTGTTGATACCAAACGTGACAATCATAACTTGTTGCTTATCAAAGACTTTGTTAAGTGATCTTGTTGCATTCCATGGGATATTAATTATGATGTGGTAAAAGTAAAAAAATGACCTTTTTTGGGGGAGAGGGTGGAGGGGAGTTGTGGTTGAAAGGGCAAAATATTTTTAGGTTGATAAAGTGTATACAATAAAATTGTGTATGATGTTGGTTTGATCGTGACGCATCTAGTATGGATGATGATGAGTGATGACACCAGGCATAATGTTACATAGTGATTTTTTATTTTCAACATTTGATGCAAATAAAAGATTGTTCAATTTTTCTAGTATTTTATTTTTGGTGTGAATAAGATGTAAAAGTTATTATAAGCATGATTTGAACTCAAATCCTTGACAACAATTTGCAAAACTTTATTAGCGGAGCTAACTGATATCTACTTTAATTTTTCCACAACTTATATTCATATTAGCTCAATTATTGCTATTAGTTAGGATAAGAACGAGCCTCCTTAGCAAGAAGCAAGTTAATTGGCATTGTTAGGACGATTTCCTTTGTGATTTTTTTGTTTTGTTTTGGTGCAGACAATGTCCTTTGGATCCATATCTTGCTATTGCTAATAATTAAGATATGATATCAAGCAAGAGAATTTCCTAATGTAGCCTTCCCACTACTCTTTGTGAGGTTTTGGAATTTGGATCCATCAAAGTTGACTTTGATGATGTCGTTTGGTGGTATTCTCTGTGCTACCCAATGAGTCGTCTTGCAATTGACAATTAAATGATCCGGGCTTGGTTTTTATAGCGTCTGTGTGAGTTCATATCTAATACATTATTAAACGCTAACTTTTTGGCTCTGTACTTTCTTAATTAGATCTTTGATTTTAGAACACCATGTTTTCTTATTTTTCATATACTCCAAAGTGTGCAGCTACTCTATCCTTCTTAACTACAAGGCAGTGGTTCTAGCACCAAATAGCATATGTGAGTGGCTACTCCGCTGCCTAGATATGAAGCTAGGGGTCCTTTTATGTGCACACTACTAGTTGTCAACACTTTTGTTTAATATGACAAATGCCAAAAAAGATGATTATCCTCAATCTCAGAATGATAGAAATGACAAAGATGACCAATCTTCGTACATCTTTTAAACAAGATTCCTTCACAACGAAGCAACGAGTGGCAAAGTTGTCATAAAGTGTTTTTTCAACTTTGGCATGATGTTTAAGTTTCCAATCCAATTATACCTCTACATTGATGGATTTATACAATTCATTCTATGTGTAGCCCATGCTGCTGATTTTGTAGAGATTTCACCATTATAGCCTCCAATATACTGTTATATCATATCATGTCATATTATCACACATAATTGATGAACGATAAATTCACCCATTTTACGTGCCTCTTACACCCACTTTTAGCCCGTATAATAACTTAATTCTTAGGAGTTTTACTTGTTTTATTTATGTTTTGCAGGAAATAACTCCAAATCAAGCAAACGTCGCGAAAAGGGACGAAGATGGGACGAAACGAAGAAAAACAGCGGAAACTGACGAAAACCGGCAAAACTGGACAAATCAGGGAGCGCACGGTCAGTTGCAGGATACGCACGGTCGTGCCTTGAAGCCAGAAGCTGCGCACGGTTGAACGCACGACCGTGCTCCTGAACCGTGCCTACCCCAGACACGCACGGGTGCCCGTGCGTAGGTGGCACGACCGTGCCTCCCCCCCAGTTCGTCGAACGCCTCGGTTTCTATTTAAGCTTCGTTCGGGCGTCTGTTTGAGGGGGGTCGCTCGGGGTCGCTTGGTGCCTCTCTTTGGCGATTTTCTAGGCTAGGTTTTAGGTTAGTTTATCAAATAAAACCTCAATAGGAGGATTAGTTTAGGATTGAAGATTTGTAATTTTGGATTCAACCTGTGAATTTCAAGTTCCTTCTATCAATTCAAGCCTAAGTTTTCTCTCTCTTTCTCTCTCTCTTTATTTTACGCTTTTGTTCTTGTTTTGATTCTTGTTAGTTTAATTCTTGAATTTGATTTGTTTAGTTTATATGTTTAGTTTTCATTGTTGATTCATGTTATTCGGTTGTTTAGAAATGTTTTATTTCACTCTCTTTGTTTTGTTCTTCAAGTTTATGTTCTTAGTTGTTAGTTTAGGTTTCGATGTGTTTGTGATGTCTAGTTGTTAGATTTTGTGGCATTGGATTGTGATTAGCCGCTTGATGGCTAATTGATCTTGTAATAGGCCTCACCATACCCAATCTATGCTTAGAACCTAGAGTTTTTCCTCACGCCCGCCAAGTGTTCGATGAAATGCTTGAGAGAGCTTTCATCCATATTTTTGGGCGATTGACTTATGCTGAGAGGTGAGGTCAATTAGCTAGTGTGGGAGAGGGAATAGCCGAGTTCGGGACACGAAAGTAGTATCCGAATCGAGTTAGGTCCAGGGTTGCTAGTTTTGTGGTCTAATTCGACTAACCCCACGAAAGTAGGTGGTTAAGCGAATTAGACTAGTTCATGACCCTTGAGAGATGGCTTGGGTGGTCTTTGATGGTGCAACCGATCATCTCTAGTTCGTGATGTGGTTTGGGTAGGTTAGGACTCATCTTGATTAACTGGTTCATCACTTGGTGAAATCATAACCCCAAGTCCCTTTTTGTTTATTCGCTTTAGTAGTTTAGTCCTTCTTCATTCACTCTCTCTCTGGCCTAGATTGAGAGGCTTTAGTTAGCCTCGGTAGTTGAAAACACAACTCCCTGCGGACGACACCCCAAGTACTCAACGATACACCTTGCACTTGGGGTTTATAAATATTAAAACTGTGTGGTTTTTCCCTAACAATAATATATACAAAGTGAATAAGTTCATGGCGATTTGACAAGTGTTAGACCATATTTATATTTTTTTACTTTTTTAAAATTTAAGTTGACAATAATAAAAATTTTAATTTCTGTTGAATTTCAACCTATGAATCAATTGTATTTATTATAATGCAATAATCGAATACTAATTAAGATATCATATTGATTATTGTTGAAGAACAAAAGTTTTTTGATTTTAAATTGTAGGTAATCAATAACCTACTTAAGTTATGAATTATTACAAACTAAATTTATTTTCACTTTTACTATAAAATTAATGTTCACATAAAACCGCCGGGAGCATAGCATTTTTCCTGGTACCTTTTTAAAGTATTAGTGAAAAATCTCCATCATAGGTACCTTTTTAGAGTACTAGTGACAAAGTCTCCATCATATCAGTCGAGTTACTATCACTAGAATCTTAATTTTCAATTTAGGTAGAAACTAGAAAGTGATCAAATACAATGCTCATCCATAATTGAGCAATAATCAACATTGACATTTTGCTTATATGCATACTAATTCAAATTAGAACACATGCAATCTCCTTTTTCCACAAGATTTTATATTTACAATAGTCTATCCCACATACACATAAGAAAAAAAAAAAAGGAGACGCTCTGCATGTGCCTCGAAAGTATAATCTTATGAGTAAGACATGAATATTTTGTTATTCCTACCTCCACAAGCACATTTGTCTCTCCCATGTTCAGAAGAAACTTGAAATGGATAAAGAAGTAGTTAGAATGGTTAGGATATGTAGGCACATATGGAAGCAGAAATGAAGGGACATTAAGACAATATAGAGTTGAGAGATTATGACTTTGAATTTAACTAGATGTTAAAATTTGTTGCAAGTTAGTTCTAGACTTTAGTATTTGTATTTGAATTGTAAAATATTTGATGATGATTAGGCATATTTTAAGACCTGAGTAGGATTATTGTTCTGCTGACTTTGCTATTCTAATATGAAATTAAAGTCAGTATGCAACTTGTGTTATGATTTTCACCAACTATATACTCTTATCTTATAACTAGCTGAGTGATCTTTTTGCTGTAATTAGATTTTTATCAATAATTACATTCTTTCTCGAATAACAGAGATTAAATACATATATATATATATATTTTTCAGTTAGCTTTTTCTTAAATTTTTTAAAAGAAGACTTCTATTCCCTTGAATATACTAGTAACAATTGTGCAGACATAGCCATTCATTTGCATTGGGCATTGGATGAAACTCTTTGTAGGGAAAAGGGACAAAAAATCTCCCTTCTAGGACAATGCAAATAAACCAACGAAAAACCCAACTCCACACAACTACCCCCTGCTGTTCCTTGTCCGAACCCCTCATCCATCATCGCAAAACCCAATCTCTCTCTCTTTCTCTCTCCACCATGACCGACGGCGGAGGAGCCAATGACCCACCAACACCGCCGCTTCTGCCGCCGCATTCGCAACTCAACAACGACGGCGAATTCCTCCTCCGCCTCGTCCAGAACCGACATCATCAACAGTCACCTCACCACCTCCATAACCCTTCACCTCCCCCACCATCTTCCCACAATCTCTCTCTTGATCCGGCCGTCGCCGCCGTCGGACCTTCTATTCCGATCCCCAATCACCACCACCACCAAGACCCTCGGTCTTCTTTGCCCCCTTTCTCTCTCTCCCCTCAAAACCCTAACCTCTTCTTTCAAGGGTTTCCCCAAAACAACGCCCCCTGGCCTCACCACCAATCCCCTCCTCCTCCTCCTCATACGGCGCCGTTTTTCACGGCCCCTCATCAGCATTTCGATCTCTTTCGGCAGCAGCAGCGCCAAGAACCACCGAACAAGGTCTTGTTTGGTAATATTTCTTTCCCTACTACTACTAATATTGATCAAGAAAAATTGAAATTGGAACTGGAGATGGGATTGGATTTGTTGAAAGACCGCAAATTGGGTTTGGGTGTAGGGACCAGGACTGTTAATGGGTTCGATCCCAATCACAGGATTGATGCCCGTGCGAACTGGGTTCATGGTTCTCCTCCGCAGACTCATAGGCAGCCCGGCCCCCCACCCGGGTTCTCAGGGAAGCCCGTGAATCAAAGGCGGAGCTTTGGTGAATTGAACAATGTGGGTAGGGAAGTCAGTAGTTCTTCTAGTGAACAGAGCAATCATAGTGGTTTTAGCTCCTACAGCAAGGACTATGACAAAGAGAGGAGGTTTTTGGGTAGTAGAGATAATGGCGTTGGGCTCAGTGGGCAAATTGAGCACCCTGGCTTGCCCACCGGAAGTAATGTCCGTTCAGTTTCAGCATTGGATTTTGAGGAATCTTTGCTGAATCTGCATGCTGGGGTGGTTGATAATGGGGTGAGTCAGGATGAAGTTGATGATATGAGTGAACAGCTTGTTGATTCAGTGCTCCAAGAGGATGAATCCGATGATAAGAATGGGGCTGCTTCTAAAAAGAAACACCATCGTGATAAGGTAAATCTCGGAGCCTCTGCTCATTTATGATAATTTGAAGTAATGTGTTTCAGTTGGATACACATTTGTATGTATCAAGTAGAACTAAATCTTGATTTACTTGCAGAGGTTGGTGCTCATTTATTATACCTTTTGCGTGTTGATTTTGCTTAAATGTATTGATCTACTTTGATTATATTGCCTAAAATGCAAGTCAATACCGGCTTTACTTTTGGACATCTATATTTGGAACTTGTGTGATTAATCTTGGAATGTTATTTTTTTGGGTTAATAATGAAGGATACATGCAAAGAATTTGGTTTCAATGATACGGTAAAAAATGTTTCTAGTTCTATGATATCTGTAGTCCACATTGTCTAGTACATTATTAGCTTTTACCAGTTTAAATGATTGTTTACTAATAGAGTTTTGACTCCCTCCATCTTGTTAAAGTTGTCAATAGTTGGAACTAGAGAAAAATAAGGGAACACGGTTTACTTTGTCTATCATAGTAATATCTATTAATTGAGCTTGAAGATAATAAATTCTTAAGAGTTTCCATGTTACTTGATCTTTTAGTCTATCACTTTTAAAAGTTAAGGCTTAAATAATTACATGTATAACTTTTAGGCAACAATTACAATTTGGAACGTCCTATAATGGAATATTTGACAGTTTATTAGGACGGAGGGAGTATTAAATTAATGGTTGAATGTCACCTCGCTGATTTTCTGGTTATAAAATTACCCCTATGGCCAGCATTATGGAATTGAGCTAGCCAGATAACTAATTGCTAAATTTGTATAATAAATGGCGATTTGTCTTCCGGTCTGGATTGTCCTATAGTTCTCTTGGTAGCATTCTCGTCCCGTTTCTTTAGCATTAAATATTTTTACCTTTTCTCTTTTTTCTGTGGCTTATGTTACCTTGTGCATTCTCAAACTATTAGTATAGTGTGCCTTTGTGAATTTTTCTGTTGAATTTTCAAATTTTGCTTTCATTTGCTTTCAACTAGGATTTCAGATCAGATGCCCGGGGGAAATGGATCCTTTCCCAACGGAGGAGGATGTCTAGAAGACTGATCGAATGTCGCAGAGATATAGATAGGTTGAATGCTACTTTTCTTGCAATTTATGAATCCCTGATACCAGCAGAGGAGGAAAAGGCAAAGCAAATGCAGTTATTGACATTGTTGGAGAATCTTGTGTGCAAAGAATGGCCAACTGCTCGTGTATATCTCTATGGATCATGTGCCAACTCTTTTGGAGTCTCAAAAAGTGACATTGATGTCTGTCTTGCCATCGATGATCAAGATATCAACAAGTCTGAAATGCTGTTGAAGTTGGCTGATATTTTACAGTCTGATAATCTCCAAAATGTGCAGGTAAGTTTGATGCATTTCTACTATTAAAATTTTATTGTAAACATGTCACATAATCTTTGGGCTGGTTTCTTGCCTGTTGAGAGTTGCAAGTTGATCTATTTATAAATTGTCTATGTATCTGTTCCCTGCATCTGCATAATGTAGATTACCCTCTATATCTAAACCTTTTTTGTTTCCCAGTTATGACAACCATTTATATGTTGTTGAATATATGTAAAGAAAAAACTGTTCAAAGTGATTGCAGACGAAGGGACATTTGAGAGATGGTTGCATCAGTGTGAGCTTTGCTGTGTGTCAACTGCATGCAAGTAATTGAAAAAGATTGGAACTTTGATGAACATCAATATAAAACTTCATATGTCTAATGCTTGCTACGAAAGTGAAACGTACCAAAACTTGGTTGCATCAATATCGAAGACAATTGGTGAAATTGTCATGAAAATCTGTTTAATAATTGTTACCTCTTTGTGTCTGCATCCCTTCCATCCTCTATGTTTCTTAGGGCGGCAGTTTTTGTTGCTTGCTATGTCCTCCTCTTGCCCTCCTCTCTGAACTTGAAAATGCGTTTATACAATTGTATATTTCATTATACACCATTTCATATTTCTTATTCGCTTCTGCTCACAGGCCTTAACGCGTGCACGTGTCCCTATAGTGAAGCTTATGGATCCAATAACTGGAATCTCTTGTGACATTTGCATAAACAATGTTCTCGCTGTTGTAAATACAAAGCTTCTTCGAGATTATGCTGAGGTTGATATTAGACTGAGGCAGTTGGCATTTCTTGTGAAACACTGGGCAAAGTGTAGGGGTGTCAATGAAACTTACCAGGGAACCTTGTCAAGCTATGCGTGAGTACATATCCGCCTATTGCATTATGCGTTCTCAGTTGCAAATAATTTATGACTGAATGTCCATGCAAATGGTGTAGAAATGGGAGACTAAGCTAAACTACATTGATAGCTTCCTTTGGTGCTCCCAAAGGGATTTAAAAATGTTAGATGCTCTAGTGTCGCTGTATTTCTACCATGCTGACCACTACCTGTTACTTAACTTTGCAGATATGTTCTTATGTGCATTCACTTTTTACAACAGCGTAATCCTCCCATTCTTCCATGCTTACAGGTTCAGTTTTCAATCTTGCTTCTTTTTTTTGGGGGGGCGGCATTGACTTCATATTTGGCCTATTTTATTGTTAGTGACTGCTTTCTATTTTGGGTTGCTTATGAGACTAATTCTCTGACATGCTTGTGATATTTGTCTTCTGACATTTGTGTAAATAGAAGTTGTGAAAGGGTTTGAGGGCGTGTTCTTGAGGGGTTGTTCTTATTCTCTACATGTTTCTAACGAACTGAAATGAAGTATACATATTCATATAGCCCTAAAAGACATGTACTGAATATAATTGAATATCGCAATTTAATTTATTGCATACATATTTTTAGCATCTTTGTCTTGAATGTTCTCATTCTTTGCTTATTTGGAGTATGCTCGTTGATGTGATTGGAGCTATGATGGACCTATGGTTGCCTTCAAAGTTTCAGTCTCTGTTTGGATGAAGTTTTTGAGGTCTTTGGAGTTGAGATTGAGTATTTGAGGTTGCCATATCCATTGGAGACTTTGTTGAGGCTTTGATGTTGATTGTCGGAACAAGATGCAAGTAATATAGATGTTTGGTTTGAAGTTACTTGTTCATCTTCTCTCTGGTTTATGCTGACAGGGTTGTCAATCTGTCTCTGATTCTTGCATGTTCTTGATCTTGGCAGAGATGACTTGTTTGTTCCCGTTTTTCACTAGCATTTATGAATGACGTGTGTAAGATTTGTTGCTTCATTCCAACTGAATATTTCAGGGGACTGGGACTTATTTACTTTTTGCTTTCTTTCAGGGCATGAAGCCAACGTATGCTGTGACCGTCGATGATATAAAGTGTGCCTACTTTGATCAAGTTGACAAGCTTCGTGATTTTGGATCCCGAAACAAAGAAAACATTGCTCATTTACTCTGGGGATTCTTTAATTATTGGGCATATTGTCATGACTATGCAAACTCTGTCATATCAATCCGCACTGGAAGCATACTCAGGTGAGATGGTACTCTTTTGTTATTTGGATTACATGGAAATGATAGTATTATCCTGTACTGAAACGTACATTGTGCTAGTCATTGATGTTGCCATATATACCTCTCCGTCAATTGGTGTTGCCAAATCTTGGGGACACATAAGCATATTTGCAACTGATAAAAGCAGTAGTTGGTTGTTGAAAATTGAGCTTTAACGATATAACAAGGTAAACATACTGAGACAACACCGACAAAAGCATGCCATTTATAATATATTCAGTGATTTTTCAATAAAACCTTTGACAAACAAGGTTTCTTTTCTGATGAGGCTCTATATTTGCATGTGGGTAGCAAGCAAGAGAAGGATTGGACAAGAAGGATAGGGAATGATCGACATCTGATATGCATTGAGGATCCCTTTGAGACCTCCCATGATCTGGGCCGAGTTGTTGACAAACACAGTATTCGAGTCCTGAGAGAGGAATTCGAGCGTGCTGCTGAGATCCTGCAGTATGATCCCAACCCTTGTGGTTCACTTTTCGATCGATATATCCCCAGTTGAGTAAGTGCTATGTTGCTTGTGCTTGGTTATTCTGCATGTATTGTAAAAGCTTCTAGTTAGGAGAAGGGGGGGGGGGGGTGTTGTTTCCTAGCTTGTATAGCGGCCTTGCTTTTTCCTCTTTATTTGGGTAATAATTTTGGGTAATGTATCAAGGGAATGTAGGGCATAGCTCAGGCTCTCTCCAATCCATAAAAAGTGGTTGGGTCTTGGGTCTCCATAGTCTAATCCCTAAGCTTTGTTTTCGAGTTCCCTGTAATTCAAGCTGTCATATTTCTTCCTTTATGCAATGGTGTTTTATCAAAAAGCTTGTATTGTACTCTCAACAGTATATACTCTCACGTAACACATTAGTATTAAAAAATAGAATAAATAACAAATAAATCCCAAGAAAATATATTTAATGATCTCATCGTGACACACTCTCTCTCTGCTGTCATAATGGCAATGTTGGCTAAAGTCGTCTTCTAGTTTGTCATACTCATGTCATGCATTGAAACTCATGCATGCAAATAAGTGAAGATGGCCTCCTGAATTGCTCGTAATGTGCCACATCGCCTTGCTATTTCGTTATGTGTCAATCCACCGCACACCATACCAATGTAACACTACCTCTATAACTTGTCCCTCCAATTCAAAGTGGTAATCTCATTTCTTAACACCAAATAATCCCTACAAAACAAAATGCCCCTGCCAAAACCAACACCTTTCATAGCACTTTTCGTCACTCTCTCTCTCCAAATTGTGCCACCAGCATCATCATCAACGCAGCAGAAGAAATGGGATTCCGGTGCTTTGTGCATGAATTGTACCATATGCCAATACCCTTGTCAGGCCCAACAACCGCCACCGCCACCGCGGCCGATCATTTATGCATCTCCACCACCACCAGCGTCTTCCCAAGGGGCCGGTGGCTGCCCTCCAGGAAGCGTTCCGTGTTGTCAGTACCCAACTGCAACTGCTCCTCCCATGGCATGGCCTTACGGGCAAAATGTCCCTCCTAGTCCTTATACCTATGTGCCTTACAATAATTTCTCTGCTTGTGCACAAACCGTGAATTTGTTTGGGCAACCATATTCTCTTTCTGTTTTTAATTTTTTCTTGTACTTCATTCTCAGTTTGTTTTAGTTTTTGTTGGGTCTAACTTGGATAACTCGTGGGATAATTGGTATATTGTCATATTTATATTTATAATATATATGTGTGTGTTGTGGACTCTTGTAACACTGTCATTAATTTATCCAACTGTCATTAATTTAGATAGCCCTGTCGAATATAACAATCCGAACTTCCGAACATAATTAACTTTTGAAGTTTTTCAATGCTTGTTGGCCCCAAATTAATTGACTAATATCGTCAAATAACTAATTTTAATTTTGAATGTTTTGTTAATAAACTCTATAAAGAAACCTTTAAATATTAAAAACTAATTTACAAACAATGAAAACCATGAATTTTTTTCAAAAAAGTTAGCCCAACAAATAGCTAATTTTCAAATTAAATTGATGGAGAGCAGAGCATCTATCATATACATATACATGGGAGTATATATTTTTAAAGATGAAATCAATAAAAATATATTAAAATAGTTTATATAATAATTATAAATATACAAATATACCATCATCCCTTTGTGAATTATGATTGATGAATCTGAACAATTCATAATGAGTTCATAGTTGTTGATGGTGAGCATGTCCACGATGCAACTGGATGAACTCCATGACAGAGGATAACACCCCATGGAGCCCACCGGGCCCAGTAGTATCCACAACGAGCCTAGTTACCTCACCCACATCATACTCCGTACATCCATCATACCCTTCCAAGAGACGCTGAAGATCTTGCCACGTCGCCGGCTTATGCCCTCTTCCCTGCTCCTCCGCTCGGCGCTCGAGGCGGCGGCGCCACTCGGCGAAGTCGGACGGGCGGCATTCGACGATGAGGACACGGTGGTTCCCGGCGAAGGTGAGGATGCGGTCGAGGTGCCGGCGGCGGGAGAGAGGGGAGTCGAGGACGACGGAGAGGCCGAGGCGAATCTGCGTGGCGGCGATGCGCCAGAGGGCGTCGTAGGAGAGGTCGTTGAGGGCGGCGGAGGTAGCGGAGGAGAAAGAAAGAGTGGCGTCGCGGATGTCGTCTTTGTCTAGGAGAGGGCAGCGAAGAGAGGTGGCTATGGCTTCTGCTATGGTGGATTTCCCTGTGCCTGGGTGCCCCTTCATCGCTACTATTACTGGTTCGAGTCTCTCGTCTCTCTCCATCCCCCCCCCCCCTCTCTCCCTTCTGTGATCAGAATAGGTGTGGATAGAAATTAACGGTATGACTCATCAATAATGGGGACAAAAAAAAATTCGAATGGTGCCAAAAGAAATACCATCATACTTCAAAAAATGCTGGACAGTGCTAAAAGAAAGTGAGGCTTGTTGAAAGAAATTGAAAATATTAGCAGTTAATTTGCATAAAAATCAACTAATCTACTGGGAAATTGTTAAACGACACCAAAAGAACTATCAACACTGAATACAACAACCGCCAGTATGGGCCCAGCTTTTTCGCAAAATTTAGACAGATTCAGATTTAGGTAGCCTTACCCTTACACAAAATTATTGCACGTAAACTACCAACAATGAATGAATTTGAACTTTTCTTGTAAATGTTAAAATGTGTTAGAAGAAACCAACACAAATGGAATTATGCAAGCTGACATAGTTAAAACATATTAAGTTCATAGACGCTAGAATATTATTGAAATGCATTGGATATGTATAGTATAGTATGCCAATTGAAAGTTCACGTTTTTTAAGAGCAATCGTACAGAAGAATGCACACAACCTGCACTGTACTGTAGTTTTTCATGATCAGCAATTATCACTGTGAAACAAATAGACAATACATTGATTAATTACATAAATCATTCGTCAATGAACAACCGCAGATGTTATTCTGTCTTCGTCTGTCTGCCTCACTAGTTGTGCAGCCGGAAGTAATTGAGAATCGACTTGCCATCCAGCTCCTTCGTAAAGAACTTTGTGATATACTCCGAGTACGTAAATTGCCTGTAACTTGCAGGCTTCTCTGTAGACACTAACTCGGGCAAAGGCCCATACAAGTTTTCCCTGATGCTTGGGTTGAAGAAGACTGCAATTGAGACTCGTGGTTCTTGATAAGAGTTCGCAAGTACGCGATGTTCTGCACTTGTGTATTGATCATTAGATATCATCTGACATGAACCAGAAACAATGAGGTTGAGATGATCCCCGAGAAACAGACAACAGGAAGATTTCAGATCAATAGGATCAAGATTCCAAAATTCCCTGAGAAGATTTCAGACTAGCCACTAAGGGGTTACTAGGGAGTAAGGGAGGCTAAGGGGAGCAATGATCGAGGCACAGCCACTGTGCCATTGTGGCAGAGGCCTTGACTTGGTGGGCATGCCATGGCATTGCACTTGACCCTGTTGGCATGTTACAGTCTACAACCTAATTTCTGAGAGTGAGGACTGATTAAACATTTGGATATAAGCGAAGATAGCATGTATATGTAATATGCGTAAGGAGCAAGACTTGAATACCTGAAGCAAGTTGCCAATATTGATGACAAGGGCACCATGAACCGGTTTCACCTCAACCCATTTGTGATGATGTTTAACTTGCAGTCCTCCTGCTTGGTCTTGCAGCAACACTGTTAGAAGCCCCGGATCTGAGTGGCACCCTATCCCAAGAGTCTTGTCGGGTTCCGGACAATAAGGATAATAGTGGGCAACCATAAGTCTCCCTTCTGAACACGACATATCCTTCACCTTACTTGCATCGACCCCCAATCCTTGGGACAACAGTGCTAAGAGTCGCTCCCCAAGCTGTCTCACCTCCCTATCCCATTCAATCACCTCATCTCTACCAAAACCAAGAATCCCAGCATTAGTAATTCTAGAACAATAGGTAGGAATCTAGTCAACAAAAGTTGTGCATTTCATTAGTGAAGCTTAGCCTATGAGTATCATCAAAATTGCCCGGATTACTAGGGTTGTGTGTAATTAAGAGTAACATTCCTAGTTAATTCACAAAGTAGATCTATTAACCACCACCATCACCACCACCACTACTGACAGTAGTGGTGATAGTGTGGTGGGATTTGTTAAGGTTAATATATGTATTGCTTTATCAATAGTGGTAGGCTAGTAGCGACTTAACAAAGGTTGTTTCCAAAGGAGTGAAAGGACCACTAGAGTGGACATACAATATCTTAACAAAACAAACACAAGTTGGTTCAAGTGGTTTGACATCTGTTCCCTTTAATTAAGCAATGTCTCCTGTTCGAGACTTGCGATTACATAAAATCTCTGATGGGAGAGTTTTATCCATCATTGGACCAGCACTAACTCGACTCAACGACTTTAGTATTTTTAACAAATTTTAATAGTTGTAGGCTAGTAGCTATTCTTTTTTTCATCCTCCCCAATTTTGCTTCAAAAAAATAAAGTTTTATAACTTGTTATTGTAATTTCAAAAATTCCCTCGCAAATTTTAATTACTCATACAAATTCCACAGCGAATATTACTATATAGGGCTCTTGCCTATAAATTTAAGAACTCTGGAATTTTTTAACATTTCTACTACAAAAACTAATATTCTCTATAGATTAATGAGTAGATCCTACCAAACTAAGAGCAAAAGATTAAAATTTCCCACCAAAAAAAAAATCACATTTGTGACATAGTGCCTAGTATTTGCATCAAACTATACAGTACACATGGGGCCATGGACAGTTATTCACAATATAAAAACTTAAAAATTCAGCGGCAAATTAAACAGAAATTCAAATCCAATTCAATTTCCCAGTTCTATCATCTCACCTGCAAGAATCGGGAATGGTGGGTGGGTCAACGGGGTTAGGGCTGAGCCGAATTTGCAGGGTGTCTCTCCAGGTGGCGGCTTTCGATAGGAACAAATCGACATTAGAGAAGAACGACACGCCGGGAGCTCGCTGGTAATAGCCCCTCTTCTCCGGCGCCGGCAGCTCATGAAAATCCCTAACGCCGGCAATGAGCCGGTCGAGGAGAGATACTGGGACTCCATGGTTGACCACCTGGAAGAACCCGAATTTCGCCGCTGCGTCCCTGATCCGACCCGCCAGATCGGCTTCCGGTTCGGAGAGGTCGATCATGGGAATCGGATCCTCGTTGGGGTCGGATTCGGGGAGGGAATGGGGTTCGGGTGGGTGGTGGAAGATCCGGGGGATTTGGGTTATGCCTGAGTCAACCAGGCCTTTGACTCCGAGTTTGGTATCTTCGAATTCTTGGAGCTCTTTCCGGCGGTCGTACTCCTCCGGTTCGGTGGTGGTGTCAATGGTTGTGGTTGCTGACCCCATTTGGATAGTTGCGATTTTCTCTATGCTATTTTTCTTCAGAAAAGTGGATAATGGGATTATGAAAAGGAAGGAACCACGGTAGTTGGTATTTTCTTCTTTAATTTAGCTATAAGTAAGCATTCTAGGCAAGAATTTCTTAGAAAAATAATTTTTTAAAAAGGGCTTGCTGTTTGACCCACTTCACATTGTATATGTGTTCATAAGAGCACATCCAACGAGGACGCGTGAGTCAAAAAATGCCCTCGGGGCAAGCTCGAGCTGCTTGTGGCAGTGTAGTAGCCGGCTTGCCCCTCAAGGCTCACGAGTTGGCTCATTCAGGTGAGCAGCTCGAGCAGCCACTTCCCATGCTTTTTTCTTTTTTTTAACTTCAGTTTTGATTTTTCTTTTTTTTTAGGAAAATTGTTGGAGTGGGTGATTTTATTTGGGATCTATAGGTATTGTTTTATTTGGTGAGCCAAAATGGTGAGTCTTACATCGGAGAGAGTGAGAATTATAAGCTAAAAAGTTGGAGAAAATTGATGTGACAGTAGTAGGCCCCATTGGTGAGCCAAAAAATTGGCTCACCATTGGTTATGCTTTAAGTACATTCATTCACACACATAAGAAGGAAATTTTTTTTAAAAAAAAATCCCCGAAAAAACCCCTTAAAGCACATACCGCCGTGGATTCCAATCTCTGTACCCGGCCCAAAATGGGGTACAAACTAAACAAAATCCATTATTAATTACCAAGTTCTCTTCCTAATAAGAAGAATATTTTTGGAAATTGTTCTCCTCATCAATCATCATATACCAAATATTGAAAATCTATTTACAATAAGAAAAAGATAAACAGAAAAAGGAAACTAATTAGCACCGCGAAAAACAGGAAAAGGTGACTAAATAGCAGCGAACCAAGAATCGGCTAGGATTATCTCTGACTCTATATAAGCTGCTTTGGCCCTCGAAGAATCATTTAAGCAAGTCTGATTCCATCCTTAAGAGAATCATTGTAAGGGTTTAAGAAAACCAACTTGAAAGAGAGTCACAAGAATTGCTCCAATGGCTTACTACTAATCGTGTATGGCTAACATTGTTCACCATGCTGATACTAATCCTAGGCCTGAATCGAGGCTCGTTGGTCATGGGGTCGGCTCTATTGCCTGTGCATTGCACATTCAATGTCGAGAATGCACTGAGCAAAGATGCCTTTGATGTGCACTGCAGTTCCTACACCAAGGAAGGTGATCTGGGGGTCGCGCATGTCCGCTGCATGGGAACTACGTGCATCGATTCAAGACAGGGTTGATGACGACCATGAATTATGCCTGTACCCTCACCATCCCGGGTGATGGAGCGTTCAAGGCTCTGCAAGTCTTCGCTGATGCACAGAACTGACAGAAGTTCGTTGACAAGCAATGTGGGGGAAGACACTGCTTTTGGAAGGTGCAAGATGATGGCATCTACTTGTATCAGATCCATCAGGGTCAGTACATCAAGAGGTATGCCTGGGATCATGTCTAGAAATCTTGGCTACCACAGTTGGCCTGGGTTTTTCTAGGCTTTAACTTCTTGCACAGTTCGTCGTCCCTTTCTTTTCCTTTTTTCCCTCCTTCTGGGATGGGATTAGGATGAAGGCAACGTCGGAAACATGCTTGCAATGTCAGATCTTGGAAGAAACTAATTACGAGTGCCTTTTTTTTTTTTTTTTGAATGGTAATGCAATTCCTTTCGCCTACAATTCTCAAATCATACCATTAGTCTTTTACTCTTGCAATGTATAACATCATAAGTGAATATAAATCTTCAAGGCTCTTTCTCTTATTGTAAAGCTTGTTTCACCTCCTTTGTGAACATACGGATATGCTGCTTTTGACGTCGTCAATACCGAATACTTCTGTTTCTACTCATGGATGTTTTCTTTTCGGTTCAGTCGTCCTGAAAGGGAATGAATCATAAAATTGTGAAAAGGAAGAAGGACACTTTTATCCACTCTAATTTGGCTTCAGGATTTCAGGACGGGCAAAAGAACGACAAACAAGGGTTTGTTGCTTGACCTACGTTAGTGCTCACCATGTACGTTCGTGTACTCATTCATGTACAGATTACCACAGACGATTTATTTGGGTAAGATCGTATCATTTTAACTAGTTTATATGACGCGCAGCAGGCAAGTACCTGTGTATGCATTCCCAGAACCAATCATACAGAAGTACGTACATGTACAAGTTCAACTGTAGCTCTCACATGGTGAACTACATGATCGCATGCCAAATCGTTGAATCACATGTAACTCAGCCTATGTATGTCACTCATTCTGTAGGCTGTAATAATTAGGCAAGGACTTGCCATCTAGCTCCTTTTTGAAGAACCTTGTGATATAGTCCGAGTATGTAAATTGCCTATAAACAGCAGGCTTCTCTGCTGATACCAACTCAGGCAAGGGCCCATACAAGTTGTCTCTGAGGCTTGGGTTGAAGAAGACTCCCACTGAGACTCGTGGTTCATGATGACAGTTAGCAACTACCCGATGTTCCACACTCGTGTATTGATCATTAGATATAATCTGAAATGAAACAGGGGCAATGAGTTGGACATGACCAAAAACACTACCACAAAGATCAGATTGTAGATTCAATGGAGTCAGGATCACTACTAGTACGGAGACCTTTACCTCATTCAGCTAAAAATTGTAAATAGTAGTTAAAACAAGGAATTACTACACTGCAAATCAGACAAGTGACAAGGATATATTCTCTTCAGGTTAAAATATCTGAATTCCTCTGCATCTGTCCATATTCATGCAGATTTATGATACAGTCATGCCCCGACGAATGCAATTCCATTGCAATTCATGAAGATCTTAGAAAATCGTTGGTTCATTTGAATGTATCTGTCAAATAACATATATGTGCAGATAAGCCTCGTGTTTGGAAGTCCTAACATACCTGAAGCAAGTCACCAATGTTGATGACAAGGGCACCATGAATTGATTTCACGTTGACCCATTTGCCATCATGTTTAACTTGTAACCCACCTACTTGATCTTGCAGCAGCACCGTCACAAGCCCAGGATCCGTATGGCAAGCGATCCCGACTGTTTTCTCTGGCTCTGGACAATAAGGATAATAATGGCCAACCATAACTCTCCCTTCTGAACATGACATCTCCTTCAACCTGTTTGCATGAACTCCCAATCCCTGACACAGCAGAGCCAAAAGTCGCTCCCCCAGCTGTTTTACTTCCTTATCCCATTCAATCACTTCATCCCTACCAAAACAGATAATTGGATTATCATCAGTTTCAACCAACTATCGTTGTGTATTCCAGCCAGAGAAACTTAGCCATTGAGTGTGCCCTCCAAATTGTGAATTGTCCACATATCTAGCTAGGTTAGTAACCCACTGTTGACTAATACACCTATATAGTCAATGAACAACATAATATGCAACCACCGCATCATAGTTGCAAGGGCTTTGCAGCCGAAGGAGCGGCCACTAAGTTTGCCTCAGGAACACAGAACAATGTTCCCATTCGGGACAATTTTTACATCAGTAAGATTGGATTTGAATAAAGCAAAATACCTCAGTAAACCATCATCGCCGCCTTTTGATATGTAATAAGCATTCAACACTTTTTTATCTATTTCATCTTAAACTAGGAGGATTGCATTTTCCTAATTGCGAAATACACATAGAAATTTTAACTTCACCACAGTACAGAACCTTACAAAATATAAATTTAACTAGCTATCCAACAATCAAACAGAGCATCTAATTTATGATATCAACCCTGAATTTCAATCATTCCTGTCAAAATTTGCATCGGAAATTATCAAATAGCAGTGGATTCTACATATGTCCGAAGGTTAAAATACGCGAAAAGCACTTCAAATTGTTGATTAATCGCCATAGATGGCGTAGAACTGCAAAATTCCCATACAAAGTTGAAAACTTCACCACAGTACATAACCTTATTTAAAAAAATTCAGCCATAAATCAAGACCAGCTATCCAGCAATCAAACAGAATCCAGTTTTCAATTTCACTAATTAATTTCAATCACATTCGTCAAATTCGTCTATGAAATCATCAATAATCACAAGTTTTAGACTCGAAATTTCTTAATTCTCACCTGCAAATAGAAGGAATGGCATCGAGATCAGCCAAAGTAGGGCCAAGTCGAATTTGAAGCGTATCTCTCCAACTCGCAGCTTTGGAGACGAACAAATCAACGTTGGAGAAGAAACTGGCGCCGGTGGACACATCCCGCCGGTAATGAGCCATCTTCTCCGGCGCCGGAAGCTCATGAAAACCCCTAATGGCCTTAACCAGGCGGTCCAGGAGAGAGACTGGAACTCCATGGTTAACCACCTGGAAAAAACCGAACCTCGCCGCCGCAGCCCGGACCCGATCCACCACCTCTGATTCTGGACCCGATAAATCGATCACGGGAATCGGGTCCTCGTCCGGGTCGGACTCGGGGAGCGAATCGGGTGGGTGGTGGAAGATGGCGGGTAACCGGTGTATGCCCGAGTCAACCAGGCCCTTGACTCCGACTTTGGTGTTCTCGAACTCCTCAACCTCTTTGCGGCGGTCGTAAGGTGAAGCCGCGGCGCTAATGATTGTTGCAGTCATTTGCAGCTTGCGATGATTTTCTCTCTCCTGAATTTTACTTCAATTTTTTTTATTTTTTTTTGGTGATTTGGTTTGATCTTCTTTGGGTTACGATTCAAGACCATAATTATAATCAATTTAAGGCCACGTGTATTTTTCTAATGGTTTCTTCTTTTTTCTTACTCAACCTTGATAACACCGGTTTAATTTGACTTTTGTTTTGGTACAGTCCTAATTTAATAATAAATAGATTTAAAATACTTATAAAATAAAGATATGAATTATATCAATAATTTGAAAGTTGAATTCCTCTTTTTTTTCAAAGCCTATGTCATACATTCGAGTGTATGCACTCTCATGTAATACATAAACAATTATATATTGAAATATAGAATATACTATATATGATAAATACACCCCACCCAAGAAACACATGTAAAATAAATCTGGGAGTATGTGCTCATGGGTGTATATAATAATTTGCCCGTATTTTGACACTTTGTAAATATAAATATTTCTAGTAATTATTTTTGGCAAAATCATCAAATTAAAATATAGAGTATTAATTAACATTTATCAATTATTTGCAAACTATTTTAAATTGGTTATCAAAAAAGGAAAATTATTTCAAATTAGCACTTTTAAAGCGTCATATTTTATTTTATTATTCTTTTCTTAAATTGACACTGATAAGAAATAACACACACACACACACACACACACACACACACACACACACACATATATATATATGAGTGAGATCGAATGGTGGAGTCGTGACACATGTCATCTTAAGCATTTATTAATTTTTTATTTGAAAATAAAAATTAAAATAATATGTAATTTAAAGTCATCATAATGAAGAGTGTTTTTTCAACTACTTTTATATATGAGTAGAAAAGGTAAATAAATTACTGATACATTAATAGTATTATTTCTAAAAATTTAAATTATAATATTTAGTATAAGATCTCTAAAAATATTTAACTAAAATTTTAAAACTACCCATATGTAACACGGAACTAAAGGCTAGTACTATACAAGTCGTGACTAATTTGACAAGCTTTATGAGGAGGAGGTCAATTTTATTTCATTTTTTTTGAAGGTGACATATGATAAAGACTTCCAAACTGTGGGTGCCAAAATTTAAATGGAACTCTTGGCAATTGTTACTAGAATGTAGAGTAGACAAGCAAAAGAATAGTAGGAAAGAGAGTGGATCCAACCAGAAGTTTGACTAATCAAACTCCAATTATCTGTAAAAGGCCAACAATTAGGTCATCAAATGCTTTAGTGACTCATCAGTTGTCGTGTCCTATTCACCTCCCAAAGAAAACATGCACACGCAAAATAAACTATCCTTTCTAAATTTTCGTGTAGTTTACGTTAGTCAGATATAGATCAGTTTAAATAATTTAATATTATTTTTTCAAATAAAATTTTAAATTTAAGTACTGTGATCGGAGAAAATATATGATGGAAGATAATAAAAAATTTATTCTTTAAAAAAAGTATTGTAATTTGATTTACTTTGATTAAATTATGTGTCACATCTTGATAAATCAACTCCTTTTTTCTAACCTATCTGTATTTGCACAAATTAAAGGAGTAGATGAGTAATGATAAAAGTCATATCAAGAACTGCTCTGTATAGGATAAATCAATTTATTATACGATTTACAATCATCAAATTGTAACTATAAATGTTAAAATTCTATTAGCCATTCTTAAGAAGTGATCGAGAATGCTGACATTTATGGGATAAAATAATAAATCAACGACTATTTCTTGAATTCAAATTATTGGCTTCCACCACCACCAGAGTTCAGGTTATTATCTTTCAAAAACTTTGTAAAATAAGTTTTATTAGTTTGAAAATTTACACACAATATAATCATTTCGAGTTGGGGGAAGAACCTCGTTTCTTTTTCTAAAGAAAATTCAAATAGTCGTAGCAGAATTTTTTTTATCCTAAAATCAAAATGATTTTTATGTTTTTCATTAATAATAGCATTTCAATATCTACTTTGTTTCTTTTTGAAAATTTTTCTGTAATTTCTCTCCCTCTAGATTTCATACAAAACTTGCACAAAGCGGAACTTTTGATAGATGAATACGCACACCTTACCCTTCAACAAAGAGGTGGTCTTGTGGGATTTAACCCACCTTCCAACAAAGGAAATTTTAAGGTACAGAGCTTCATTGTCAACTAGTAGTTATCATGAACACTCGATACTCAGATAAGATCTTACGACCGAATTGGTTACTTTCACATTTGGTCATATTTGTCCTAAAAAATTACATAAACATAAGAGTTTCGATTAACTAGTTGTATGAATTGCTATATTTTTTTCATCCTTATTTGACATCTGATCTATTTATGCATGTCTTCTAATTTTTGTCGTGAATATTGATTTTTGCACCTGCTAGATTAATACCTATAGTGAGGACCAATATTAACTTGTTTCGTTTTTAGTTGCTTTTCCTAGTAAATCTTGTTCGAAATTCTTAGGTAGTAATGTTCTCTGTTGAGCATCTATATCACACATACGCGCGCACACTCACACATATATGCACACACATATTTGCTTTCCTTGAAACCGAGAAGTTGTGGTGGTGTAGCCTTTTTTCAAGGTTGGGATGTGCATCTTCAAGTTCAAGGGATGTGCTCATATGCACTGTAAGGGCCAAATTCCCATATAAAAAATAAGGCATAAATCAGGTTTTGGACTCGGTTTCACAGTAAAATATAATCCAAACAAACAAAATGAATTAAGAAATTTCTACAAATCAATTTGGAACTGTTCAAAGAATTACAGCACCATCCAGGCTTCGCATCCCAGAACTAAGACTCCAGCTCTAACGTCCACATTAGAGATCAGCACTGTCACCAAGCAGGAAACACGACATGCTCTAGGGCATCTTGCCTTATGGATTATAGGCACATTAAACCTCCAAGACTTTGTACCATGCGTGGAATAGGGGGAAGGTATAGACTGAATTACACAAAAGAATAAACAATGTGGGAAACAGAGAAAGATGTACGCAATCTTACAAAAATCCTAGTGAGCTGATCTGCTGATGCCTCTTCTCGCGCCAGAAAACCTCACCATGCCCTGTCCAACAGGAAGCAAAAACTTCTCCATTTATCTAGGCTGATATGCACGATAACAGAGTAAAACAAATGGCCTCTCTGTTGGGAATCCACACCATTCTGCTTTCTTCACACTCTAAGGTTACAACTCCGAAGATAGGGATGGTCGTGCTTGATGTACTTCGTCCAGTAAGGGCGGTACTTAGTCATGGCAATTTCCAACCACGGCTTCATGTTCCCATTGTAATGTATGACAGCTGCTTTTTCTATATCTGTCTTATTGATGCTCGGATTGTAACCCAAACCAAGGACATGCCACGATTTGGCAAGTGGATGTGTCAGCCCATAAAAGGTAATGAGCCCTGGAGGCAATGTCCCAAGCTTCCAAAGTGTCCTATCTTCATTCTGCACATCTTGCATTAAGATCAATATTACTATATGAATATTATGAAGAATCAGCCATGTTAAAAGATGCAACAACAGTAGTAAAACCCAGCATAGATGCCACTTTAAGCCAAGTGTGGGGGATCACAATGTAAAGTGACAAGCGAGCGGTGGTTTTTGAGAGAACACAACAAACGACATGAATAATTGAAATGGAATATAACCACATTTAGATTTACAGCAGGCAATTTATAGGTATTAACATGAGTATCACATTTCACCATCACTCAGTACCAAACAGACGGAGACGTGGGAAAGAACGCAGCAAAAGGTGCAAAATGAAAAGAACTCACCATGCTCTGCCATTTGTGGTATATCCCTGTAATATCCCTCTTTTTCCACTCCTTAAGATCAAATATATTCATGCCGTATGCCCATCCACAAGCACTGGGGTCAAAGTTTCTGGATATGTGTGGGTTGGAGAAGTTCAAATACTTGTCAAATCGGTGAAAGCTCTCCCCACAGGTTTCCACGGCACCATTGACTTTTCCATGAAGATCCACCGACCACAATGGCGTTAAGTCCTTCTGCACAACAATGTCATCATCCAGAAACAAAATCTTATCTAATTTCGGGTAGATTTGAGGAAGATAGAACCTCAGGTGGTTCAGCATTGACAGGTACTTTGGGTTCCTGTACTTCAGACTGGATGCCCCAGATGAGAAAGTGGTTGGATGATCTGCTTTGAAATAATATGCCTTCATGGCAGCAGTCTCAAGCTGACGCAGAACTGGACAGTATGATGAGTTTAGCCACTTGAATTCATCAACATTTTCAACATGGATTGTGGCTTTCCCAGGAGGGTTCAAAAGAAACCACATGTTCATCGCACCAAAATTGAGTTTGTCAGTTACAAGATGAAACACATGCTTTTCAGGTTCCTGCAATGTATCCAAAGGCATACTGTCAATCACGTGCTAAAGATTAAATACCCCCCTTTTCGGATTACACTCATACACGTTCATTAATTCCACACTGCTAGAGCATGGAATCCTAGAAGTCCAAAACCAAAACCATAATCCAATAGTCTCACCTAGGCAGGTAAGGAGGGGGTTAGATGAAGCAGCTTTACAAAAGCATATGCAAGGAGGGGGTCGGATGAAGCAGCTTTAAAAAGCATATGCAAGAGCATGGTTCCCTTGGACCCCAGATTAAAACCACTGAATTTACACTCTCACAGCCATATGAAGGCAGAGAAAAATTTAGAGAAGTATACTGCTTTAGTCCACTACTCCATAAGCCAAACCCAAAAATAGCCAAAATTGGTTTTCCAACCATAAAGGCACAAATTGAGTCCCTGTTTGGTTCAGCGTATTTTGAGCTCGAATAGGGGAATGGAATCATAAGATATGGGTTTAAGTCTCTCTCACCCCTTAGGTTTATATAAACCCACATGTTTCTCACTTTTTACCTAGACTAGATTGAATTCATTCCCAAGATGGATCAACCAAATGGAACCAAGAATAATAAACCACCCCCATACACTCTGGTTTCAATCCTTATACCATTCAATTCAGTTTCATTAAACCATCCGAGGGGTGAACATAGCATGCAAGCCCACAAGAAGCAGCTTCCAATCTCCAAATCTTAATAGAATGCAGCATCAAATTACTGCACCAATAGCATTACAGCACGAATAGAAAAAATTTCCCAATAAATCAGTTAGAAGCATATTAACACAAGACCCATTACAAATTACTCCTGACAAGATTAGCCACCCAACCCAACCATTGAATCAGGCAACCAATCCTGCAAATATGCTGGACGGCCTTTTCTATGTAAGCAGTCAGCACATCTCAAAAGAGGTAATTACATCCCTCCCATACTTATAAAAATAACCAGTAAATAGATAAACAAACCACCATTCTTGTCTAGAATAAATCCGTAAAAGATTTACATATTCTGAAACCCAACTTCTGTTGGATCCACACTGAGAAGATGCTGTCATTGAAACAAACAACCAAATAAAACAAAGCCCAGACCCAACAACAGCTTGCACAGACCGGAGTTGCTGGTTGGCACTTCATTCCCCGGCACTTTCTCACTCATAATACCCAGAAGCAGCAACACTCCCTACACCAAGCCCAACCCGTTCCAACCCCAGGGCACTATGACTCTATCCAAAAATCCCACAGCTCACCCCCAGAGTCCGCCCAGTGCCCAGCCTTTGCAAGCCCAGCTTTTCCCTCATTCTCCATCCCATGTTCCCCTCCCAAAACCTTAACTTCTACTCCATCTACCCTACGGTCCCTACCAACTACCAAGAATCACCTCTATCCAGCAACAGTGAGCCTTTCCAGGGCGCAACAATACCTTATTTCTCTTATTGTTTCTCACAATCATCATGGTCAGAAAAGGGATCCAAATTCAAAACCTTTTCTGTTTTCTCTCTCCTCTTTCCTTGTCTTTTCCCATTTAAGTCTTTTAGAATTAAATGATAATGGAAAGGTTTTGGAGCCAGCTCATTGCCAGCAGTGAGATTGCCATTTGCCAGCAGCTGAGACATTGGGATGGTTGGGAGGGTCACGCAGGGGGCAGCAACATTGAGAGGAAGAAGCGTATTGGAGGAATATCATCAGTAGTCTCGTGTTGTTAGGGCAGCAGGTCATTTTAGGATAGTAGCCTATGAGTAGGTAAGACATCCCCCCCCCCCCCAACAAACAGGAAAAAAACCCAAAAAAGGAAAAAAGAAAGGAAAAGAAAAGAAAGTCCTCCAGGTAAGCCTTTTACAAAATTCTTTCCCCCCTGGTCGATATAAACAACTATAGTATGTCGAAACGAGGAGTTAGTACTTGACTAATACGCTCTCGACTAGGCCTGGAACAACAGATTAAGGCATTTAGCTGCTGGTACAGATTCGCCCCAGAGGAGGAGATATGGTTTCCATTCAGAAACTATACCTGCCACTGAAAACCTGAGCACAGCACAAGCACACGCACATTGAGTACTTGAAGAGTATCCGAAGAAATAGCTTGCAACCTCACCTTAGCATGCATGATAGTGGAGTTCACAACAACGGACGCAGCAAGGACATTGTCAGAAAAAAGAGCATAATGGTAAAGACTTGGATTTTCCAAATTCTCCTGCTTAGGGAACTTTCTCTTCTCCAGCGGAAGAAGGTAGTAATCTATGGTCAGCTTCATAGCTAAACAATGGATACCATTTGGAATAGTTTTTGCTGCCAATTGACTCAGAAATGTGCTCTGTTTTTTCAGACCCCTCACTTGCTCCTCAGCAGATTGAAGCATAGCTCTCAGTTTTCCAGTTACCAGCTTGCAGTCATACAGTTGCTCCTTCGCTTTTGAAAGAACTTGGCCCATAGCTTTAATTTTCTCTTGTGCGCTGAAATTGATGACAAATTCATAAAAAGTTGATCCATAGCTTGAAAGGGGAATCAAGAAGATACAGAGTCAAGTAAAAACACTACATTTACAGCAATTTTTACCTTTTAGGAAGATCAGCATCAGCAGTCACATCTCCTAAAGCACGCTGGGTCTCTTTCAGCTGACTCTGAAGTTCTTGAAGCAAGTCAAGCTTATTCTTCATCTTAGCAAGACTTATATATACTCTTGCCATGATTATTTGATCCCGTATCAAACGTATAGTGGAATCAGTGTTGTCATTTTCATGTTCTTTCCTCCAAATATTATATTTCCCCAAAACTGCAGAGTCAACTGATTTTGAACGCTGAATTGCGCCATTTTCGAGCTTCATGATAGCTTCATCATCCTGCTTTGTCAGATCCGCAGCACGTTTCTCACGTCTGTTCTCTCTCAGCCGCTGCATGCAGGCCAAAAAATTTACAATTAGACAACCAAAACTACGGAACCAAAAAATCCAGAGGTCAGTGTCCACAAATTGGGGCAAATAAGCAAATCAAGGATCAAATTACCCTTCGAATTTGCACTGTTGGTGACTCTGGTACACCTGGGTGATCATCCACTGCATACAGAGCAACCAGTTAATTTATCAGTCACCTAAAAGCAACAAGATCAAAATGAGTACTGTGGATAACAACCTGAAAAAGAATCTTTTTTGCTCTTCAACCGATCCTGTTTGAAGTTTTTCACTTTTTGCTTTACCTTCAGACAAAGAATGAAAGAATGTGTGAAGGTAAACTCGCCATCAATCTAAAATTCACAGCAAAATTGCCACCAATGAAAACCGGAGAACATATATACCAACCTCAAAAGAAGTGTCATCAACATTCTCTTGGCCAACAACCATCCATGATGCAGAAACATTGTTTCTTTTAAAAGAATCAAGACTCAGTTGCCCAGAATTCTTCACATTGGTTACAATGACATCAATGTCCTGCAAATCACAAGAACATAAAATAACATAAAAATAAACATAAAAATAACACATGACTTCTGAATCAAGTGATCATGCCATCCTTGGAATTATTATCCCAGCAGATTTCGCATGGATGCCAAAAAGAGCAAAAAGGAAACTTCAACTCTAGATTTTAGCAGAGCAGTGCATCAAATGCTATGCCAGTGAAACTTCAGAATTGTTAAATTGAGAAAACCCCAAAATTGAAAGCAGCAAAAATCATTATTTAACGGACATTAAGTACCGGCCAAAACCCAACAACAAAAAAAAAAGCCTTGCCTCTTTTGAGAAAAAAGATTTCAAATGCTGCGACGCCATCTTCTCCCTCCAATCTACAATCTGCATTAATCAGTCAAATACCTTAATGATTTACCAAAAAGGTGCAAAGCTGCATCTGCAATAGCTCGTCACAGAGTAATAAATATATAAAGCTACCTGTCCCACTGAACCAGATGATCTTTCAGACCACTCTGCAATAAGAGACAAATAGTTACATTCAAAACATAATTAGCAGTGATCTTGACAATGTAAGGATCGTAGGTGCACAATAGATAAAATGCAACCCTATAGAAACATCAAATATGAATCAATTCCTTCAGTGGCAGCCATATCCTCCTTTAAAATATAAAAAAAAAATGCATTTCTCCCTATAGAAGCATTGCAACATGGCAGAGATCCTCTGTCTCCCATCCCTTGCCAAATATGATTTCCTATAATTAACTTCTGCATACTAGTTAATGGTGTGGCATCCTTCAAGAATGCCAGTGCATTGAAAGATGTCAAGTTAGACCAACTCATCCCTGGATACCTCTGTAGCCCACTGTCCTCTTCTTTCCCTGGATGGTAATCATGCTCATCCTCACAGCTGCAGCACTCAGTTGTGTTGCACTGGCATACCTGAAGAATCGGAGCAAATTCACACCTTATCCGCAATTGGTCCGTTCCTACAATTTTTCAGATCCCTTCATATCTGATTTTGTCTTTCCTAGGGTAGCCACACATCATCCATGCTCATCTTAACAATGATGTCTTCTGAGATCATACTTGCCTACATCATATGCTATATAGCATCATCACATTGATGCGTGCCAAATAGAACTTTCCTTTAAGTTCAATAAGAATTCTCCGTCAAATAAAGCCATTGAGACCCCCTTATGTCTACCATGCATTCAGAATGCTTGTAAGTGGTACAACTCTCTATTTCCTTGTTGCCCTATATGTTAAACAATCTAAGTTTCTACAATTTCCTTTCTTTGTAAAATTAGGGCCCCCAAGTTTTGCTTAACATTAGAAAGATTGGACAACTGTCGAACTTGCACTCTAGGTGCTCTGTTTAACTCTAAGGCCCTTTGACTCTAAGGTATCTCTTCTAGCTCCAACTTTTCGTTATGCCTCCTCTTGTATCAAATCCTAGAATTAGTCTCATCACCAAAGCACATCATCTTGCATCAACCTCATGAGTTCATCCATAAAAACCAGTGAAAGAGGAAGCTCAAAGGAGAACCCTAATAAAGTTGAGCATCCACACAAAAGCAGTTCGTACCTTTTCCAAGTATGTGGACACAAATGTTTACCGTGTCATAAATAGACCTAGCAAAATTGACCCTAGACCCGAAACCCGAACCGAATGACCCAAACCCATACCCGACCCGACACCTGAAATATGTTCACCCGAAAGTGGACCCGAAACCCGAATTGACCCGACCCGAACCATACCCGACCCGAAATTTTCAACAAAGTTGCTTGTTTTGGCATGACGAGCTTATTTCACCAAAAGTTGGTTGATCCGAAATCGACCCGACCTGAACCATACCCGATCCACACTGAAACGACCCGAAATGTCACTTGACCCGAACATGACCCGACCCAAACTTGACCCGACCCGTACCCGAACCGAATGACCCATTTGCCAGGTCTAGTCATAAATAACTTATAATAACTTGAAGTTGAATATAGCCCACCAGTGTACCATTCTTATATGAACACCTCTTTAGGACTCTTTGGCAGTCTATCGTACACATGCTTCAAAACAATGAAGACCACAAGCAAATCCTATTCTCTACCCCTCTGTTCAATGCCCTATACCACACCTAAGTGGCAAATAGCATGAAACAAAATTTATTATCGATTTATCATAAATGGATAATTCCTTTCTCAGTCTCCTCTCAATCACCGTCTCCAACAGCATTAGTACAATTTGTATGCCCTCTTTGTTATTATGAAGCAGCATTAGCGCACCACATCACTATTCATCCCCCCCCCCCCCAAAAAAATCAATGCTTGGTTAGGTCATTCTACCAAGGAGAAACAAATGAAAACTAATCACATGACCAATTGCCCCAGATCTCACGAGCACCCATCCTGTTCTGCACAATGTCAGTTACCTACCATAAAGCTCACAATAATCTTTCCTACATCCACCAAAACTCAAAGACCGACAAGAGCTAAAAGTGAATACTTATAGGAAAGAATAGTTAAACACTCCCTACTTCCAAACAAATAAATAAAATGTCCTCAACCCTCTCACTGCTCGCCATCCTAACGCCTAAACTATAATAAAGCAGATAAGTGGAAAGTCACCATTTTCATTCTAGTAGCTAACTGAATTCCACAAGAATAACAATGACAGTTGAATTGTTCAACCACGGTCCGTTGTTAGCAGAAGCTGAACTAATTCCATTTTTGCTTTGAAGGATCTCTCAATCTGATTTTGAGCTTTCTAGCAACTTTTTCAGCAGCCAACTTTCACCAAAACCATTAGTGTTGATCAATTCATGAGGTTAGGTTGCATTTCCTCGGGAGTTAAATGTCAGCACATACCATGGTCTACTGGCTTGGTTGGTCAACACCATCCACAAATTCTTTGTACCAAAATTAGAATTAACACTAATATATGCTAATACTAATACTAATGCTAACCCATTAAACTAATATTTTTTGGGTTTTTACTAATTCGTCTAAATCAGATCATCTCAGTATATAAATCACCTCCTTCCTTGATCTCTCTCAGCAAATCTAATCCAAAAATTCCCGAAATTTCGACCACATTGAGCTCAAAATCAACAACGATACATACAAACCCACTAATCGAACAACCTAGTGGAACCCTAACTGATGAAAAAGTAACAGAATAACCACAACCAGATCCAAAACACCGAATTCCCTAAGAACAGAATTGAAAAAAGGAGAGAGAGATTAAGAAAACAAACCAGAAGAAGCGGAGACGCGGAGCCCATTGCCGACGAAGAAGAAGAGGAGAACGAATACCAGAAGAGAGAAGATAGCAAGAAGGAAGGTGGATAAGCAAGATGACGATGATGCATTGGTTCTGCTCGTGGGGGCTGCCGCACTGAATAGCCCCCTCCTCTTCATCGCCATTACACACAGAAGAAGCCCTCTCTCACCAATCTACCTACCCAGAGAGAGAGAGAGACACTAAGGGTGGATCAAAACCACCCAGATTGGGAAAATAGAGAGAGAGAGAGAGAGAGAGAGAGAGAGAGAGAGAGAGAGTTTACGAGGGGATGGACATTGGAGAGAGATGGCAGTTGCAATTGCAAGGAGGAAAGAAAGAGACCTCTATGAGCTTCAGGTATCATACTACACGGAGACAGAATGAGTGAGTAATTGATCGGCGCGTAAGAACGACGTCGTTTGGCGGTCGAAGATTGATTCGACGGCTTCATTTCGTCGGCAGCAAAAGAAGGGCTCGCTTGATCAACGGCGGAAATTGAACAACGGCCCCCCCCCCCCCCAATTTGTTATTTCTTCTCCAGCTTTTGTTGGGTGGGACCCGTGTGGGGCCTGTTAGCTTTGGTGCCGAAGATAAGTGTAATCTAGTACACTTATGAGAATTTTTTTTTTTTAAAAAGAATTTTTGGTCGTTGTGTCAGCATGTGTATACATAGCTTTATATTAAATAATGATATAGTTTCATGCAGAATAAACAACTCAAGTCACCAGGTCAATCTACTAAAAGAAGATTAACATCAAACAAATTCTTCAGGATTAATACTTTCAAGGGTTGTTCTTTTTGTTGGTTTTTTTTAATTTATTAATTTTAATGTACTGCAATCTACTTTAATCAATTTCAACTAACTTCAATAAAAAATACCAATTTTAACTATGGGTGATCAAAATCGGTTAACCAGAAAGTCAGTTCGTAAAAATTGCAAACCGTAAACCGAACTGAAACTTTTGGTTAACTGAATTTTTCGGTTAAGCAAAAATGTGAACCGTAACCGAACCAAAAAACTTGGTTAACCGGATTTTTGGTTCGGTTACCAGTTAACCATTATTTTAAATTATTAATTTTCAATTTTCACTCCTTTTTTTAATTAACTTAACTATTTAATATTCCTAATCAAAAACTTAACTATTTAAAACACCAAATATTAATTTACACATTATTGTATGTTTAGTCTTATCTTTAATAATTATAAAATCTACACTTGACCAATATAAAATTTAGTTATTTTTAAAATAAAAGTGTAAGTTTTGATTTCAGTTAACCAAATTTCAAATGGCCAAACCGAAACCAAAACCGAAACCGCAAAATTTTTTCGGTTCAATTAACCAAACCGAATTTTAAAAAAAAAAAAACCAAACCGGTTAACCCATTTTTCGGTTCAGTTTTTCAGTTTTTCGGTTTCAATTTTTTTTCTCACCCCTAACTTCAACCCACTTCAACCTACTTCAACTCACTTCAATCCAACTCCTTCAAAATTTTATTCTCACTATTTTAACCAACTTCAACCCATCATATAAAAATACACCAACTTCAATTAATTTCAACCTACTTCAACAAAAAATACTCACTTCAACCTACTTCAATAAAAAATACCCACTTTAACCAACCTTAACTCACTTCAACCTATCTTAACCAACATCACCATTTTATCAACCTCAATTTATAAACGAAAGGAACAGAACCTTAGTGTTGAAAATCAGTCAAAATTCACTCCCAATAAGCAAAACTGAGTTCATTTCCAATTACTGCTCAAAGGTATCCAACAACAGTTTCAGGCCTAGCTAATTGTCCACTTCGTGTAGTGAGGATGTAAGCTATTCAAACCAAAACGAGGCTCAAGAACTCAGTATTTGTAGGTGTTAGCAATAACCCTAAACTATGCATGCCTCAACAGCAAGGTTTTCAAATCTATTACAAGTATTAAAAATAGAGACTGGCACAAACTTAACCCTTATGTATTCCCAAGGCCAATATATATCTAGTTTTCTTAAAAGCTCCGAGTGCCTCTTGAATCCTCAGTATCCTTTTGAGGATGATATTAGTAGAATTATTTGCTGAAGAAAACTGTGTAAACTTGCACAATTCACAACTCCATGTCTGGTCCAGCTATGAACTCCAGCTTTTCGATATGTCATACATTTCTCAAGCCTTGAGGCAATCTTTAGACCTTGAATCCATCAGGAACCATTGTCGCTCGAATGAGATAGGAGCTCCCTTGGTCAAATTACATGTACCAAAACTATCCATACTAAATCATCAAACTTGAATGATTCAAGGTCATGTCCTAAATACAGAACACAATTTCATCAAAACTCGAACAGCAAGGTTGGAACCGAACTGAGTAAAGTTCGCCAATAAACGAAGATGCCAGTTTGTAACAAGACAAGAATATCACAATTTCTTCCTTTAAAGCCTCAAGGGGCCTCTTTTCAAAATCTCAGCAGTTCAGCCAAGGCAATTAAGCCGCTTGAAAACAATTCAAACTCAGAATCAAAAGAGAAACCAATTACCCAAAAAGAACCACACCCCTCCAGATGAAGGCTAATAAATCAAAAACCAGAGTCGATACGAAAGGGATGTTTATGGACTGCCGGCAGCCTCATGTCCCAAAGCTACGATCTCCAGCGTCTCCCAGTCCAGGAATGATGAACCTACAAAGGAAACAAGTCACCACCACTATAACTCATCTACTCCAAAAAAAAAAAGCAAAATAAAAAAAAATCAAAAGTTATGGCAAAAGAGCCATCATTAAACAGTTTACCCTTTTTCATTGACGACTTCATCAATAGTTCCAGTGTACACATGAAGCCTGAAAAAGAACCGACAAATTATATGAACTTTACCAGCTAAGCAGCCAGTTTAAGAGTCATTAAGGAAACAGGTTGTCATACCCAGGGAACTTCTCACTTAGCTTCTGCAGTGCTGGAGGAGCAGCCACAGCTGATATCTGTCAAGAATTTAGTTTTTATGCAGTTTCAGCACTTGTGCTCAGTATATAGTAGTGCTCGTGAACTATGATGCCATCAGTACACCCCTAACTTTGATATGTTAGTGCAGATACGTAAACCAAAATGGAAGCCCAAAATCTCTGAGGTCAATGTGGGTAAAATCAAACAATTGCAGAGCTATACAAAGCTAGTTCGACCCTACACAAATTGAACCAAACTAAGAATTTCCTGAATAATATTCATTGCTTATTTCGTGACAAGGTTATAAGACAAACCAATGTTATTACCCGATCCCTAATAACCAATGAAAACCGACTCTAACACCATGCCGGTCTACTTCCTAATTCTCAAACAAAGTTGTATCCGAATTTTGATGAGAACAATATAGAGCCCATGACCACACATGAATAGTTCGCAGCTTGCAAGCTTCTCATACAATGATACAGCAGGGGAAACTCAAATTTCATGGTCCTATGGCAACACACAAGGAAAGGTAGTTCCATAAAAGAATAGAATGACACAGGTCAACCCATATGCTGTGTGTGTATGTGCACGTGCATGCCCATAATAGCAACTTACCACTTTAATTTGTTTGTTCCCAATGCCACGCTCTTTTAGAAGGTCAATAGCTTTAACAATTGTTCCACCTGCAATGTTAAATGAGGCATAAATAAGAAACTTGAATCAACCCCTGGATGACCCCTTTTTTTCTAAATGCAAATATGAAGGGTACAAGCATTAACTTTGTATATGCGGTGATGCAGAGGCTTTTGAAATGAACAAGAAATCAGGCAGTCAGTTTGCCGAGAGAACTCAAGAAAGAAAGAGGCAATGAATTCAAAATGCACTATACAAGCAGTCATGCACTCATGTTTACAAACAGCCAAACAGGCAGAGAGGCAGCAACTTCCAGAAGCATTGTATAGCATCTGTGATCATTACTGACACAGATTCGTTAGTCCTTTTTTTTTTCCAAAACAAAAAAAGGGGGCAAGGATTCACTACGCTCCTTCCAAGGAGTTCTTAATCAAAGATGTGTAAGGGTCTACGTCTGTGGATGGAACTTTTATGTGCCGATAATAACACAACCAGGAAGGAGAAATACATGTTCTGGTAAAGTAATCGGACAAATGTCTAAAAACTAGCATTAAAAAAGAAATTCATAACAAGCAAAAGACAGTACAATAGCAAAGGCATCACAACAACTGAAAAATACTATACCTGTGGCCAGCATTGGATCAACAACAAACACTCGAGCTCCTTCAGGAAACTTATCAGGCAACCTGAAGATGAGATAATCTGAGTCAAAGTGTCTTGGTCACTCATGAGTTCAAAGTTCCATGCACGAATGTCAAACACTGGTCACAGTTGTGTGTCAAAACAGGAAATATCATTACATCAATAAATTTACACGTAACAAAAGTTATACAAGAATGTGGAGCCAGTGGCCCATCCCCGCCCCCCCCCCCCCAAAAAGAAACAAAAAGAAAAACGAAAGAAAGAAAAGAAAAAGATTAACCACACAAGCCCTTGCACACTTTGCATGTGAAATTTTACATTGAATGTGCAGACAGTGCTAAACAAAAATTACACAACATATAAGTGCATGTGAAATTTGTAAGACTCCAACTAGAACCTTGCAAATGAACTGTTTGAGTAGAGTTGATTTTGGTTAGGGTAATTTTTGAGCTGATAGAATATCGAGACCCAACCATTTACGCATCAGATAAATTCCAGCATGCTCATGATTACTACGATAAGCTCATGAAGAAAATTCCCAACTGCTTCAATTTGGATTGGGTCAATTCAAGTATGGTCAAAATCACATTGCCCTATTTCAGCCTGGTTTCTAGTCCGCAGGTGCAGGCATTCATGCTTAGATTGTTTGCCAAGCCCAGTCGCAAGTGAAAACCTGAAAGGCTTAAAGCCATTAGACACAATATTCTCTACTTCCATGCTCATACATACAACATAAAACCAAAAAGACAGCAGTGCCATCCTCACTTTGGGGGGGGGGGGGGGGGGGGGATCTCACTTATTCAAATAAACAGTTGGCTGAAGCGTCTCCTCATCTCTGCTAACCCCTTGAAAAAGAGAGACAAATATCAGGATTAAATCTTAAGAGATGAGCTAAATACAAACATAAATCAAACAAATAACCAGCTAATACTAAAAATATTATATAGCCTACATAATATATACCTAGATGATATGTCCTTGTTGCTGGCAGAATGGAGCCTGCATGCTCAGCAAGTGCAAGACCAGCTCTGAGAATAGGAACAACCTGGACAAGAATGGAACCAAAGCCAATAGAGTGCCACTAACAGGACAGACATAGTCATCAAGAATCACAGCCAATAAGTCCACAAATCTCCAATAATTAGCATTCAGACGATAAATTGACAAACAGGCATGGCTAATGTACGCACTGACCCACATATGATACAGGAAAAGGCCAATTCCCAGGATGATGGGACATATATCAAAAAGAAAAGATACATGCTACTTAGTCACGCTACTAGCCCAGCGATTTACGATTCAGGGAAGAAGGCAGAAGGCCCTCCCGAGTAAGTTCACTATCTATTTGAGATGCTTATTGTCATTGTGTGTCACTGTCGACTCATTAATAGTAGATAAATGCAACATAATGCTAGTAACAGCTGACAATGCCTCAATAAACATCAACACCTTTTGGGTACTTCACCAAATTAGTTAACATGTCGGTACCTCCTCACCAATATGATGAATAAATAGGAAATTAAAGGCTGAACCCAGCAAACTGCCAATAGCTGGCTTAGCAGCTGCTAGAATGCTGACGGCAAATGCCACTAATCCAAAGAACCCGCCCTCATTAGTTAAAGGAAAAAAATTGCTCAGAGGCATTTGATTGAAGCACAACAAATAGGGCTACAATAATAAACTGATGTAGTACAAATGTTCAGGAAATGCATCAAATGTTCAGGAAATGGCCGCAATCATGATCAATGGTTACCACCACCTGGCATCGGTATGGGCTTTCAAGATAGTTGAAAGTGATGCAAGAACTGAAGGGAATTGCATCAGCCTACCTGAACAAAGGGGAAAGTCTACAAGTAAGCAGCCAGGAGGAAGCTAAGCCCGGCAAGGGGGGTGCTGCCCAATCCCTCCGTACAATTCACCTGTTACTATCTAAAATGAGCCCCTTGCAGTAACAACATAAGGGATGCATTTACACTCCCATGAAGCAGACAAAAGATAATCGAGAGCCTCAAGCTCTAGGCCTCTGATCTCCAGATAGGGAAACAGTGTAGGATATTTTATTTGTAAGGCCACTGAACATTTGATACACCACAAATCAAGAATTGATGCATGGAAAAGTATTGTACTATTTTGCTTCATGGCTCACTCCTTAACTGGAAGATTTCTTGAAACAATTTTGTCAAACACAGCAGTCATAAACTCACTAGATGATTCACAGTCACAGTTCACAGACACCCCCAAAATAAGATCTGAAGTAGGTGTTAAGATTATGGGTAGTGCAGTAAAGACTGAAGACAAGGAAGCAGATCCGATACTCACTGCAACAGGCTCCCGTGGATCAACAAATTCAACTTCGGCAACAGCCATCGGCGTTTGAATTTCTCCTCTAAGCGTAGGCTGAAGTACGAAATCCATCACACAAGTTAGACAGGAAAACACAGGCTCAGTCCGTCAAGGACAAATAGCAGAGGAAAACCCTACCAACCAATCCCTTGAAGCTTCATACATGAGTAGCCTTCCCAACTCTCCCATTGCATTCTCTGCGATGAGAAAAAATGAACTTAAAGGAATGAAGCGAGCGAATTACATATTCACTAAGGCAATACTGCTCACTGGTTTGTCTCCTTTTCCAGTCACTGAATTGAAGCTTGGCCTAGGACGGTGGCCCTCAATATCCTTTTGTTTTAGTGTAATATTTCAAAAAGATTTACCTCATGTAACTTACATGTCCCACTTTTGTGGGAAATTGGATATTTGATTGATTTGAATAGGGATACAACATATTTCACACTACACAGCTTTGAAGCTGACCAGGAAATAAACACAATGTTACATTGACAGCAAGAGAGTCCATTGGATAATGCAGCGGAGCCAACATAACATTTTAGTTTCATACTAATAGGCATTGAACAGTGAAGCTAATGTGGAAATAAATAAACATAAGAGCAAATTTAACCAGCAATTAACATATACATTTGCTGCACAAAGAGAAATGCCGCCAAGCATTCCATGTAACTTAGTACATAACATAATCTTATCCCAACCCATAAACAAGTTTCAGCACCAAAAATGTAGGGTAAAATAACATCATTACAAACACTAAATCGGCTTTTCAAACCAAATACTTGGCATGAGTTCGCGACTATTTCCAACAAAATTACAGAGCTACCAACCAAAATCAAATAGTCCCCCCCCCCCAAAAAAAAAAAAAAAAACTTACTGAAAATGGGGCAGGGGGTCTGCTCATTCCTGAGAACAGATACCCAATGCTTGATCAATGGATGGGGTGGAACAAAAACCTGCAAAAACCCAACTTTCACTCCAAATTAAAGATTGCATGACTGCCCAGATTAAAATAATCAACTTTCTCAAGAACCCATCAAACCAAGCTGAAAAATCATCAATTTGAACCCAAAAAAAATGCAGGAAAGAGAAGAGGGGATACAAGCATTCTGTCATCAGACATGAGTATCTGGTCGGCGGTGGCAGTGGCTCGACAATTGAGGGAAAGAGAAGGAAAACGACGGGTGTGAGTGTGACCGTTAGAAGAGGGCGTTTGGAGGGCTGAAGAGATGGGGAATGTGAAAGTTGGAGAGAGAGAAGGAGGAGGGGCAACAACCCATTTTAATTCCCTCATCTTGCTCTCAATTTCATAGCCTAAAAAGTAAACGGGGTTGCAGAATCTGGGGGAATTGAAGTAGGACTGCAAAGGGCACTGCGGCGAACCCAAGCTAAGGAAGCCTACATACTCTCTCTCTCTCTCTCCCACTCTCCGATTCCCTTTGCCCTTGACTTTCAGCCCTTGAGGTTGAGCCGTGACGCACGCGGGGGCGGCTCGTGATTCTCGCTATCCGGTTTGTATAAGAGCAAATTCAATAGAGCCAATTTTTTGACTCATTGATGGGGGCCTATTACTGTCACGTTAATCCTCTCTTTAACTTTTTATCTCACAATCTTCATTCTCTTCAATTGAAAGTTTACTATTTTGCATCACCAAATAAAATAATACCTATGAACCCTACATCTGACAATAAAATAATACTTACAAACTCACTCCATAACACACAACTTTATTTTTAGAATTAAAAAAACTAATAAAAAAATATTTTAAAAAAATAAAACAAGCCCACGAGTGAGCTCGCTGGTTTGAGCCTCCTCACGAGCCTCTTGCTCAGTGGCGGAGCCATTAAGGGGCAAGGGGGGTCAATTGACCCACCAGCTTTTTCGGAAAAAAAAATTAAATGTGAAATATTCTGATGCAAACAAACAATAGATATATATTAATTAGTTATTAAATATTTCATAAAGGAATGCATAGCAAATTGGTTGGTTGTTTATTACTCCATTTGAGAGGTCATGGGTTCAACTCTTTGTGATGCCTTTTGTGTAATTTTTTTTTGAATATTTTTAAAAGTCTATCGAATGACGATATCATGCTTTATTTTCAAAATATGAGATCTCATCGAGAACAACTTTCTTAATTGTATTAGCTATGTACTTCATTTTTAGAACTATTAAAGCTTATGTTATGTGTAATATTAATCTCGCCCCCCCTTGCTTTGAATCCTGCCTCCGCCCTTGCTCTTGCTCCTTTCTCGCCTCACCAATCTATTTGTCATCCTTTTCTTCCTCGTGAGGATGCCGTTGTGTATGATCTAACTTGGTTGATCTGCCACATTTGTTAATTTCAGGTCATGTCATGTTCCAAGTCGAACGATGTTTGGGTCGGTTTTAGATTAGTTGATGTTTAAATTAATAAGCTCGTTATACAAAAGAATTAACTTAATTTGCAGGAATTGAAACTTCATATCACATATGATATAATTCTGTTTGGATCAAATATGGTTTCAGACGAGTCTACTTTAGATATTATATTAAATATGGGTTTGATTTTTCGATTTAGGTTTCAAAGCTCTGCTCAATTTTATCAGGTTTAGCTATGATTTGAATCTTTTAAAGATATTATAATAAATATGATACAAATTATGCATGTATCACAATCAATAAACAACATGAATTATTTTCATGTGAAACATAAATTGGCTACAATACTATTAGTGGAAAATGATTTCTACACGAATGGTTTCATCAACAGCTCGTCAAATAGGATATGTCAAATCACCCACAAAAACCAATCTCATTATTTATGTGTGATAGTTCGCCCAAAAAAAAAAAAAATTGTAGAAATAAAAATAGTATGTTATACTGGGAATTTATTTCTTTCTGTTGAATAAAAGCGTAAATGGTATTCCTCTGTTTAAGTGTTGTGTCGGACTAATTCAAGTAGCATCCACAAATTCTACACAAGAAATTCAAGTACCCAACATTTGACATGTAATGGGGGGTACTGAAATCTAACGCTTATGTCATTTCAGCTTTCACAATTCAGCGCGCTTAGGGTTACTGGTATATTATAGCACGATCGCAAATCGCAATAGTTAAATTTACGTAACTTACACAAGATTTGATGTCTATAGGACGCACTATACCGCTCAACAATGAACGTACAATCGAAATAGTGAATTTTTGAGAGAGGTTATCAAATATATACCAAGGTATGAATTCCATTTACATCGGTCTCCACATTTTATACCGATCAACAATGACCATAAAGATTAGTACATGCATATAGGAAGGTGAAATTACAATATATATATACTACACAGTCTACTAATTGTGTGTGAGCAATAAGCAAATCAAACAAGATGATGTTGCACCTAGTTAAACATTATCAAGTGCAAGATGAAAACATACACCTAATTAAGAAAGTGTATGATTAATTACACATAATTATGCATTATTACCATAATTAATTAACACGCTTAATTCTGCTCTCGGGTAGTCCAATGAATAAGTCTGTCTCCACTTCAGATATTTGGCTATTCGTATCCTCAGATGGTGTGTCTTCAGTCGGCTGATTTGAAAGTTCTTTTCTTGTTAATGCACACTGTCGAACAATTTCATACACACCCATGTCAGAATACAAGTTTCTATATGGATTAATGAGGATAAGAAACTAGTTAAATGAATGAGTAATTCAATTGAACTCATGCATGCTGTTAGAGTATAAATATATTCCTGAGCCTCTAATTATCAGTTTGAATTTTTGATTAAAATGGTCTTTGAACATGGTATCAGAGCCTTTCTGAGTGAGAGATGTCGGGTTCAGATCTCAACAAAGCCCCATATCAATTTATTACGCATGGTAAAGCGAGCATTTGCAGTATCCACGCTTCACGCTCAAAGGGCATTCGCGTGAGGAGGCGTGTTAGAGTATAAACATATTCCTAGGCCTTCAACATTAAGTTCTTGGTTGAGATGGTCTTTAAACAGATACGCTTTGCTACTTCAGTAAGACCAAAATAAAGTCATTTTCCCCCCGCTTACACTAGAATTGACTAGATTTGATAAATAGGTATGGCAAACAATGCGTCAATTTGAGTTGTCTTATTTCGAGTCAGACTTACTTTGGGATTATTTTTAAAACTGGATAATGAGATACGGTCTAATTTTGTTAATTTTGCTGTGAAACAAAACAACCATATGATCATCAAGGGCTTCACCTGTTCAGTCAGCCTAGCATTTTCAGCAGCAAGTCGCTTCTCCTACATTTCATATTAAAGAAAATCAACAAACAAATAAAATCTAGTTAAAAATATAATTGAGAAAAAGACAATTAAATTAGTATATACCTTATCCCTCAACTGTCTGATTTGTTCAGAGAAAACTTGGTTCTGAAACAAACATCAAGAGGCAGTTAAACTCTAATTTCAAGTATCTGTATTATGATTTTTCAAGTGTTGTTCAGAGTTGAAAATATAATTGATAGCTTGTTTAATTTGGGCTAACCTTTCTCGCTCTGATTTTGCTTACACCTCTTTCCAATTGGCTTTCTAGCTGTTGCAACTCTTCCAAAGTGCATGAAGCCAAATTCTCCCCCAGAAGTCTCCTAAAATTAACCGTAAAGTTCAAGAAGGTGACAAAATTCATACAAAGTTCCGAACTTCAGCATCAGAATTGTCACAATTCCACGCCTTAGTGGGCATTAGAAAAGAACTGTCCTTACATAGGATATTCACACTGGGAGGTACTATTGTAGTTGTCATTAATTAGAAAACAAATAATATACTACTCTTACCGTTTTGAAGCTTCCATTGTCTCGATCCTCTTCATCAAAGTTGCAGTTTCCTCCTTCATGCTCTGCAATTATACGATTACTATATGTTCATGAGAACTATCAAGAAAACCACTCTACAATAACTAGTTGTAGGGATAAGGTTGTTTACTTATAGATTATTTCACATCCAATCAAGGTGAGACCCGCATTGGGTGGTGATTTTGTTTCGTTAACAAGAAAAATAGAGAAAAACAACAGTATTGTAACTGGTTTTACATTAAATGGTCACTTTGTATGAACTCAGTACGTAGCAGTAGATACATTTTTTTATTTCATAACCAATAGGCAACTGAGGTTAATGAATGAGGAGAAAGGTTAACATTAACATAACCTGCATGCTTTCCTCTGCAGTTGTATCATCTGTGGGGCGAGTCTGTCTTGTGTGCCTCTGATAACGCACAATAGTTTCCTGCATGCTGAAATATTTCAACTATTTAGCCTGAAGATGAAGGATATATATAATCCAACCGTAAGTTGATGCAAACTTTCTATGTTCGAGGAGAGATTTCATGCTTTCGAATTGGAAGAATACCCCAAAATTGGTATGCATCATCTATCGATCCATATTAATTTGGATCTCACTGCTAGCTAGTTGACGCACACCCTCGTTTTGTCTAGCTTTGCATGGAGTCAAACTAGCTAGATACCACAAACTGCAATACGTATTAGCATCAAGGCATGATGTTGGCTCTTATACTAATTGACGTGTCTTTAGAAGAGTCCATTCCAAAAGCTAACTCAAAGGTTGGGAGAACTGAAAGTCTATAAACTACACATCAGCCTCCCATATAACTGATGTGGGTCTCAAGTGCCACAGGTTAGGATTGGACCATAACGTATTGCACCAGCAAGATGAAGTTATTAACAAACCAACTCGTTTTATAGTGATATGACACGAGACATGCATGTATAAGTCTGTCGGGGTATTGAACAATATACTTTCATAAGACGAGCTTTCCCTTGCACAACCGCACATTTAGCAAATCCGTCCTAATGGGTTACAAAAACATCAAAATATTTGTATAGCTTAATTCCCTATCACATACAAAGAGGTTGATTCCACATGCAAACAACTGTAAAATGATTCTTAAGGGGCAAAAGGCGGAAATGAATAGGATATGCAGTGTTTGATGCTAAGAAGCAATAAGTTAACTAAGCATCAAAGAACAAAGAAGTATGATGAAAATAATACGGCGTAGAATTAATGATATATGTATGGCCACCTTAAGTACAGTTAAAGTCTACATTAACAAATAACGTAATGCATGAAAGATATATATATATATATATATATATATATATATATATATATATATATATCATGCACAAGGCAGATTACTGAAAAAGGCCAATGAGTTGTGAGATACAACTAAAATCAACCCTACCTAGGGTCCACTCTTCCCATTCCGAATCAACACAAACACTCAGCGATCCCTAACCCCAATCCCAAACTGGAAAACTGATCTAGTCGGTATAAGTCTGGAAGAACTATATTGAGAATGACTTGGCCAAGTTTTAAGCCGTTGATCAAGGATTTGTTCTTTTCAACTTATCATAGCAACTTATTTCTTACCAATACTGACGAGTCCTTGTCAATGCAGACTATTCTTATGTTTGTGGCAAGCAAGCTCTGTCCACTCTTAGATCGGAGTGTGACAATCTCACTCTTTTTCTACAAAAGATGTTTATACTTCCAATTTTGATCTGTTTATCCCCGTGGGTGGGATTTAATTATGACACTTTTACAACTAGGGTTTCTTGTAAAGGATTTAATTACCACCCTCAGTGAATCTTCCCCCCTTCCTTCCCTCCGTCCTCCCTGAGGGGTGTATGTTTGATTGTTGAATTAGCATTCACCGCAGAACGGCCATCTAAACACATCAATCACTAACACTTTCACCGGAGATAGGTAATTAGGTATATAAACACGTCTCTCTGAATTATCTCCACTTCTTTTGATATGAATTGTAGAGAACCAATTCATTTGAAATATAGACAGAAAACAAAAGTTTGTTGCAATTCAGTTATAAAGCTAAGAATGCATACATCTGAGTCCCCCCACCCTCATTCTATCCCTTGCGTCGAATTATGACAATTTGGTGATCGAAGAAAAATAAAAGGCTATAAAAACATCGAAGGATTACCTTCTAGGATTGTGGAAGTAGCATTGATGATTTCACAAAAGATGAAAGGATTTGGCAAAATGTTCTTGTAATCCTCACTAAACATTTGGAGATATAAGGTTTGCTGAGTTGCTTTTGAATCATTGTTGGCACACAAAGAAAAAGAGTTGGGACCATTGATCATTGTGACCCTGTGAATCTTTGACTTTGAGTCCATCATGGTAGGAATTCTCCAAGAGATATAAGGTTTGCTGGTTCAAGGGCAAGAAATCTCAGAGCGGAGATGTTACAGCAACTATGACCATCTTGAAAAGAATTATAGAGCACTAAAGCAAGATTCACACCTAAATCCGACCCACCAATCAACACATATGTTCCTTTCTCATAGCAGAAGTGCTTACCGCAACTTCAACTGCTACCAAGCAAGAATAAGACTATCTATATTTAGATCTATGTAAACCTCACAAAAGCGGACCCTATACCTAGTGTTTCTATTGTCATTGCAGCAATTTGAGCTAACCATAACAAAGGGGTTCGTATAATAGCAATAACAACACCCAGTATACGTATTCCAAAAAAATAGAGTTCTATAAATGTCTAAATGTAAGCAACTTCAAAGGTGGTTTACTAAAAGGGTTTTTGCTTCAGTAAGTTGTACAACTAGATGATAAGTAATTAAGAGGGATTTTTCTTGGATACAGCTAGCTCATAATGCAAACCGTAGAAAATTTTCAACATCAACATACAGACACTACAAGAAAACTCGCTGTTAGCGTTGGAAATTTAGAGACGACAAACAATCAGACTCAAATTGAGACCCATTTAGCGTCAGATGTTAAGGTAGATGCTGTTAGCATCGGATATAATACTTGCGTCTAATAGTGTCGGAAATTTAGTACTATTTTAGCGGAGATGTTGAGTTGGATGAGGAAGCTAAAGCATAAACTTGGGAGAATTGAAGGGTAATTCCTAGTAAGATCATTTCAACTAAATTAGTCTTAAAGCTAATAATCATTTGGATGATGATGAATACACAATGTTCATATATAGGTCTCTACCTCACAGTTCTCACCTTCTTCAAATCAAATGAAAAGCTACGATACTTAGAAGAAATAGCATCTCTCACTAATCCGAACGTTTATGAACATTAAAAAAACCTATTCGTGAATATTCAATCATTTTTAACTTTTCTGAACTCTTAATCAATTCAATCGCATGAAATATAACACTAAGTTTATTTTCATTAATTAGTCGACACGATATTAGAATTTTTCAAATCTAGGATTACTCCAACCACCTACTTAAATTTTGAAGGTTGAGTGGTGTTAATGAAACCTTGAGGTACTGATACATGTTCAAGTAGCATTGGCCCCTCCATAAAAGGCAAATTCGTGGATAAAAATTAAAATGGCAGGTATATAGTCTGATCAGTGCATGGTAACATCAGCAAAAGAACTTGTACGAATCCAACTATACATCTTTATGATGATTTGATTAGCCATTGCAATTTAATTATAAATAGCACTACTATTGTGCAATATTAATACTTTTTAGAACTATTAATTTCTATAAATTTATAATTTAATATTTTCCCTCCAATCAGGAGACTACAGTACACCAGGCACACATTGATTCTAAACAAGACAGCCTTAGGAGGATTAATGCATGAGCTGTTCGTGTTTATTTATAGTCTAGTTTTAGGTGTATATAATTATAGTTTTAATTATTCAGTGTAGAGGGGATCTCATTCTGGAGTGTTTTCGAATGGGGTGTATTTATTTGCACTTGACGCATTGCCTGTTTTTACAGATTTTGCCAATTACCGAGGGAGAAAAACCAGACAACATTTGCTATGTGATTTGGGAAAAAAGGATTGGGTGGGGGCGGGGGCGGGGAATAGGACTCAAACATAGATCTTGGATTATAGATTGCATTAGTTGGTATTTATATTTTAAAATATAATTTGAATATATTCATATTTTGATTAACCAATAAATGATAAATAAGGATCTCATCATGATGATTTGACTTGATTTTATTTCATTTCATGATTGTATTGTTGAATATTCACCTACACACTATACTTTAAGCAAAAGATTACTAGTTTATGTGATAAAATTTTTGTGGTATGAATATTGAAGTTTGTTGAAGACCAATATTCATCCATGTTCATGCATACTTTTTAAACCAGGCCAGGTAACAATAATCACTCCAATTTAGTTTGAAATAAACCAAATGACAACACATCCTTCAATGTTTTGTTAAATGATTGGACATATTAGCTTTTTCTCTCTGTACTAAGTTCACTAATGTCTAAAATATTGCAGAAAGGATGGATGCCAAGTTAGAAAGAGACGACGCACCAAATTACACTATATATGCTCTCGAACATACAAAATAGTTATACTCATCGATATATTATTCCTAATTAAATTTGTGCCTTTATTATCTAATGAGATAATATAACCCAAAAATATTTAAATTTCAAATGTATGATTAATTAATTCGACAATGTGACATAATAATCTCTCAAAAAATACATAATAATCTTAAATTTCGGGCTTCATTCAAAATGCATTAATCTTAATTAGGCACACTGGGACATGTATTATTGGTCATTCTATTGATACCATGCCCCTATTATCTATTTTTGTTATTTAACCTTTTGCTTTATTAGCATATTACTAGGAATTATAACTTCTCAAATTTTAGTTAAAACCTAATTCTTCATGTGTAAAAGTGATAAATTTTTGCTAGCACCTCATTGCTCTCAAAATTTCTAATATTCTGATCTCAATTTAGTATTAAACAACAACAATAACAATAATAACAACTTCTAATGTACGTCCTGTTTTTACGGAGTTTAGAGGATCCAGATGTAGGGAATTACCTTACCTCTAGATACATGACTGCGTATAGAGAGACTGTTTTCAATAGACCTATTCCATGTCGTATTGGATCTTTCATATATTTTGATAGCTATAATTTACAGAAGCTAATCTTGCTTGAATTAAATGTTTATGAATACATTAGATCCAAAGAAAAAAAATCTTCTTGTAGAGATAAAAATTACTTTTAAACAAATTGAACGTTTTCAGTAATGAAAAAAGAAAATACATGTAGGTATTTTTTATTTACTTTTAAACAAATTGAACGTTTTAATAGTAATTGAACCTTTGTCCTTCCTTTTTTTCTGAAATCTAGTTACCATCCGTACATGATAATTTTCAGTCCAACTTCAGAAAGAAACCCCCAAAAAAAATCCCAGTCTCCCACTCTTCAACCTAAATAAAAAGAGAAGAAAAAATAAAAATAAAAATAAAAACACAAGGGAAAGTGGATCAGAGGTTAGAACACAAACAATATCAGATTCATGATCATAAATTTCTAAAAATATTATTCATCCATTGAATATATAAGAATTAATATTGGTACTCCCTTTCATTATATATAGCTCAACCCAAAATGCAACACTAACCCTAATATATATGCATTCTCTTTTGCCAAAAATTTAAAAGCAAACATAAGACTTCAAGATCAGATTCACAGAAAGAGATTGGTGTACCTGGAACTAGCAAATTCATAGAGCTTGCCTCTAGGAGAGAAGATGATGAGAGCAACTTGAGCATCACAGAGAACTGAAAGCTCAAAAGCCTTCTTCAACAACCCGCTTCGCCGTTTCGAGAAGGTTACTTGCCTGCTTGTTGCATTCTCTATCCTCTTCATCTGGGTTTTTCCCCTCACCATGATCGATTATTCCCTTCAAAACTTCCTAATTGATCAATAAAATCAGTAGAATATATACAATATGGTTTAGTAATCTTCAGATTTCAAAAGGGTGCTGTAGAATTGGATGAGTTTGACTTAATTACCAGATGAAAATGGGGACTGAATTTCGGTGGAGGGAATATGATATGAATGAACCCAGAAAAAAAAATCTGTTTTTGATTGTTCTGGGATTTTAGTTATGGATCTTTTTTTTGGAATTTTTTTGTGGGTATTGTTTTTTTTTTTGGGTTGGGGGGAATAGAAGAAAACCAAAAGGGCACCCCCCCGGGGGCCCGGCTGTGAATTTGTGATTGATTGATCTCTCTCTTTCACAGCTGTGTGTTTCTCCCTCTTGGCTAGTTAAGTTGCCCTTTTTGGTAGTACCCATCAAAGGGTATTCAGATGCTATCTAACTAATGTGTACTCGATCTGCTTAAAAAATACTGGTAACTACTTTAATTATCCTTAGAAATAGGGAGATTTTTAAAAAACTAAATAAAAAATTGCAAAAAAATAGACTATTTTTAAAAGAATTAATTAAAAAACGTAAAAAATATATTTTGAAAGTGTATAAATAAAACTTCTTCGTAAGAAAAATAACAAAATGATTAATAGGTAGCAACTCAAAAACACATTAATATAGCGCAAATGAAAAGGAAAGTCTTATAATGACTTTTTTAGGTTCCGCTTAAATAGAGTCAGGAGATATTCAAATGTAGACAATTTTATACTGATGAATATTATCATATATAAAAGGAAAAAATGCATAATACATAGTAGAAATCAATGAGTAATATCGCCCTGTTCTTTTGTTGGTAAATTTAAATTTACCAACTTTAACACATTTTAACCGACTTTAACACACTTCAACTAGATCTGACAAAACTGATCCGAAATTCGAAACCCGAACCAAACTATCAGTACCCATACCCGACCCGACATCCGAAATATGCTCACCTGAAAGTGGATCCAAAATTCGAATTGACCCAAATCGAACCATACTCAACCCGAAATTTTCTACAAAATTGCTTGTTTTGGCATGACGAGCGCATTTGACCAAAAATTGATCGATCTGAAATCGAGCTGACCCGAACTATACCTGACTCAAACCGAATCAACCCGAAATGTCACTTTACCCAAACATGACCCGATCTAAATTTAATTCAACTCGTACCCAAACCGAATGACTCATTTATCAGATTTAACTTCAATCCACTTCAACAAAAAAAAAAAAAACTATTTCATCCAACCTTTATTTTTCAAGGAAAAGAACATACCTATAAGAGCAAATTCAGCGGTGAGCCAATTTTTTGACTAACTAGTAGGGACCTACCACTGCCACATCAACTTTCTCTTTTATTTTTTGCCTCACAATCCTCACTTTCTCCGGTGAAAAACTCACCAGTTTAGCTCACCAAATAAAATAATACTTATGGATTCACTATATAATATACAATTTTATTTTTCAAATAAAAAAAACTAATAAAAAATATTTTAAAAAATAAAATAATTCTCTCACAAAGTTAAGCCTTCCCGTGAGGTGCAAAAATGAGCCTTCCACTGCAGTTGGTTGCCTCCTCCACTCCCCTTCTCTCTCCTCATTTCCGCTTTACGAGGCAACCATTGGAAGTGGCCTAATAAGCCCTACTGCTAATGGATTACGTAGTATTCTCGTAACTAAACATAACATTTTTAAACCCAAAAAAAAAAAAAAAACAGTGTGCAAATAAGACCTGAATTTTTTACTTGTTTTGGCAAAACAAAATTACTAAATTAGAGCATAAAGGGCCAAAAAAAGGATTGAATATAACTTGTGGACCTCGAAAAAGCATGCGAGGAGGTGTAAAAAAGGGCAATTGTATGGAACACGCCGAAATGGAGTGAGGAAGAGAGAGAAAGCAAAGGCAGATGGCGACGTCGTCCGTACAAACAACGAACCAATAAAAGTTCGAAAACGCATGACTGATTGACAGTGACAGATGCCCCCGTAAGTCTACGTCGGCGCGTCAGCTTCCGACACTACCGCCCCCGGCCCCCCCGCCCTTTTCACCTTTTATTTAGGGTAGGGGGTGTTTGATTCTCCATTTTTTAATGTAAAATGAGTTTTTGGGGTTTGTCTATTGTTTTGATTGAGCCTAAAAGTCAATTTAATATTTAATAAAGAATTTTTTATAATAGTTGTCTTAGTATAAAGTACGTTAATAAAAATTTAAAGTAAGTAGGTTTTATTTTTTTTTATGTCTTTTTGAATTTATCAATTTTAACTCACCTCAATTTACTTCAACTAATTTCAATATAAGTGAAAAAAAATATCAACATCAACTCACTTCAACCTACTTCAATCAACTTCAACTCACCCATTTATAATTGCATTCTCATTATTTTAACCAATTTTAGCCTATTACAAAAAAAAATATACTAATATCAACCTATTTCAACCCACTTCAACCAACCTCAAAAAGAAGTACCAACTTTAATATACCTTAACCCACCTCAACCAACCTCAATCTACTTTATCCTTTTATCCACTCTAATTTATCCACGAAAAGAACAGACCGATAATTCTTTTGTAAATAGTTATTTCTACAAATAATAAGATTATCCAAAACTGTATTGCATTTGTAATATGTCACTGGTGAAAGTCAAAAATTCTGATTTCTTCTATTCACGTAACTTGTAAATCAATAGTGTTTGCTAGTATCAAAGCGAAAAGGTCATCGACGAGCTCGATTATATCCTCATCCTCCTTATCATCAGTTCAATTTTTCTCTCTTATGTTTCTTTTTTAGGTTAGATTTTTTTGCTTATCATTGAGTGGACTCATGTGAACTTCTTGGATTGGTCGATTTTGTTTATATACTTGGATGATCTTTTTTATTTTTCTACAAGTGGTCATTCTTTCTGCATATCTAAAAAAAAAAACCTAAATTCTGATGATGGGGCTATTGACTTCTCAAGAAGAGGCATGGATTGTAATGGTAATGCTTGTGCTATTCGTGATGAGATGATGGTTGTGATATTTACACATGTATAAAATCAATGGAATAGTACAATTGTGTTCGCAATTTTCATGTATGTATTGACTGATAGCAAAAGGAGAGATTTCGATCAATCTAACTGGGTTTGATTGTCTTGTGGGTTATGCATTCATTGTGTCTGATTAAGTATATTAGGAATTGGTTAATCTTTTAGTGTTACAAAAATCTTATTATTAAAACTATTGTCGTTTGAAATATAAGTTTTGTTTTCTATTTAAGTTGATTTAGATGACACCGTTTAAATAATAAAATAGGGTTGTAATGTATAGGCATCATGTGAATACATATAAATTGAAAGAAAAATATGATAAATAAAAATACAAAATATGTATAATTAGTAAGAAATAAGATTCCAACGATTAAATTAATTTTTATATATGAAATAAATTTAATTTTTTTTGAAAAGAAAATAAGATGGCCAATAAATAAAAAAATCATGTTCAACTAAAAAGCAATGTAGAGAAAGGGAATAATTAAAATTTCAACAAATAACATTTTCAAAAACAGTTAATTTTAGCAAACGTTTTTTTTCTAAAAGTTGTTGATTCAAGCAGTTAATGCAAATAGTCAATTCAAACAGTTAATAGAAACGATAAATAGTTAATAGAAATAACAAATAACTGATTGCCAAATAAGCCTGGGTCTTTTTTCAATTAATGCACATGGTCATTTACTTACACAAGCATAAAAGCCTGGGTCTTTTTTTTGCTGGTAAGAAAATGAATAATATATTAAGGAAAAGGAGATGTGTAACGACCCAGAAACTTATAACAATGCATCTCAAACAAGACGTACGTCTACAATATGAGTCCCATTATTTGAGGATTTATTGCCTTGTACTCCATTGTACCGCCAACGAAGGAGAACCATGTATGTTTGCCCGAAATCTATCACAGGGCCTGCTCTGTTTTGTACGGAAAGAACGGGTGTGGAATGGAAATTAATGATAGAGTGAGAAGAAGTTATATTTTTTTTTTGTATAAGTGAGAAAGAATGAGACTGAATAAAATAGAGTGGAAATAAATGAAATGGTGTGAAAATGAGTGAGATTGATCTATATTTTATACTAAGGATCTGTTCTTTACGTGGGTCAATTTTAAAATACCAAACTCAACCCACTTTTACTATTTTAATTAAGTTTAATTTATCACATAAAAAAATTCAACCCACTTTAACGTACCTTAAATTATTTTACCCTTTTATTTACTCCAATTTGCTCACGAAAAAAACATGCCATAAGGACTGAAAAAAAATGCAAACGAGTGGAAACGGATGGTTGAGAATGAGAACATTAGAATTTTCAACGAAAAACAACGGACCCATACTTATTCTTATTGAAATTGGAATATAAAAGACTTTTATTCTACATTGATAGCACCGAGCACCTACACAAGTCATTCAATTAATCCACCGTTATCAATTTATTTTGAAATGAAACTTAATTCCCCCAAATTATCCCAATGAATTGAGGTAGTTTCCATATCCATTGGTCTAAGTTTAATTGCCTGTGAAGTGACTGGCTCTCCCGGTGGCGGGTGACGACTGATGAAGTGGCAAAATTGACGTCAGTCCTCACTCCTCAGCATGCCCAATTAGGTAACCGCACGTGGGAAGGTTCTAGAAGTCCAACACAATCACATATTCCAGTTAACTCGAACTGCGGTTTGCAAATATTGTGAATCGAAACGTTGAGTTAACCAGTTTTTAGTTAACCAAATTTTCTGGCTCGTCAAAACTCTGAACTATAATCGAATTAAAAAATTCAGTTAATCAAATTTTCTGTTCGATTACGTTAACTATTAATTTACATTGTTAATTTTTAATTTTTACTCATTTTTTAGTTTTGTTAAACTATTTATGACAACAAATATTAATTACACATTATTATATATTTAACCCTATCTTTTTACCATTACAAGATCTGCATTTGACTAATTTAAATTAAGTATCTCTTTTTTTAAAAAGCGAAGTTTCGTTTAACCGAATGGTTAACCGAATTTCAAAAGATCGAACGTAACCGAACCGGAAATTGAAATCATAAATTTTTTTGATTTGATAAATCAGGCTGCCTGTTTGGAAAAGTCAATCCAATTAACCAATTTTTCTATTTGTTTTTTTTTTCTGATCACTTTTTCAGTTTCTGTTTTTTTTTTTTTGCTCGCCCTTAAATTTCAGACCCCATACATGTGTGCGACCAATCCCCAGCTTGCATTATGGTCCCTCTTATGATTTCCGTACGGACACATCCCTTCCCTGACCAAAATATTGCATATTATAACTCGGAATTATTGTTTCTTTTTTCTATAAAAAACCTTGGAATTTATTCAATAGTAGTCACGTTAATCAGTAATTTATTCGAAATTGTCAAAAAAATTAAAATTAACATACGATTGAACAAGTGCAGGGCCAGAGCTTATATTATAGTATCGGGTCTATAAACTCAAGTTATGCTTAAGTAAATAAAACAAAATGCTCAACTTAATCAATAGATTGCTCAAATATATAAGACAAAGTGTTCAACCCCATCATTTGAAAAAACAATAAACAAATAAAATAAGTCAGAAGGTTGCATGTTTGAGCTCGTGACCTTGATAACGAAGGGCGGTAGAAAACATACCAAGTCACAAGCTATTGAGTGAGTAGGTGTCCCACATCTGTACGAAATTCAGTACACAAAAAAAGCGTTCAGATCTATGATGTAATTTGCAGAATAGAGGTAACTCAATTGGCCAGCATTTGGAATTGATACAAAAAAAGAATTATATTCAGTATATAATAATGATTTTGTAGATTAAACATGCACAACCCAAATGAAAAATAAAACTTATAGATTAAACCTAATATGATTTTCACGCACCACATTGATTGTCACTTTCCTCCCTTTTGATGCTTTTGAAAAATAAAAACTTCGAGGGTATATGAATGCCATGAACAAGCTAGATTTTTCCTTTATTCCATATATGTATATAGGTAAGAATATAATCTATATAGCTATTCTATTAAGGGTTATTCTTAAATTATCCTTATAGAGGATACAGAGAAGGTCCTTATGCAGAACCTCATTACGCATTACTGTGGAATGTAGTGATAGACTATACTTGATTAGCCAGTCGGTTGCACAATTTCTTTGCCTAAAAATATGATCATAAAAACATTGTTACAAAGTTGAATGTACATGTAAATATCTTGTATCAAAACTTGGATCTCCTATGACGTTTAAATATGACGACCTTGAATTGTTTGAACGAGAATTTTATTATCCCCCACAATATGGATATCGGTAAAGTCTGCTTGTGTTGTTGTTTTGATGCCGTTTCTCATACATGTTGCTTTCACTGTTAAAACTGACGTTGCTTCCAAGTAGAATGCTGCCGCTTGAATAAATCTCATTTCCCAATTACGAATAATGAAGTCTCCTATTACTTGTTGTAAAGTTTTGGATCTATCAAAGTTGATTTTGATGAACTCATATTGTGATCTTTTTCATGGTATTCAATTAGCCTTTTTAGTTTTTATGATTGACGGTTGACTGGTTTGGTTGGTGGTTGTAGTTATGCATGGGGTAAAGCCCAAGTGGATCAGAAATAACACTTGAACAGATCTCCGCGGGCGCCCCCCCCCCCTCCTCCCTTTTGGGCATATGAAAAGTAAAATAGATTGGGGGAAGTAAATTAAGGAAAGGTTTCACCTCAAAATTTGGTGGCAACACCTGTCAAAAGCCAAGTGGGGGAATATCCAGATTGTCAAATTGCGTGAGATGCCCTTGAGCGTGGAAATTAAATTAAATACCAAAAAATTAAAAAACAAAGGCTTGTAATGGGTTCCCATTGAGACAGAGAGAAAGTTGGAAGATAAGTAACTTGTGAGAGAAATCCATTCGATCTGCAATCTCAAGGGCTTCCTTTTTGTTTTTTTGTTCTTTTTAAATTTTTTTTTGGTTAATCTTTAATTAAATGGAGATTCGTTTTTATTTTTTTCAAGGACGACTAGTCAATTTTGTCACACCCTCCTTACACGTTCGTATCTGTCTTTATTAAAAGCAAAGAAAAACAATTAATGTTCTCACTTCATCAAAAAAGTTTTCAATAAACGCGTTCTTTTTTTGAAAATTCTGTAAAAATTGATCTTTTTTTTTAATGAGACAATAAGTCTGTTTATTAAAAAAAGATAAAATTATTTACAATTAAATATTCTCAAATTTTATCAAAGAAAAACAAACATTATTGGTATGTCGTTTAAATTCACTATTATTGTATATTATTCTAAGGTTGTTTGTGCACATTCATTTTTAGTTGGACTACAAATTGGAGTTGCTGGATCATCTTAATTTATATGACTTTGCTTTATTGAGAGCCCGTGACATTATTTGTCCTCATTGTCATTTCGTCACCACCCAACAAATATTCGTCCCCCTTTCCCTCCTCTTCTATTTGAACTCAAGTCAGTGTTCTATCTTTTACGTGTGTTTCCGTACGGACACCACATGCATAATTACTTTAATTTCGCACCATACTAAAAATCTCATGGTTATTTTATTAGTTAGTATTGCAAAATTATCTGGTATCTAATCATCTTGTTATTTCGACATTGGACATGTTTATAAATGATTGAAGTGGTTTGATACTTGTTCTCTTTAAGAAAAGTCTTGAGTTCGAGTCTTGTGAATAGAGAAAGACATGTGATAGGAGAGTTTTACTCCTTATTAGATCAACAGTAGTTCGACTCCAATAAAATGGAGGATTCAAGACAAAAAAATAAAAAATAGTAAGGCATTTTAAGGGTTTTAACTGTTGCCCTTTTTGATCCTAAACTTTGAAAATTTGTAGGGCAATTATTATAGCACTTCATCCTCTCTTGCGATCCAGCTCATCAGATTTGGCTCGATATGAGCGTTCTTTAGTTAGTTAACTCAGTACTGCATTAATATTGGCTTTCGGAATTGACCTCTATATAAGTAGAGATGTTTGCAGAAGTAAGATTGTTTACAGCTAGATCTCCTGAGATTGTTTACAGTTGGATCTCCTCATATCCACAAAATCTTAACTCACACCAAAAATTATTGTTATTTAGTGCTAGAGTAATACTGCCAAAAAAAATTAGTTACCATTTTATTATTTGATTGATAAATAATCAAATTAAGTTGCAACAAATACTGCAATTACTCTCTCTATTACTAAAATTTGAATTTAAGTAATCTTCATTTTCATATCATAAGGAGACAACATATCAACTACTTTACTATTACAAACACCAAAAAAAGGTCAAAATTAATGTCTCCATGTACGTTTTTCATGCACATTTATTCAGAAATTATGTTGAAGATCTTCACGAGATGCTATGATTAGACACATTGCCTGAAAGGAAAAAGGGGGCCAGGAATATCAATTAATGACAACGTAAAATTGCAAAATTAGAACTGTGACAAAGTGGCCCTTAAATTATTAAAGTGTCAAGGGCAAATTTTAGTCCTTTTCCTGTCATTGGTTGGCTCCATCCATGCTTGCCCTTTGGTTTTCTGTTGGCCATTGCTTTGACCCATCTAATTTCTTTAAAATAAATAAATATAATATTACTGCTTGCTCCAATTTGATATTTATTAAAGTTTATATTCCTTTTCTTGAGGATTTTCATTGGTAACATAAAAAGACCCAATAAAAAAAGGAAATTTATGGAAACTAACTCTAGCTTTTGTAATTTTTCTTTGGTGGGTAAAAAGAAGATAAGTAACTCTATTGGTTCTGATCTGTGACAGCATAAAGTCGAAAATATACTTACTTAAGTGAAAGACAATTAAAAATTTCCTCGACTCAAGGGTGTGTGAGATGAAAATGAATTACAAGGTTGAGTTGAAGACTTCCTTGGTATATTCTTCTTGCATTTGCATTTGCATTTGAGGTAAGCAAAAAAAAAAAAATCAAATAAATAGTGCCTTTTCTACCCTTCATGGAACTTTAAATCCATGGTTCAAAAATGTTCAACTTGGTTCCTTCTTAAAGGCATACTTTGAAAATGATTAGTCCAATGCCAACAATATGTATGAAAATGAGGGATGAAGTAGACTAGACTTTGGGGACATACTTGGTCACAATAAAAGATATATCTCATGCAATGTTATCCTTAGCTTATAATTGTTATTAATTATTATCAAAAAACAAGGAAAAGAAATCAACATTATAAAGGCAGAAAAATAAAATTGAGCAAACTTGATCCCGAACACATTTAAAAGTCGTAAATAATCAATAATGAATTCTTTTTAATTAGGCCTTTAAAAATCAGTGAAGACTATTTATTCGTGCGTATACAAATGGGTTATAGATTGATCTTGATGGTTCAACAAATATCTTCTCTAAAAAACTCTTTTTTTAATTTTTATTCTGCCGACATGTTATTCGTATATTATGAACGGAATGTGTTATACCTTTTCTTTTATTCTCGTAATTCTACTTGGAAGGGAGAGGATAGTGTAGTGTTGTGGTCCCAAAACCCTCAGATTCCTTCCCATAATTCCCGGCTTTACCATTAAGAGTTCATTATCCAGCATGCCCTAATTGAGGAAAAACGGTGCCATCAATTATACTTTAATTATCAACTTGACATTAACCAAAGCCAATTCTAAAAGAGGAATCATTCACATTCGCACATAATGGAATATCTAGAATTTGTGGACTATCCGAGATAAAAAGATTGAAATAACCATAATAGCACAAATAACCAAAACCAAAAAGGTTGCACAAGTATTAAGAAATTGACATTTTACCTTATTTTTTGGCATGCGACCGCCAGGACCAGTGGACCACTACTTGTACGCCTATTATTAGGGCATTTTCAGCTATTTTTGAAACTTTGGTCTGTTACGTCAGTAAAAATTTTATAATTTTGGAACTTACATTTCATCACTTCTTTAACTTATAGAACTCAATTTTAATCATCCAATAAAAATATTTGTCATGGACCCACCTTAGAATACACAACTTATTTTTTTAATCATTTAAAAATTATATATTTACTCAAGAAAAAAGAAAAAACAAAAAATACATTTAAAGAATCACAAAAGGACAAAAAGGGAGGGGGGGGGAGTAATGCCTGGGCAAGGCACCCCGCGTTTCCCTCCTAGTGCTAGCAAGACTCTGACACGCATGAAATATGCGGGCCCCTCTGGCCACACGCGTGGCCTTGCGCTGCCAGTGGCCTTAATGGCTCAAAAGGTGATGCATTCAGACATCCAAAAAACCCTTTTTTACATACATTCCATCTTTTAGGATGGCATTCTCAGAATGCAACCCTTTCCCTTATTTGCCTACTTCACTATATCACTCAGTTGTGCATGGAATATGAACTGCTTATTCTTCCACCAATTCCTTCAAATTTCTCCCATCCCTAAATTTCAAGATAGATTGTGAATTCACCTTCAACTTGTCGAAACTCGGATCGATCGAAATTGAGATCACAACTCTTGCTTGTGGGGGGGGGGGGGGAGGGGTTGAAGAAAATCCAACTATTTAGAAGCATGGCCAAAAAAGTTACATGAATTGATCGCTATATATTGCAGAGTATTTCTTTTTTATTTATGACATAAACAAGACATACCCTTTCTCCAAAAGAAAATGGAAAAAAAGAAAGAAGAAAAGTGCACATAGGATTACAGACAACCGTGAATAGAGAAGCTGTACAAAGGATCTGGAGTTGCAAAATTGTCCAGACCCATCTCTCATATCGCAAACCAACCCCTGGCTATCATACATCATACATCATGAACGGCACTATCAAACCATCTCCTCCAGTATCCCATTGCTACTATGTGATATGTCGTTCAGAAGTGGCGAGAAGAGGGCAATAAGGAGTGGATTTCTTGTTAAGCAATTGAAGAAGTCATGCTTGCATATCCTCCCATCGCCATCCATGTCGAGTAAAGCCGACAGTTCACGGACCTAAAATCAAACAGTCAAGGATGCGATAATTGTATTCAATTTCAGGTCAAAATCAAGTCGCCTTGGTTAGGGTCTGAGTTAGGCCAGGAATTGAGTGACTAGGGTCCAGTTCACCTCAGTTTCACTTGTAACTATAAGTGAGCCAGACTAATCACATTTTTTTGTGGGGTGGGGGGTTCTTACATCATCATGAGTGGCATCTGGAATAACCAGACTAATCACTTCTGCAATCTGCATGAGGTTGCAATGCGAGAAATTAAAAAGCAGCCCACATTCGAGTTTTGAATTGAAGAGATAGGGCAAGAAAGCAGACCCCTTTCTCGGAAATGTGATCATATGCCCCAGTACTGCACTTGGCAAAAGATAGTTCAAGGGCATGCTGGAACAACAGTTGTTTCATGATCTTGGTAGATGCCAATAAGAACTACAAGCATTTCAAAAAAGATCAACAATTTGTGTATAAATCGTAAACAGCAAGAACTCAGCAGCAGCAGCTACACTCAAAGGTTTGAATGCGGGTAGCGAGCAAGTGAAGAGACAAATGATCTCTGGAACTCTCACCCCTGCCTTCGTCCACTATTTGAAATTCGTAACCCCCCCCCCCCCCCCAAAAAAAGGAAAAGAAAACAGTTCTGACCAGTACTGTGGCTATGTAGGACACTGATGTAACTTGAGCTAGTTTGCTTGAGCAGAACTTAAATGTGATGGAAAAGAGAGCGAACTCCTGCTAACTAGTTAATTTACCCCACGTAAGACGAGTGGAACTTGAAAGTCGAGAGTTGTATTCCACCACATAAAAAAAAATCATTATACTAGACAACACTTATGCAAAAAAGCCTGTAAAAGTGAGAAATGTAGTCATTACCTGCTTGAAATCAATCTTTCCAGTTTTATTAACATCAACAAATGCAAATATCTGCACGTAAAATGGAGTTTGATAATGAGAATATGCTCTCTTGCACATCAGGAGATAAAAAACTCTACAGGAAAAGGAGCAATCAACATTTTGATAACCAGATTGTTAATCTAAAGAGTGAGGGGGGGGGTGTTATGCTAGAATTTGATTCTCACTTTTCCCTGTTCAAAACTGCAGATGCAGACAAGTTCATAAGTTAGCATAAACCAGTATCCCCCCCCCCAACGCACCAAGTTCAATTGGAAATCTAATCAATGTAGTCCCTGATAAAATCAAATTAGCACGCATTCGATCTATGGCAACGGGACAAATCAGATTACAACATGAAAAACTTTAGCAGCATGTCAAGAAACCAATCCTGCAAATGAGCTTGCACCCACCATTAAAGCAGAGTTCTTGTAAATATGTATACATACCTTTTCAGAAAAACTAGAAGGCTTCAATCTCAATGCTCTTAAGAAATCCTGGAAATTTACGCTACCACTGCAAACAATGTGTAATAATTCAGAATTGACAATTCCAAAAGAAAGATATGTGTAGCATTTGAAACATGATCTCCTTTATTGTCTTCCAACATTGCATGACATTCGCAATAAGTATTAAACAATGCAACCATCTCCATCTTTGCAAAAGTCCATCACACATCCCACATCGTAAGAATTTACAAATCCATGGGAATTCAAACAAATCTGCAAATCCGTGGGATTCACCAGTGGATCATGCAGTTCCAAAAAGTTCTAATGGAAGTTTAAGGTATGTCTGTCTGGCTTGCTTAACATCATGACCTCTCTGACATTCAATCAACCAAAGAAAATCAAAACCTGCATTTTAAGTGCCTAGTTTTCCTGCAGTACACAAAACAGTGACAAAGTCAAGCAGTAGATTTGTTGCTGCTGCTTTTTGGGAACGTTATAATGAATGCAGGAGGAAAGATTGTGCTTTTACAACTGAGTTAACCAGGCTGAGTCAAGTTGAGGAAAATGGTTTCCAGGCTAGGTGTCAGATTACTCCATAGACTGGTCTAGGACCAGCAGTGAGGGGAGGACCACCATGTATCACTAGTGGTTGGCAGGACATCTCGCGATTAGTTATTTTTCAGTACATAGAATCTCGCTGAATTGGATGCCGATGGAATAAATAGCAAAGTGTGGAATAAATAGCAAAGCGTTTATTCAGATGAAAAACAGACTAATATCAGAGCATCTAGTATAATGACATATTTAAGATATAGCCTCTCTGTTGTACATATTGTATACAGATTATTTAAACCCCCCCCCCCCCCAAAAAAAAGAAAATGATGGCTAGAAGATAAGAAGGTAACATAGAAATCAAAAGTTTATTGACGTAACCTGTTGTCGGGGTTCATGGACAAAAACTGCTCCAAGAATCCCAAGGCATCAGCGGTGCTAATGTGGTAACCCTGTGCAAACACAATTTACCAGGAAGATATGTATAGAAAAGCCTTGTAATTCTAAGTTAAACTTAGCAGTGTGCAGTGTGCATCAACGAATAACAGCAGGAACAAAGAGACAGAATAGCTGGCATCAAGTAATTAGATTAAAGCTGCAGCAGACAACACCATACATAGTAGAATATCAAGAAATCTATCAAATATTATTAATGAAAAAACCATTCAAGGTTTACATATTCTGTCCATATGGACAATAGGGGTAAGCCCACTTTTAAAGATCTAATATACAATTGCCTAGATTGGCAACCTGACAGCAGCGTTATCACTTAACACCCTCCGTAAGAGCATTTTCTCTCACAAAGTTTAAATATTTCGTAGCTTTAATAGTAGTTTTATAGCTTTTCCAATGTGTCTCCTGCAGTCTTGCTTAGAGCAGGGTCTCACACGTGCAGCCTCACCCCGACAGAGTCTGCCTAGAGGCCATTTATGGAGAAACACTAAAATTGCAAGCACTAGAATTTTGCAAATCCAGATGAACAGTAATATTCAGTCCTAGTTTCAGACGAACACAAATGAATGAGAGCAGTTCGTTAGTACTCACCAAATTTCTGTGGGCCAATTCAACCATAAACCTTAAAGGATTTTCCTGTAACATTGACAACATAGATGTAAGAAGCTGGTTAAATTCTATTTAAAATGCTTCCATCCGCTTAAGAAGTTGCCTGGCTAATTAAATAATCATCAATATTACAAAAGTTATACATTAAGAACCAAATTAGCAATATTGTAGTAAACAAGCTGGCAACTAAAGATGAAAATATCTCACGTGGAGTCCTTTCATGCAGCTTAGAATGACGGTAAAAAAATGGGCAAACCAAGTTTATAAGACAGACATTGAACCACCAATCCTACAAATCACTCTTGGAGTCGAACAATATTTCTTTATTTCTTAACCAATGTAACCTTGATTGGAAGTTCTTTACTACCCAGTAGAACAGTTAAGACTTATCAGCACAGAAGTACAGAACAGAAGGATTTGAAAATTTTTCGAACAAATACATATCAAACTCAGGAAAGAAGAAAGGGTTGACCTGGCAACATCGTAGCCACATGTCATTAACAAATAACTCAGATCAGTGGGTAGAAGAAACAATAGATCACCTGCCGAATTGTTTAATTTCACTATCTAGCATTTTCAGTCCAAGTATGATCCCTCGAAATTTCTCTGCCCGAAAGAGGTTATGAGACTTCAACGTATCCAACCCTTATGGTGCAAATGCTTTAAAGTGGAGAGGACAGATCACACAAATAAGGAGCACCACAAAGGTGCATATCTAAGGGTGTGGGAACTTATGTCATAAAGTAATTGTTCTAGTTAGACGAGACTTGAGAGTGAGAAAACCTTGATGAGTAAGCAAGCCCTAACCTGTTTTGACTCCTCTGCCTTCATAAGAAGCATCATGTCCCCATATGTATGAGAAGTTTGAACAACATTTAACGCAGTGGCCATAGCATAGGCAGTCTGCATATAAGTGCGAATCAAATGAGGACTTCATCACCACTGTTAACATTGATTTGGCTGCATTTATCAGATCCCATACCACCAAAGATTTACATAACACAAGTTCCATCAATCATATTAGCATAAAATAGTGCCAATGCATCCCCCAATTTCAAATTTAGAACTAACTATTGTAGCTTTTTTAGCAGTCATATACATTTTAGAAATGAAGAGAAACAAAGTATTTCAGGGACTCAATAGAGGGTATCATTACTCGTCCCCATTTGTCGATAAGGCCTAGAAGTAGACCCTTCTTAGTCTACAAGAAAAGAAGGAATAACAAAGAAACCAATTTGCACATGGTAACCAACATGCATGTCATATAAAAACCAGCAATGTTTAACTGCTCTAAAATGCTCAATCATGCATCAGCAATAAACTCACCCTCTCGGCAAACATGCGTACATTATCATTAGGATATTGTGGTGGTTGTATGACTGGAAGATATTCTACCTGCTCAATGCAGAGAAACATTGAGAAAAAGAAGTACAACCTGATCAGTTTACACAGGGGGAAAAAAAAGGACCAATTGAGAACCAAGTATTTATGGTCAACTACATAACCTGATGAACACTGCACAGACAATAAAAAACAACACAATCAATTTCAAGGGCTACTGAGCACACGACTGAGTAGTCGTTCATAACTTCTGACCATATTGGAAATTCAAACATGATGCGGTCTATCTTGTTTATCTGGTTTAGGTGCACTCAGCCACTCACCATAAAGTACATGTGTTAGTTGCATATACCTAATAAAGTGCAGGGAACCTTTTGTTCAGGATCTATACTTATATTCCTGTCTCCTTGCTTATATTCCTCTCTCCTTACCCCCAACAAAAGAGAAGTGCAGCGAAACCAAACGCTAATTACTAATAGTCGCATAAAATCAAGCGATAGAGCCAAAAAACAAAGAAAGATAAACAATATACCTCCATAAAATTGTGAAACTGTGTGAACATTTGGAACATGAGCTTGAACAAGGAAATATTGCCCCTAGATATGTAATAAAAAGAATTCATGATCCACTTATCAAGAAACAGCAGCACAGGGAAATCTGATAAGAAATGAGCCATACCATGATTGATCAAAGTGCACATAAGGATAGCGTATGACAACTGGCTGGATTGGAAAACCAGGTACAAATGCACCCCGTTGGAACGATATAAGGAATCTCCCATTGGTGGTTGTTCCCTCCGGAAATAATAGAACACGGGGAAATTTATTGCATGAAGCCTTTCTCTGCATTTAGGTCCTTGATGGCAGACCATATCAAATGGCTTATAATTGAGAATAAGTGAAGAACCCAACTTATTTTCCAAATAGACTGAGATCGGCTTCACCATGTATCTAACATCGTATTTACATAATAGTGATGACAAGGTAATAGTATTTGTATGACAGTATTTGTATGGTTGTACCATACTTGTTATATGAATCAGTCAACACCTTAAGTATAAAGAAAGTCATTCTTATCTCTGCGTGTATCTGTGCATCTGTATGGTCCCCCCCCCCCCCCTCTTTATGTGCATGTTTATGTGTATTCTTACTCCCAGGGGGAGGGGGGTAGAGTAAGTGCAATCTCTGAGATAAGCATATGAGATAATCTTGCATGAGCAAAACAAACAGGACTACCTTAATGCCCGACTACCCTTTTATTTATGTATATACTTTTTTAAAAAAGGAACTCTAGTTCAACAACAATAAACACAACTTTAAATATCATCTTTTAAAACCTCTCAATTGCACGGCATTTCCAGATTTACATGCACAAGAAAAATAAATTCTGATGGGATAATGGAGTTTTCATAACATCTCTTTTTAGTTTTTAGTTCCTTATTCAAGGCCTCTGTCAGGGTCATGGGGCTATCATACTGAACATATCATCAACAGCTAAGCAATAAGCATGCCAGTGCTCAGCCTTAGCATACAATTACATGACACTAAAATTGCCATCTGCAGACTGCAGAGACAACTAGGTCCATGTCTCCTCATACATATCAAATTGATTTGACATTGTCCGCTCAAAGAACAGCAAGTACAGCATAGACAATCAAGAATCAACTAAATGTTCGAAAGAGAAGGCAGTAGAGTGTAATGTCAAATGCCAAGAGCATGAAAGTGCATAATATTCGTGCAGACAAAAAACACAAAGTATCAGAGCCAAAATTCTTACATTTGTATAAACAATGGGAGGCTCGATAAATAAGATAGTATTTTAACTTGACAACACATCAGGGAAAAGCAAAGGCCCATTTACCTTTATCTCATTAACAGCATTCTTCCTTGATGAAGGTGAGAACCTATTCACATATATAACCTGTGAACAAATTTTAAATCCAGGAAGCATATCATGATCTACTGCACCACACGTACGGTATCTCATACATGCAAGTCCATATTCCATAAGCCTGGACTATAATTGCAGTAAATAGCACAACGAACAGGATGAAAGTTCAACCAGAAATCTATGCACAGGGCCTGAAAACATAATAATAAGAAAGTAGGAAGCTTAGCTCAGCAGAACAAGATACCTGCATTGCTCTGATAATAGTCCCAACAACAGGCAACGAATCATGAGACTCGGATGCCACAATTGTTGGAAACAACTCGTAGAAGAAGAAAATAGGTTCAATATATGATACATGGTTTGACACAACAATTGGAGCAATCTCTCTGGGTGCCGGCTGCCCTTTCCTTTTGATCCAGTGGTAGCTACACCAGATAGGAAGCATGAGTCAGTTCCGGCAGAAAACTCAGCAGAGATTACGATAAACTAAAGTCCATCTTAGTAGCTGGCTTGAAATTCACTCGTTAGGGTGTTCCCTTCCTATTTGGAGGAAACCAGTCAATTAGGTTAAAAAGGGAGGGTCACAGCAAGCGATTAGATCAAGTGGAGTTTCAAGCTGTGGGATGGTATTTAAGCTACTAGCCACCACCAAGTAAGCCTTTCATTAATTCATAAATGCGAACTTTTGATAGGGAGAATACCTATTCACTACATGCTATGGGGGTCCTATGACATTTGACAATCGTATTTGGCAAAGCTCTATAAATTGCTATGCAATTCGTCCGGGGCATGCATCCACGCTGAGAAACAATCACAATACTCAGGAGTAAAGAGCTTTAGGAATGAGAGTCAGTACGCCGAAAACAGTGAGGGAAAGTACAATCCAGAAAGACAGTAGGGAAGTACACCAAAAATATATCCTATAGATCAGATTACTCAGGGGTCTATCATTTGATCCCAAAGGGCTTGCAATCTTTTGATTCAAAGGTAGCAGTTGTTTCGTTATAATATGTTCTAATGGATATTATCCGCTCGGACTGGGATCGAGGAGTGGGTCCATAATGGGACCTAGGCAATAGTTTTTGCACTGTTTTTCTCACTTCCCTGGTGCTGTCTTTTGCCATGCTCATCATTTCCTAGCATCATCAACCACCCCCTCCCCAACAAAAGAACCAAAAAACAAAGAAGGAAAAGAAAAGACTAAAACCGAAGGAAAATAAATTATGGGAAAAATCACTAGTACAGAATTAGTTCGATTACAAAGTTATCAAGTGGTGAAGCAGACGTCAGCTAAACAAATTGATTGGTATCATCATCCCCTCAGTAACCCTTGAAAGCGACTAGGAAATAACCACAACTACTTCTTTGCTTCCACGAAACTTCAACTCCTTGAATGTACATTTAATCATCACAATGTACAACGATGTGAAGAAAAAGAGAGAGTGGGGTTGGGGCTCCTCCAACAAATGCAAACTAGGCTGTTTTTTTGAGAGGGCGGACCAAGGTATCTATTTCTGGACCAGACGAATAAGTTGGCAACGGGCGCTCCCTAAAGCAACTTGCACCAGAACAACAGTTTGGGGTAAGAATCATGTCAATGCCAACTGCCAAGCCAGAAATCAACGGTCCAAAAGCCCCAACGCCTACTCAAACCCCCAGTGGCCACTTAAACACCCCCCCCAAACCCCCAATCTAATATCCAAGCAAAAGTGGATTGAAAATTATGCAACAATTTATCAGCATATTTAGACATTGTCTCTCATTTCACCCAACAAAGTCATGCCCCTTTGCATCAAGAACACAACATTGGAATCCCATTTTCTTTCCCACATCAGATCCATATCTATGCATACATAAAGCAACTCAACGTCATGCCACAAAACATTTTTTTCAAAGACATGATATAAGGAGGCAAATTTAAAGAACTCACCCAAAAGAGAAGAGTATACAGCGAGCACAAAAGCGGGTAATCCACATAAACCAACAGCCCCATCTGGGCATGGGATTGTTTCTATCCTTCCATCCACGAAGGGCGATCAAAGTGGCTAAATACCCAATAAATAACCCCAACCCAAAAAGCACCAATCTTACAGCCGCGATGGGCAAACAAATCACAATCTTGACAAACTCATAAATCCCTTCAATTCCTGGGGTATGATTCCGAAAAGGGTCAGCAGTGGATGAAGGTGGCATTGAAAACCCATCAACGCCCAGAAATTCAAATGGGTTCTCGAGTTCAAACTGGGGGTTTTCATGGCTGTGATTGCAGGCTTTTTGATCAGAATCTATAGAAAGAGAAAGATGGGGTCTATAATTGGATGAATTCTGAGCATGATGATTCTGGGTATGATGGTTCTGGGTTAGTAAGGGGGTTTGAACGTGTGATTCCGCCATTTGACGTGCATCCAAGATCGAACGAGATTGAAGAAGAGATAGCGAGTAGGAGAAGAAGTAGACACTAGACAGTGGGAGACGAGCAAGGAAGTTTGGCGTTTACGAAACACGACGAATTTAGCGGCCAGATGTCTGGTAGTGTATGAATCATCTAGTTAACTAACAATTCAAAAGAGTGGTTTAGAAATGACAAGTATCATTCCCGGTTATTTGTAACAAGGATGCTTCGAGTTTTGGAATTTTTAGATTCTATGACGCAGTATATCTGATTAAATTGAGGGTCGGTCCACATAATTTTCTCGATCCGGACTTTACCCGGCCTCATGCGAGTTATCATATTCTTGACCCTAATCCTGGCCCTACCGGTACTGTCGGATCATCGATTCAGACTCAGACCCAGCACCTAAAACGTTCTATATATAAAAAATGAGATTTTTCACTAAGTTTCATTTTTAATATAAAGTTCAATATTAAACATCTTACAAAAAAAAAAGTCAAATAATAATATAATATTCCAATGAAATGTGTTGCAATAACAAACATTCTAATGCATAATTTACTTATTAAAACGACTGCCCCAAATATTAGAGAGTTGAAAAGGTGAATGAGAAGGGGAGGTTAAAAGGAAACAAAACAATAAAATGCGAAAAGATTTTGAACAAATGAAACTCAAAATTTCTTGCTTTGATTTTAAATTTTATTTTATTTTTTTTAAAAAGTGAAAGTCAATGAATCAGGTTCATTTGTTCAAAAATAAGGTTTTGAGCAATCCTTAGAATAAGCTAATTTATAACAATGGAATATATGTTCGCAACAATCCTTAGATTGTATGGCCCACAAACTTCCAAATAGGTTTTGCAGTCACATTGATAAATTTCATGTACAGAAGGTTGGTTTTGGACACTGGCCCAAGCCTAGGCAGCTAAATACCAATCGGCCCAACCCAAATGCTGAGTAGACGGGCTTTTAAACCCAATGGGCCTTCGTGTGAATCAGCTATCAGTTACCTAGTATGTATTGAATTAAATCGAAGTTATATGGGACGTCTGATAGTAGATGTTCTAGCGTTACAGCAAAATTATATCAAACATATGGAAGAATCCGCTGCTACTTTACATGTCTCCACCACAATAGGTCCTTGGGCCTGATTTATTTAGATGTGATCCGTTTGCCTCATCTTTGGTCTTGTCAGCCCATTAGATTTTAATAGAGATCAGGTTATAAAAAAATATAAAATATATTCCGATGTGTCGTGCGTATTCTTTTTAGTCGTGTTTGACAAAATTAGCCGTTTAGATAGCGGATAGCAGCTTAGGTAGCGAATAACGTTTCTAATTTAACTGTTAGAGGATAGTTGTTTAGATTAGCGGTTGAAACTAATGTGTTTGGTAAATTTAGTTGTTATGCTAGCTGATTAATGTAAATTAACATAAAAGGATATAGATAATTTTTAAAGATAAAATTTTTAAAGGATATTTTTTTGCTAAAAAATATGAAACGCCACTTTTAAATGTCAAACGTTAATACTATTAGCTTTCAAAAACGCTGTTTAAAACTAGTTGAAATGCTAGTCAAAGTACTAGTTTATCGAATACTAAAAATTAACTAATTAATGTATTAATTTAGTCAAAACATTAAACGCTACCCAAAATGCTGTTGTCGAATACGACCTTTATCTATATGTACTTATTTATTATAAGCAGCTTTTAATTTATGTGTACTTATGTCACTTTCAACATTTATACTCATAGGAGTATTATAGACCGGTTTCATACGAATATTAATCTGTCGGAAATATGAAGGCCCAGTTGCTGCTCTGCTTCCATTCCCATGCTGTAGAACTACTGTGTCCATGTCCTCCATGTGGAAGCTTCTTCCTTCAAAGCCAAGATTTTTGTCACTGTCGCGATGTCTGCTCGAATGAATCATACATGAGCAGCTATTGACATGAGCAAAATAAATCAATTCATAAAACCGGCTAACTAATACCAACAGCTAATAGCAAATAAGAATTGAACTCATATTATTGTAACGACTGTTTGCTCAAGTGAATCACATTTTTAGGCTGCATTTGCTGTTAGAGACAGAGGACATTGACAAAATAGAAGGTTCAGTAAACAAAGAGTCCAAATGACAGATATGCTACTACTTTATGTCAGTGAATTGGACTAGTATTTGATCATACCACAAGACAAGGGCAAATTGAGCGTGCAAGTGTCAGCTCATCAGAGTTATCATTTTACCCTCAAAAACTAAACATGATTAGTTCTGGGTTTTGTTGTTGGTCAATTTGGCTCATTAATTATGTCGTTGAATCTATCTTTTGTCACAGAATTTAACTTAGCAAGATTAATTCTGGAAAAAAAAACTTGTTTCTTGGGGTAAAAGCAAGCTTATCATTTTTTTCTGGGTTTTTCATTGCCCTGTCAGGCTTTTTGCAGTATATGAATGATGAGCGCTGTTACCTAACGACCAGGCTTCAAAGTGAAGTTATGTGTAGTTAACACATAAGTAAGCCACTCTGCTTAATCATGATCTTTACATGGCTTCTGCTTACATTTAGATTTCTCTAGACCCTCTAAATAGGACCCATACTGAGAGTAGCTATTGTTGTTGTTGTATTTAGCATATATACATTTCTGTTCAGGCTGTCCCCTTGCAAATCACCCAAAGAGGCTCGATCGTTCTCAGGCTCCAAATTCATGCATCCGACTTCTGGGTCGAACTTCTAGCATGTCTTAATAAGGATTTTTTTTTGAGTTCATGCTCGTATCACACCTTTTCAGTACTTTTGCCAATATATGAACTTATTGAGAAAATCGACACGAGTGATGTTTACAAGAAAAAGGAAACCTAGCTAAGGGGTCCTAATTAGTTTAGTCTAGTTTTTTATGCACAATTACCTCCCATGCATGTTTGCTGAAGAAGCATCCTGTCACTTGGTTTGCTTGCTTGCCCATCTCTGTATTTCCTTAGACAACACTTAAAGGAGAGGTGCCTATTATGAGGCTCATTTAGCATCATTTTTCTCTAGCCATCATTTGTGCACGCTTTTCATTGGGTTGTTCATCCCAGTGCAATATTGTGGCTGCTTTTAAGAAGTATAAGCACCCAAATATGTACTTGTTTGATCGATGTTACTGGATTTACATATAAGCGTTAAATACAAGTGTAAGTACAGTTGTTGAATTCATCCACCCTTCCAAAAAAAATCATCTTGATAAAAAATGAATTATAAAAATGTCTTATAGATATTTAAAATACAATTGAGAGTTTAACTATTTTACTCAAATCTAAGGCTTTATTACATAAAAGGCAGCCCGGTGCACAAGCATCCCGCGTTCACGCAGGGTCCGGGGAAGGGCCCCACCCCAAGGGTTGTATTGTAGGCAGCCTAACCACCTGACTTTGTCCGTGGCTGATTCCAAGGCTCGAACCTGTGACCTTGGTCACACGGAGACAACCTTACCGTTGCTCCAAGGCTCCCCTTCAAAATTATGAAGAAAATACAGAAGTCTGTTGAAGCAATTGCCATGCATAATATAGACTCATAATTTACAGTCATCATTGTGATTAAATTTCCAATCAAGGCACTTGATTCAAATTGGCAATTGCTTGAAATTCAGTGCCCTTTCAATTCACCATCATACCCAAGTACATCACAATCATGTAAATTACCACGAGTGCAGGAACTTGTCTTGATTTATGTTAGTTGATTTTCCAAGTCACTACTATTGGCCAAACAAGGCAAATGGTCCAGGAAATCAAAAGCCGAGAAAAATAATCACATCTTCCTACCAAAAAAAAGCCTCTTTGCCATCATTGCATGACATTTAATTATACATGGAGATCGGTTGTTTCATCTACTACTCTCTATCTGAATAGCATGCCTATATAAGCTAGCCATCTGGTTCAGTTAATATCTCATCTTGTTCATCATTTTGTTGTGGGTGGGTGCATAAGTTCAGGTAACTAACCTCAATTCCCTTCTCAAGAACATTTTCTGTATGAATTTGTCCTTGCATTTATGTTCTAATGCTGCCTGTTTGACTACTTTGTCATCAATGAGTAGTGCTGGCCAGTGAGTTGGTTCAGGTTGTCTTACTTGTTAATCCAGATTAGCTTAGCTTAGACCACTTAATTGGCCGAGGAGTCCAAAAGGGTTTGGCTCGGTTGGCTCAATTTGAAACTGGCTCATACTGATCAACCAATGTAGACTAGTTTTGGTCTAGGTTGAACTCATTCTATGAGCCGAGGACTGACCCATCAACCAGTCATGGGTGGAGTCAACCTGCTCGTTCAACCACTAAAACTGTAGGAAGGCTTAGTAGTTAGTACCATATTTGTTGTATATTGATAGAATTTTCTTCAGCATGGGTCTCTCTCTAGCACTTCTATTGAACTAGAGAATGATTAGCCACTAACCACCTTCTTTGTTTGCAGCCACCATGTTGCCTACTAGTACAATGTGGCCACTTTTACTTGCTGTGATGTTTGGAACATCAATTGCATTAGCAGACAGAAGAACCTACATTGTTCACATGGATGATTCCAGAAACATAGAACTAGATAGCTTTGATGAGAAGCCACAAAATAGGTATCAAACAATCTTAGGGTCCATCAGCAAATTAGCAACTCAAGAAGAGGGAGATGAAGATGTAGAAGCATTGGCACCAGAGCTTCTTTACACATATGAGACAGCCATGACTGGTTTCGCAGCCAAACTCACCACCAAACAATACCAATCTTTAACCAATATCGATGGGGTGCTTTTTGTAGCTCCCGATGAGATACTTAGCCTCCACACTACATATTCAACCCATTTTCTTGGCCTAGAATTAGGGAGGGGGTTATGGAATTCAACTAGCTTGGCAGCTGATGTGATCATTGGTGTTCTTGACACAGGCATTTGGCCTGAGCACATTAGTTTTTGTGACACAGGGTTCTCCTCGGTCCCATCAAGGTGGAAGGGTGCTTGTGAAAAAGGCACAAATTTTTCAAGTTCCAACTGCAATAAGAAGCTTATAGGGGCAAGGGCCTTCCTCAAAGGGTATGAGGCAATCAATGGCAGGATCAATGAAAGAGATGACTTCCGAACTGCTAGAGACTCCAATGGCCATGGGACCCACACTGCTTCCACCACTGCTGGAAGTGTGGTCCCTGGTGCTAGCCTCTTTGGCATGGCCAATGGTGTTGCCAGCGGCATGAGGTATATCTCTCAAAAACATTAAACCAACGAGTCTTAGATCATGTAGTAAAATCTATATCTGGTCCTTCAGTCATTAGCTCAAACTTCTGATTGAGTTAGTTTGTTAATGTGATATTAGAACATACAGAACGTCTTAATTCCAAACCTTAACAACCCAATATTGAATTTAGTCATTATGTGTCAAAACAGGTTCAGGTCAAGAATAGCAGCATACAAGGTCTGCTGGCAGGCTGGTTGTGCGAGCTCTGACATTTTAGCAGCCATAGACCAAGCAGTAGCAGATGGAGTCGATGTTCTATCCCTCTCTCTCGGAGGAATCCCTAGGCCATATTACCGCGATAGCATGGCTATAGCAGCATTTGGGGCTATCCAAAAAGGAGTTTTCATGTCATGTTCAGCAGGAAATTCAGGGCCAACCCCCTCCACTGTAGGGAACATGGCACCATGGATTATGACCGTTGCAGCAAGCTACATAGACCGGACTTTCCCTGCTAAAGTTAAGCTAAGTAATGGGAAAATCTTCATAGGCTCATCTCTTTACTCTGCAAAGAAGAAGAGAACTAAGCGACTCCCCCTTGTGTACAAAGACACTGCAGGTAGCAACAGGGCTGAGTTTTGTGTCAATGGATCGCTGTCTCGTAGCCTCGTGAAGGGCAAACTTGTCCTTTGTGAGCGTGGCATTAACAGTAGGACCGAGAAGGGCTTTGTCGTAAAATCAGCTGGAGGAGCTGGGATGTTGCTACTAAACAGTCCATCTGAGGGAGAAGAGCTTTTTGCTGATCCTCATGTTCTGCCTGCAACTACACTTGGTGCTTCAGCTGCTAAGGCAATTAAAGGGTATCTGATGCTAAGCAAGAATTTAACTGGCTCAATTAATTTCTTAGGAACCCAATATGGGGCGCGGGCCCCAGTGGTGGCGGCCTTCTCGTCGAGGGGCCCGAGCATGGTGGACCCTTATGTCATCAAGCCTGACATAACTGCCCCAGGAGTGAACATTCTGGCTGCTTGGCCTCCAATCACACCCCCAACTGAGCTAAAAAGTGACAAAAGGAGCGTGCTTTTCAACATAATCTCAGGTATCCTCTTCTTTCTTTTTGTGGGATTTGTAATTTGAATACCAATGATTTCATTCCTCTAAGAAGCTTCAATATCTAAAGCATCCCCCAAAAAAACACTCAATTCGCAAAAAGCGGACTAGAAACATACTGACGATCAACTTCCATATTACAGGTACTTCAATGGCATGTCCTCACCTCAGTGGCATAGTAGCACTGATAAAATCAGTCCATAAAGACTGGTCACCAGCTGCAATCAAATCAGCAATCATGACATCTGCTTACACTCATGACAACCGCGGTCATATGATATCTGATGCATTTGTGTCCAGTCGTACCAAATTTGCAACCCCTTTTGCATTTGGGTCGGGAAATGTACACCCAGAAGCTGCATCAGACCCAGGTCTGGTTTATGACATTACAGGTGAAGACTACCTGCACTACTTATGTAGCATCAACTACACCAATGCACAGGTTACCCTCTTGGCAAGGCGAAACTACAGCTGCCCGAGTTCTTCTCTCCAGCCAGGAGATCTGAACTATCCATCATTCGCTGTGATCTTCGATGCTGCTAAAAGGGGAAAGACTACATTCACCTACAGAAGGACAGTGACAAATGTAGGGACTGCCAAGGCCACATATAGGGTGCTTGTGCAGAAGCCTAAGGGTGTCAAAGTGAGTGTTGAACCAAAGGTTTTGGAGTTTAAGGCTTTGGATGAGAAGAAGACATACAAGGTGAAGTTTTCAGGGTCAGGATCAAAAGTCACAGCTAGGGGGGTTTCATCATTTGGGTCCTTGGTTTGGGTGGGTGGAAAATACAGGGTTAGAAGTCCAATTGCAGTAACTTGGCAATAGTTTGATTTAAAGATAAGTTTGATTCCCAAAAAAAAAAAAAAAAGGCAATAGTTTGATTTCAAGATTTTATTTTTTTTTTGGTCATTTTGTTTTGCAGTTGATTTGGGAAAATAAGGGTAGTATTTGCCAGGGGTTTCAGTCTTGACTCTTGATTGTATTGATCCAATTGCATATTGCATTATTTATGTGGAAGGGCTTGATTTTTTTAGTTTAAGGGCAACTGAGTTGATCAGTATGAAAGTTGTTGAAAGTTGTTGTGACTTCTATGAGGAGCCAATGACTAAGGCCGAGCACAATTGAAACTAGTAGGTTTTGTACTTAAGACTTTTCTTCTTCAAAATGACAAAAAGAGGAAAAATGAAAAATCCCGAAAATAAGTTCAGTCTAGAATTGTTATATAATCTGGTCTAAGTCGACATACATAATCCAATTCAACCCGAACTCAACCTAATAAACAACTGCGGATATGAGGATCAATGGCATCAATCTTTTTATTTATATAAAAATAGACCAAAAGTATTTTAATGCATTTTTATGACTTGGAATCCTTCAATAATTGTTGATTTGAATTTTATACTCAAATATATGCCAGATAATTGGGGTAATAAAATGATTTCTACCTACATTCCCTTTTTCCCCCTTTGTCCCAACAATTTTTTTTTTGTTTTTTTTTTTGAAAAGTACAATCTTTTTACTGTCTTCATTTTTAAAATTTTATCCTTTCTTTTAATTGATGAAAGTTTCAAAATAAAATCTCTTTTTATTATTGATCATAGGGTTTTTAGAAAATAATAATCTAAACTTTGAAGTGCTGAAAGCCAATAATTTGAACTTAAGAAATAGCTGTCAGGGCTCCGAACTTTCGACATTTTTACAGGTAATAATCCGTACTACGGAAAAACTATACCCTAATGCTCCTATTTTGGCTCACTATAGGGTAGGTTTGTCAAGTATGGATTATTGATAGTAGGAATGTCAAAAGTTCAGATCTCTAGTGGTTATTTCTTAAGTTTAGATTATTGACTTCCACTACCCCAAAGTTCGGATTATTGCTTTCCAAAAACCTTTGATAATATTAAAATTTTTCTTTTTTTTTCAAAATTAATATAAAATAATACATTAAATAATGCACTCTTAAAAAACTTTATCTCATAAGTAGAACAAATTATATGAGATGGAGAGAGTATTACTTCCACACAAATCAAACCAGAAAAACAAAAAGCAAAATAAAATTCTCATACCAGAAGTCAAAACTTGCCAAACGAATTGAATTGCCGTGGTCAGACCAAACAGTCCACGTTGCTAACGCCGTAACGCGTACAGGCCTACAAGGTCCCCCCCCCCCCCCCCAAAACAAAAAAAAAACAGAAAAAAAACAGAGCTTTGCAAATTACGATCAATTCATCCTTGTGCCTCCCTCTCTCTCTGTCTTCTGGGCTCTGTTTACTCGCACCAGACCGCCACCTACATTCCCATCTGGGTAATAATTTTCCATTTTCGGAGGTTTTTTATGTCATCCATTTGAATCTATAAACAGAAGCATACCCAAAAATCTGAGTGTAGAACCCCGCTTGGTATTGGTAAGCTCTTTATTGAGTTTTTTCTGTTACAATCAATTAGCAAATTGAGCACCCATTTCAATCGTTTTGTGGAAAGATTGTATCTTGATTCATCTGGGTTTTCAGTGTTCTTGGCCTTCTTTCATAATCCTGGTTTGTTAGCGTAGAAGTTTCAGAAATAGAGGTTGTAGCCGCGTGAATTTCTGGATGATCTAGAGAAGCAAATCCAATTTCTGTTGCGTACAAATTTGGGTTTTCATCTTTTAGATTGTGTCTGTTTGAGTGTGTGTGTGTATATATGTGTATGATTGAATTGATATTTATCTTGGAATAGTGAAAATTGGAGTTGTTTGGGTTGATTGATTATGGATAGATATGGTTCTTCACCTCCACACCTTTATGGTTACCCACCCCAAAATCAGCCATACCCTTCACATTCACCTCCCCCAAAACAGCAATACACTTCACATTCACCACCTCCTAATCAGCCATACCCTTCACATTCACCACCTTCTTATCAGCCATACCCTTCAAATTCACCACCTGCCAATCAACCATACCCTTCACATTCACTAACCCCAAATCAACCATACCCACCTCACTCTCCACCACACCCAAATCATCAGCCATACCCACCACCACCAAAAAATCAGCCGTATCCGCCACCACAAAATCAGCCATACCCACCAAACTCACCGCCCCGAAATTCTGATGTTTCTTCAGCAACATCACCACAGGCTGCATTTCCATACCCATATGCTGTCCCCTACCAATATCCACATGGGCAACCTGCATACCAATACCAATATCCATATCCGCAACCCACTTATCCAAGTCGACATCCTAGACCATACTCATTTTCTGGACCTCTTCCACAAACTTCTGCACCTTCACCAGGTCTTGAACACAGCATTAGTTTCCATCAGCAGGGTTCTTCTCATTTTCAATATCCTGATGTGGGGTTGTACCCACTGCCAGCTACTCATTCCCAGCCGCCTTCTGAGGCCAATAGCTTCTCTGGCTGTCTAGGACACAATAATTCGTCAACTGGAGTATCATTCAATGGTGAAGAGAATAGGACCTCGAATGTTTCAGTATACCCACCGTTGGACAACCTAATGGCAGATATGAGGCTGAATGATAATCGCCCTTCTGCTCCCGCTTCACCTCCAGCACCTTCACTGTGTAAGCTGGACAGTTTTGCTTTGGCATATCCAGGTTCAAGTGGCAACCTGCCAGCACCTAAACTGTCTAAGTTAGACAGCTTTTCTGTGGCATATCCAAGTCCAAGTGGGAGCTCCAGCCCTTATGGAAGCCATCATGGGGGACATTCTAGGACTTCTTCTTGGGAGGGGAATTCACCTTATAGGGTTCATACATCTGCTTCCCCACATTTATCCCACTATGATAGCTCAGCACATTTGCAGCTTGTTCCTTTTCATAAAGGGTCCCTGAAGGTTTTGCTTTTGCATGGAAATTTGGATATATGGGTTTATGAGGCAAGGAACCTCCCAAACATGGACTTGTTTCATAAGACTTTGGGTGATGTGTTTTGCAAGTTACCGGGCGGTGTGGTCAGCAAAATTGAGGGATCAGTGTCCCGTACAATCACCAGCGATCCCTATGTATCAATTACAGTGTCAAATGCCGTGATTGGGAGGACTTATGTGATAAGCAATGAAGAGAATCCTGTCTGGATGCAACACTTTAACGTGCCAGTGGCACATAATGCTGCTGAAGTGCACTTCTTGGTTAAGGATAGTGATGTTGTAGGATCCCAGCTTATAGGATGTGTCTCAATTCCGGTTGAACAGATATACTCAGGGGTGAAAATTGAGGGTACGTATCCAATCCTGAATGCTAATGGAAGACAGTGCAAGGCTGGAGCTGTCTTAAGTCTTTCAATTCAATACATACCCATCAAGAACCTAAGTATTTACCACCATGGAGTTGGTGCTGGCCCTGATTATCATGGGGTTCTTGGAACGTATTTTCCTCTTAGAAGAGGAGGCACAGTTACTCTATATCAAGATGCTCATGTCCCTGACGGTTCCCTTCCTGATATTACCCTTGATGGTGGAAGGAAGTATGTGCACGGCAAGTGTTGGCGAGACATTTTTGATGCAATACGTCAAGCTAGGCGGCTGATATATATAACTGGGTGGTCTGTTTGGCATAAAGTTAGACTAGTACGTGACAATCCTGCATCAGACTGCACCCTGGGGGAGCTTCTTCGGTCGAAGTCAGCTGAAGGAGTGAGAGTTTTGCTTCTAGTGTGGGACGATCCTACTTCAAGAAGTATTCTGGGCTATAGAACAGTAAGTGGCTTATCCCAAAGTTCATGACATAGTATCATACTGGTTGCAGTTTTATTACTCCAAATTTTGTCCTGTTTCCTTTTTCCCCCTTTCTCTTGGGTGGACTTTGGGTTCTTGTATGACATTCTATTGGGAGCGCACTTATGACCTTGTTTAGCATTATCTACTGACATGTCGATGGGTCTTGTAGCATTGACACTCTATTGTTGGTTGTTGTTATTTTCTTATCGAGCTTCACATATTATACTTCCATGTCTTACTGATCCCAATTAGTCCAGGATGGAATCATGGCAACCCATGATGAAGAGACCCGTCGTTACTTTAAGCACTCGTCGGTGCAAGTGCTGCTTTGTCCTCGCGTCGCTGGAAAAAGGCATAGTTGGTACAAGCAAACGGTAAATGTCACTGCCAGTCATACCATTTTGTTATTCAGTGCATCAATGACTTCTTTTTGTTTAGCTTCATGGTCTTTGTCGTGATATGTTGCCACATTGCCCTTTTCCAAATGTGCCTCCCATGTCATTCTCCCTCGATTGAAAAGAAAAGTAACTGATTATCCAGTGCATTCTATGAAATTGAAGTCTGCACTTTCAGATGGACAAATACTTTATGTAATGAGACCTGTCCTTTGTGCTTGATCTTAGGTGTTCCTGAAAACCTTATTTAGTCATCAAATGAACTCACAGTTAATTTGCAAGGATACTGAATGAGCCTTCGTTTCTGCTCTTCTTTTTCCTCTTCTAAACTTTAAATTGGAACATTTTACACTGGTCGATAGACATTTTATCTATTTAGCTGGCCTCTGATGTCAGCCTTTTTCAGTTTTGTTCTTTGTTCTTTGTTTTTTTTTTTTTTTTGGTGTGGATGTTATAGCTATGTTGCTCAGACTCTTGATTTGAGCTTAGGTATGCATATTGGACATTTGCACTTCATTGTAGGCACAAAAACTTCAAATCCTTGGGTGTCCCTTACCTGGGCACATACTAACGGTGGACTCTTCTTGCTGAGTCGAAGGATAAGTGTTATAGGATACTGATAGTGCAAAGAGAAGTTCATCGGTAATCTCCGTCAGTTGGATAAGACTGAACAGGATTTAGGATATCCTTTCAGTACTACTTCAGCTAATGCTGAGTTCTTTTAAAAAGACTGGTCTTCTTTTCATGTGTCGTATCTGATTTGATTTCTTACCAGAATTTCTGTGGTTTGCATATAGTCCCTTTTATTTAACCTTCATACTTTAAATTTTCCATTGGCTCTATCTGTCAATGTTTAACCTACAATTTATATATCTTTTTAGGAAATCTCTACAATATATACTCACCACCAAAAAACTGTGGTGGTGGATGCTGATGCTGGCAACAACAGAAGAAAAATCATAGCTTTTGTTGGAGGGCTTGACTTATGTGATGGGAGATATGATACTCCTGAACATCCTCTTTTTGGAACCCTGCAAAAAGAGCATGTAGATGATTACCACAACCCTTCTTTCCAGGTAGTTTTTTAACCCTTTGCTTCATATTTTGCCTGTTATGGGCAGGGCTCAAACAAGAGATCTAAAATTGTTGCAAGCAAATCTATGATGTGCTAGTGCTATGTGAGGACAAAATTAAAGCAATTGTAAAGGGCATGTAAAATATAGTTTGTAACTCAATTGTCTAAGAAACTTACAAATTGGGATGAAGGAAAAAAAAAAAAACCCAGTTGTGTGAATGGGTTATGATACATTCTTTGTTTTTACCAGTGAATCTGTTGACTTGTTTCACTCAATAGACTTTGGCTTATGATGAGCTTTTAAATGAGGTGCCAGGAAGTGTATCTCCATGTCCTTTCTTTACTATATTTTCTTCCTGGCTTCTTTGCCTTTGACTTTGCCTTTTTCAGTGTGACCTTGCTAAGTATATAATTAATTTGGTTATTATTCTCATGAAAATGCAAACAGGGTAATACTGCTGGCTGTCCAAGAGAGCCATGGCATGATTTGCATAGTAAGATAGATGGACCTGCTGCATATGATGTTCTAACCAACTTCCAGGAGCGCTGGAGGAGGGCTTCTAAGCCACATGGGATTAAAAAGTTGAAAGGAAATTATGATGATGCATTATTGATTATCGAACGGTTGCCTGACATTGTTGGCATGTCGGAAGCTCCATACCTTAGTGAATATGATCCAGAATCCTGGCATGTGCAGGTACTTTATGTTCTAATTCATTTTCTGTATCAACAGATTGGGCATGTTTAAAAAGATTAAAAGATTAACGTTCTTCAGATTTAGGTTTTTCGGTCCATTGATTCAAGTTCTGTCAAAGGGTTTCCTAAGAATCCCAAGGAAGCTACTAGCAGGGTGAGCCAATTTCCTCATTTTTTTTTTCTTAATGTATCTCTTTCTTTTCATAAATTTATGTGTTATATTGACTGGCTGCTTGGAATTTGCAGAATTTAGTATGTGGGAAGAATGTGCTAATTGACATGAGCATACATACTGCATATGTGAAGGCTATTCGATCTGCACAACACTATATTTATATAGAGAATCAGTATTTCATTGGTTCTTCATTCAATTGGAGTCAACACAAGGACTTAGGTCAGTGAGAGTGTGTCCCTAGAACCATTGTTATTTCTGTGGCTTAGCAAATTCCTCTCCAGCAATGCCTCCTAGGATGCTTGGGGCGAGAGGGGGAGTGAGGGAAGCTTGGAGAGAGCCCTTGTTGGGAAAGAATTTCAATTGAAGCCAGTTCTGAGTGTTATTACTGAAGTGTTTTATTTGTTGCAGGGGCTGACAATTTGATTCCCATGGAAATTGCTCTCAAGGTTGCTGAGAAGATCAGAAATCATGAGAGATTTGGTGTATATATAGTAATCCCCATGTGGCCAGAGGGCATTCCAAATTCTACTGCGACTCAGAGGATTCTGTATTGGCAGGTGAACTTCATTACTTAGCCCAATTGGCTGGTGTAATAAGCTACACTATTTGATTTGTCTTGTCCTCCAGAAAAGATCCCAATGTTCAATGCTTTTTTCATTTAAAGGGAGTATGCTTTTGTGCTGATGCCTATGAATGTTCCTAGATGGCAGAGAGAGACTTGAAAAGTAGTGAGCGTTCACATAATAAATGAATATCAAATTTTGAGGAGAGCTGAATGAAGGCATTTGGATAGGTCTTGCTTATGTTCTCTTCAATACTGGTTCGACATTTTTCAACACTTAATATTCACTTGTATGTTTTACCTTCTGCAAAACGTGAAAGCTTTCTTTGAAAATTGGTTACAGGTTTGCAGCATTAATGTCGTGGTTCTCCTTGTGCATTTGAGCATGACCCAAATCCCAGATTCCTTTGGGGAGCTCTTATGTACTTTTGGTCTAATAAACCACGTACTAGAAAGGCTATAGTTATGTTTCTTCTTTTATTCGTTTCTTGGGAAAGTTCTGTGAGATTACTTATAGTGAAACAGCCCTTCTATCCCATCAAAACTTTTCTATATTTCTTCTTTGGGGTGTCCCAAGCTCCAACATGATCTCAGTTTTAAACTTACGAGTGGATATTAGTGGCCATTTTACATTTGACATGATATAGAAACATGAAGTGATGTTTCCCCAAGATTTTTTATCCTCAACCAAATATTAAGTTCTATGGAATTGTGGAGATTACTGGGGGCCCTTATATATTTTAAAGGGGATTACTGCTTATTTAGATGGCGACCTTACTGATATGTGAAGTAGTTGCTTCTCTATTCTCTTTGTCTAGAAGATGTCCTTGACTAATCTGAAGCTGCAACCAATTTCTGCAGAACAAGACAATGCAAATGATGTATGAAACAATTTACAAGGCTTTAGTAGAAGTGGGTCTTGAGGATTCATATACTCCTCAAGATTACTTGAACTTCTTCTGCCTTGGCAATCGTGAAGTTCCAGATGGAAGCCAGAGTGCTGCAGGAAGCTCTCACCCACCAAACAGTCCCCAGGTTGCCATCTTTCTGTTCTTAAAAAGTTAAAATATGAGTTGCATTTTAGACCTCGAAAGCAGATTGTTCATGTCAGGTTCGTTTTCAGAGTCAGTGAGAATGAATCAATGGAATATTCAGGTCAAAACACATCCTTTTTCATTTGGATCGTATATGACCTGCTGTCCATTTGTCTAATAATCTTGTTTAGAAAATGCAATCAGTATTCATTGGGCAAATTTCAGGTCAGTGAAGTTTGGTTGGGTCGAGTTGGGCTTGATTATAATCAGGTGCCCTGTTCAATGTATGGCTGAAAGACTGAAAGTTTGGTTCTGGTGGTTTGCGGCTGGTAATTACATCTGTGTCGGTTTCTTTCTCTCTTTTTGGGGGGGTTGGGGGGGGGGGGGGGAAGGGTGTACTTGCTATTCAGTGTCTTAGGAAAGGATGCTTGGGCTGACAATGCTAAGTGTATGGAACCAATTAATTTGAGCTATAAGAAAATAACCTGCATTAGTTGACCCTTGCTGACTCTCTTGTAGTTAGCAGAAAGATATATTTCATTCTCATTTGTTCTGGTATCTTCTCTTTTATAATTCATGATGCAATTCATCTTGGCAATTTTAGGCACTCTGTATAAAGAGTCGAAGATTCATGATCTACGTCCACTCTAAAGGCATGATAGTGGATGATGAGTATGTGATATTGGGTTCTGCGAACATCAACCAGCGGTCAATGGAGGGAACAAGGGACACTGAGATTGCAATGGGAGCCTACCAGCCTCATTACACCTGGGCTAGAAAAAGAGCTTGTCCACATGGACAGGTATAACGACTTGCTATGCTCTTCTTGCCTGGTCACTGTATGTTTTCTAAAAGAGGCCTTGATACCTATGTTACTTGGACTTTCATATCTAACCCCAGAGTACCCATGTCAGCCCTTGACATTTCTAACATGGGCATGAACAGTTGAAATCAACACTTCATTTAGAACCCCCACTGCCCAAAAAACTTTCAGAAAATGAGTGACTCCAACGCCTTAACGCATAACCCATTCATCGGCCCCGCTAGCGTGTCCAAAATACATCTGCTGGAACGCATGGTTTGAAATTTCAAAAGTTTATCCTGTCCAATAACTACGTATTTATACGGAATTTTTGCTCTGTAGGTATATGGGTATAGGATGTCCCTTTGGGCGGAGCACCTTGGGCTTGTCGATGATTGCTACAACGCACCAGAGAGTTTAGAATGTGTAAGAAAAGTAAGGATGTTGTCAGAGATGAACTGGAAAAATTTTGCAGCTGAAACCCCAACGGTAATGTTGGGCCACCTTCTTAAGTATCCAGTTGATGTTAATAGGAGGGGCAAGGTAAAACCCCTTCCCGGGTGCGAAAATTTTCCGGATCTCGGAGGAAATATATGTGGCTCCTTCAATGGAATTCCAGAGAACCTCACAATTTAGCAGGCTAATTTGATAAACTTCCTTGTTAGGGTTGTTGAACACATTTTTGGAAAATGAGATATGAACATAGCATAGTAGAATAGAGATTGTGCACTCAATTTTTTAGTTTTTTTGATGTGGTTTCATGGTACACAGATTCAATTATGTCTTTGTCAATAGGTTCATGCACAGTTCCTAGTTTCTGACTTTGTATAATTATGTCATCATGTCAATGTGATTATGTTTTTGTTTGAATGGTTAACTCCCACCTGGATCCTCCCAAACCCTACTTTAATGAGATCCATGGATTCTTGTTGTTGGTACTACCCATCACTCCATCAGCAATGATTTCAAGATTTCTAACCCAAATGTTCTGATTGAAACTGACAGCTTCACAATTACATTCCTAAAATGGCAAAATTTGGGCAATTCATCAATAAATTGGTAAACTCGAGTTAATTTGGATGAAGTTCAACAGATTGATGAGATGTTCAAGTTAACGTGAGCGTGTTAACTATGCACATCAGCTGAAATGGATATGCATGTGGGTATGGATCAGGCAAACGAGAAATTGTTAAGCTTGCCATGTCCCCCAACTTACTGAAACGAGTGCGTCACATTACGCAAATTTCCTAATTGCAATTAAACATGGAAAGAGAATGTACAATATGGGCACCTTTACCCAGAAAACATCAGAGAGACTATTGACAGTATAGACAGCATCAACATTTTCAAGTGACAAGCAAGATCATCGGCTTTTGTAACTTGCTTATATGGCAAATGTGTAAACTGGGAAATTGGAAATTTGAATACCTATAATATAACAGATTTAACTGAATCAAGACATAAACACATTACAAAGAGAAGCTTGCTCTAAACAAAGGGTAAAAATGTCAGACTGACATGGTGCAGGAAAATAAAAACTTCAGCTTCAACGTCTAGGATCCTGACATGTAAGTATACCGCGTCTGAGCTCCAAAAATAAGCTCTACTAGTTTCTCTGCATACAGTTGTGAAAAGTGAACGTAATCAGAACAAAATGCCAACAATAGTCCTTTCACATCAGATTAAAACAAAAAATCCGAATCCACCTCGCAAATGGGTTATTTGGGTTGCTTGTAGAAGGGTAATTTTGGTCCAGGCGGAAACAAGTGAATCGAATACTTGAAAGTGGGTTATAGTGGTTGGGTCATATTTAGCATATGACAATCTGACAAATAAATCACAAGCAAATTTCGAGGGACGAAGTTGCCCCGTTGAGGGTGACTGGGATTAGGTCTGGGTCATTTTGATCAGGTAATCTGGAACTGCAAAAGCGGGCAGGTGTGCCATGCAGATTTCCACATAAGAAGCTGCTTCGTGAGAATGGCATGAAAAAGATGGACATTGGCAAAAGATTCATAAGGAAGAACCGCAGAACAGGAAATCACACAAACCTGTAAGAGACCCAATGACAGGAACAGGTTCTAGCACCTTTTGGGTAACTTCAAGCTTTCGCCTGCACGCATAAAGTGAAGCTCAAACTTTACATATAATCCTTCACCTAACAAACAGAAGCTGACAAAAGGAAGTTCATGGATACATAAATGCTTAGAGGAAAATTGCACCTGATGTACTTGCTGAAGAATGGATCTCTCATAATATACAGTGCCCACAACATTTTCCGTCTTCTAAGCTGCAATTGAATAACAAATGATAATATTCAGCACCAAAATCACATAATTCACACCTCAAAAATTTTCTTCAAAGAGAAATAACTTTTTCCCCCATCCATTGACCATATCTTAAAACAAGTCATTCCAGAATCATGCCTCATCCTTTTCTGCCAGAGAAAGATGAGTTGCTTTTGATGCATATGGTCCTTGCTGTGCTTTTTTGGCCAGGGAGGTAGTACTCACTCCTACCAGGTCCACAGCCAGTGACATGAACCATGGGATCCACGACCGAGTACCATATTTTCTGATGAATAACACATAGATGAGAGGCCTCAGGATAAAAAGAGTCTCCCCTGTCAGAAATAAGCCCCCTTGAAGACCCTTCTCAGACAATATTGAAGACAGACTCGGTCTTTGAGTCACCTGAGCTGTAAAAACATAACCACAAAGGATTAATGGGTTTTCCCAGATGTAGAAAGATAACACCCATTTCAAGATTCTAGATTCTAGATGAATAATTACTTGGAGTGTTTGTAGTTGCAACCTGCTGTTGAATCTTGCGAGCCCATGGTGGGTCATAAGCCATTCTAGCGCTTTCACCAAACCTGCTTAATGCAGCCAGTGCAGTCCCTTCATGGGTCCATGGGCTCCGCCCATAATGATTGTTTGGATATCCAGGCCTTGGATACCCACCAGGTTTCATCAATTCTCCAGGTCTATTAGGCGGATCAGAGGGATCATCGACATTTGGAGTTTCCCCACCATGCAAAAGCATCTTGTAGCCACTCTCACGAAATAATGCTAGCCTCAGGAAAACTCTGAAACAAGTTGCACATTGAAAGTTAACCAGTTATTGTAGAATGATAGGCAAATGCAAAGTGGGCCAGGCATTTAGGTCAGATTCGAGTTGGATCAGTTCCCACTTGATTCATGTTTGGACCTACTATGAATTTGCCCAATAAGCTTGTTCATGACAACTGTTAATATCGGTGAAGCAGAACAGGTCTATTCAGGTTGAGTTGGATCAATCAGGATTATGCTCAATATGGGGTTGCCTTAGTTATGGTCTGAGTTCAGTCCCTTTTCGCCTGGCTTAGAGCCTAGCTAATCATGTTTGGGACAGCATAGAAGTCAGGTGTTAATGTGAGTAGGGAAGACAGGAACTGCACTGCACTTAAAGCTTACTTAGAGGCCTCAGTGATCATGATAAAGTTCCACTTCTTGTCATCACCATACACATGTTGTGCCACAACTTCAACCAGTGTCTCCACCTCCTTCAACACTGATATGCACAATGAATAAGGAAAGGAACAACGTTCGGGTGGTTGCCATGGCTTTGGCACTGTGTCTATTATATGCTCATTAATCGCTGTGATTATTCCCAAGATTGAAGTGACTGCACAAATTTCAATAGTCAATGTAAACATAATGCCACTGATGGGATACTCTATGAAAAGCAACAAGGGAGAGCTAAATGCATATCAAGAACATAAAATCAAACTTAAGGTTAAGGGGGAAAATCCAGAAGCAAGTAGTAAAGCAAACTAGAAGAACTTAAAGGTTACCAAAATTTCACAAAACCTGCTTCGGGCCCGATTTCTGACTCAGAAAATCGTTCTGGAAGAAGCCAAGTCAGTCCCTAGCCAAGCAAGAAGATATAAAAAGTCAACCAAACAACCCGCCACTAATTAATAAAATCAGTCATCTGCACAACTAGATGGAGACGCAGGAGACCAAAGACAGGAAGAAAAGCAGGACAAACTTGAGCCTAGTTCACTCTGAAATCCTTATAAGTTTTCCTGTCACATTTTCACTTCACCAAACCTCAGCCTATTTTGGATCATCTATTAGTCATAAACCCTGTGTTAAAGCCACGATCCACATTTCATAATATGAGAAGCAAAAGCAAGCCTCAAACCCCAACCCCCCCCCCCCCCAAAAAGGTTCTAGACAATGACTACGAGGAACATTCCTGAAAAATAACAGATTCACTAGATCATGCTCCCTTTCTTGGCAGCTTTAAAAGTCACTTTCAGGATATATTTTCAGCATTAGATTTCAAAATGTCTCCCTAGTAGTGAGCAGTCAGCTACCTTTTAAAAAAATAATAAAATCAGAGGAAGGCTAGAACCACTGGGTTAAGGGTTAGCAATGCTCTTTAAATTATGGTCCAACCAACTTCTCCACATTTCAGGGGCAACGTTGCACACAGTTGATCTCCCCCCCCCCCCCGGGCTCTACATGGGCAAGACTTTGGAATATGGATTTGCTTCACAAGGAGGTAGTCAACCATCCTTTTTTTTTTAACAGGAAGTGCAGGATAGCTAGTACTAACGCTCTTTAAATCTACAGTCAAACATAAACATGCTCTCTATGATTCAGGGGCAAGATTGTAAACATTTGATCCTTTCCTGCAGCACTCTATCTAGGCAAGACTTTGGAGTACAGGTTTGGATTGGCAGATTCACTAGATTAACATAATCAGGGCCTAGGCATAGAAATAATTTTACAATGGGATGTCATCGGAGGCGTAGAAATGCCTTACTGAGTAAAGCAAATGAACCACATCCTTCTTCCTTCTTTTCTATTAGCGGTTATACCTCCTTTGCTCACTGTAATGAAGTCATGGTAATAGAACCCGTTTTACTACCACATGGTCCATTATGATGCTCTCCAATATCCCCCCCCCCCCAAAAAAAGAGAAAGAAAGAAATAAAAGCAGAAAAATTTCTATTCTTGGCATGGCATGAGCCCAAAACTGTCGCTGCTATATTTTGGATGAATAAATTTCTATGGTTCCCAATAGGTACTTGCAGTATAACTCCACCAGAGAAAACACCAACCAAAAATCCCAATAAAATGTGGGCATTACATATTTACATAGATTCAAAGCATTCTAGGCAAAATAAGTTATGTTTCATTCTAGAGCACCCAACATTGCCTAGAGACCAATTTTTTTCCCAAAACAGGTGACAAATCTTTCACCTCAATACAGATAGCTGGGAGACTCACAGCATAAAGCATCAATGCCAACAGAAAGCCAACTTTCTGCACTCTCAACAACACGAAGGGAACTCCATAGAACTCAGTAACTCACTAAAGCATACAGAAAGATAAGCCAATCAAATCCACAAATCAAATTTGCCAAACTAAATGATACTAACTAAGCTAAAAACAACCCAAATCTTTACAGATTCTCACTATGTTAACATCTACAGAGACAAAAATTGGTACTTCAAGTAAAGAACAAACATACAAGCATAATCTAGTAGCACAATTCAGAAACGTCTAAACCAAGCAAATAGTATTGCACATCCAATGAATTCAAAAGTCTCAGATTGAACAAATTCCAATATGTAGGGGGGGGGGGGGGCAACAGAAGTCAAAACAAGAGAAGCTCAAGAATATAATACACTAAAAGGCGTCTTACATTAGCCAGAGACTCCAAAGAGTGAACATAATCCTTGTTCTGTCGAACCCAGTTCTTGTAAGCCTCCATTTGCCCAAAAGATTGCAACTTTGAGGACCCAAATCTGGAAAAAGAAAAAATAGGGCACCAGGCACCGAGTTCAAAGATGAAGACTAACTTAGTCTCTAACTCACTGAGTCATCAATTCATCTCCAGCTTTGCTCGTACACGGTCAATATTTTTGTGGATTTTTTAAAGTAAGAATCCTTGCTTTTTCTCCAATGATTCTCTCATAAACAAATTGGGTAATTTTATCTCACACCCGATCATCTATATCAACAAGATTGCAATTTGCAACGCTCCAAGCTTGTCTTGATTACCAGAGAGAGAGAGAGAGAGAGATGATGGAGTCGGGATCTTCGAGGATCGGGCGCCCACCCAGCGTGAGATCAAGTCTAATCTGGGGACCTACCCCCCCCAAAAAAAAGAAAATAAAAAGACGTAGGTAGAACTTAGAAGATGTCCAATACGACGTCGGATTGATCGCTGTACCAACAAAGCTAAAACCCTGCAACTGGGTTGGGGAGAAGGAAAAGGTTCCTGCTTTCCAGTGATCGGGAAGGAAGGGGATGAAGATAGCTGTTTTAAAGGTCTGAATAAATCACGTGTCAAATTGATTGGAAGGAGAAATTTTTCAATGGGGAATTGGGGATGATAAAGACAACGTAAGGAATTGTCGTTTACAACTCTATCAGTATACAACTCTATCGTGCTCTCGTGATGGGAGCCATGCAAATGCAACAGAATGTTGGGTGATCTACACAAAAATTTACCATATTCACTGGCAATGGCATGAAGTCTAATAGAGACTTGGATGAGGTGTTTGAAAGGCACTTCAAGTCTTCAACCACAATGCAACTCCTTTTTCGTGAATATGCAGCTAGAGTTGGGAAAGTCTGACTCGACATGATAATCTTATCTGAATTAGACTTGAAATTACTAAGAGAAACACGAATCGAACTGATTTTGATCCGAAGTCGACACGATTTGACCATTTAGCTTGAAAACATGTTATTTGTCAATTTTGAGTAAATCTGAACTATTTTCGAGGTTGACATGAAATTGACCTGTTTACTAAATGAGTCAACCCAAACAAACTTGTTACCCAGCTCTATACACTCACACACCACCTCTCAGTGTGGATCCCGCTTTTGCGGGGTCGGGGGAGATTCAAATGTAGGCAACCTTACCTCTACCGGCATCCTTACCCCGTAGAAATGCACCCAAAAAAAAACAAAAAAAAACAGGTAGTGTTGAGAGTGGGATTTGAACCCACGCCCTTTCAGACTAGAGCCTTAATCTGGCGCCTTAGACCAACTCGGCCATCTCAACCTCTGTGTTTTTGATGTTTTATAAATAGTCAGCCTGCCGGTTTACTTCTCCATTTGCTCACACAGAAGCTTGTAGGGGGGAAATACTAGACACCCCACTATTAAAGATTCAAAATCCTGTCTTGCTCAGATACTCAAATCATCAAATTTAAGTATTTAACAGTTGCCATAAAAACTGCACATTCAAATATTTTGCTCAATCACTAAAGATGACTGTGAAACCACATAGGTAAGAATCTATGCTACCAGGAAAAAAAGAATAAATAAATCAACCCTTTTTCTTTTTTTTTTTGCAAGGAACAATAAATAGACGGCCTTAACAAGGCCAGCAGCATGTCAGAGTCTACTGGGGAAAAAAACAATTGAATGAATGAAAAAATTTTCAGAATCCATGATTGTTTGCCGTGCTAAGCTGGTTGCTTGCCCTTGCGTAGTTTATCGAGCTCCTCTTCTGCTTCTTTCAATTGTTGGCTTAGAGCTGAAACCCTCATCTCCAGTTCTTCAATTGTTCCTTTTTGGATTGCAGGTTGATAAGGTATCAGAAAATGGCGAGAGAATGCCTTCAAGGCTTGCAGTCCAGTGACCTTCAATGATCAGCAAGTGATTAGTCCCGCACCTAACAGCCTAACAGGTTATTTTGGTCGAGTTAATTCTGAACAGGTCGAAATGGCTTGTTGAAACACTTGAATTAGATCAAGTTGAGCCATTTTGGGTTATAAGGGTCTATTGTCAGTTCACCCAATAATTTTCAAAAGAAGATGCGACCACTATTGCAGCCACTAAGACAGTACACCAGTATGGATCACGTTTTAGCAGCCTGGTAGGCCTTTGGAATCTCAAATGTACATGGTGTTATCTTATAGCATAAGCAAATAAACATTGGTCGGAAAACTTTCAAGCAGGTTTGATTGGGTGGGGTTAGCCTAATTCTGAGCCTGGGTCCGGTTTGTCTTCTGGGCAGGTATTCAGATACACGTTAATTTTGCCATCACTGTTAACATACATAGTAGCACACTGAACATAAAGGACAACATGGTAAACCCAAGCTAATGAACAATGGTAGGACATAAAAGGATTCAGATGAGCCCACCTCCTCTGGCATTAATGGCAATTTCGTGATGTGAAAGTCCTCATAGAGCATGTAGAATTGATCAATGTACCTCTCTTGCATTTTCATTCTTGCTTTCAGCAACTTGGACTCCACAACTAAAATCACATCATCCCAGTTGACAGACAGCTGTTAGCCTTGAGTATGCAACTGAAGTCCAAACATGAATGCCATACATGGACTAAAGTACATACCTTCATCATTAAATAGCACTTGATTAACAATAATATTGTGGGTATCAATCTCAAACTTGGCAAGTTCCTGCACTAATCTCTCAGTTTCATAGAGAGAAAGGAACTCGGGAATGCAGACACAGACAAAGGTAGTCAGATCCTACATTTAAGAGGTACAAGCCAGTAATTAGAACGTATTCAAACGTGATGCATATACTAAGTTAATTGTACCAATCAATTCTTCACACTTCATGGTAGTGAAAGATTCTGGAAACCAGAAAATTCGGAAGAGGGCACTTACTGGATCCTTAAACTGCAAATTTACTTGTTCAATTACATCCTTCATGCCTTCAAGTCTCCCTAAGATTGCATCCTCGCCAAAATCATCTTCAACACCAAACAAACGAGTCATCTGGCACAACCATTGAAAATGACGATGCTAATTTGTTAGAACATTATGAGAGCAGTTTGGAAGCTAATTAGGTTATTTGTTCATCGAAAAATTTGGTCTGGGACATTGATAAGCAATTAAATTCAAACAAAAAAGCAAAAGAATATCAGTTCAAGAAACCAAAATCATACCTGACTCAACAAGCCCCCAAATTTGGCTTTCAAGGACATCACTTTGGTTAGTCCTTTCTCTAATGTTGAAGGAAACTGCAAAAGCCGTAGTGTATGCCCTGTAGGAGCTGTATCAAACACTATCACCGAATAATCCATTGTCTGAACCAATCTGGAGTGACAAAGATGTAGAAGATTAACAACCGCAACAAGCATAGAAGAAAAACAACACCAGGAGAAAATTTATTTGATGATTTACTTTAAAAACATAAATGTCCACGAATGCCTACTCGAGGCACAATCTACTGTGAACTTTTTTTTTGGGGCGGCCCGGGGGGGGGGGGCTCCAATCTCTATGATGGGGGAATTTCATCCTTTTCAATCAATGAAGGCTAATACATGAAGCAGTAAAAGATGGTAAGGTCACTCATAATTATTATATGATATCACAATCTAGATTTTGGTACTTTGCACAGAAACGAATGAAATTCCACATTTTGAGCAGTCATGGTAAATTTTGCAATTTACATTGATGGTCATCTGTCTAAATATAACCCAGTCTCATTAATGGAAAGCAGAACTCGACAGAAGAAGAGCTTAATCAGCAGTCCTCCATCACAAGGAACTACAGAGGAAAAGGGGTTGAAAATCATGTCGTAAATAGTGTAGATCAAACCCAAAAGGCACCAGAAGTGTAAGACTAAAGAGAGGCAAGGGAGCCAACAACAACCACCAGTGTGGAATCTGTGTACAGCAAAGTCTAGGGAGATCCTGGCATAGGCAGCCTTACTTTTGCAAGCAACACAAATACAAGTGTCTGATCCGAAAGGCACATCTCAACCCCCCCCCCCCTGCATTCCAAAACAAACAAAACCATGTGAAAATAATTCATATAGCAAAAACAGGTCACATCCAGCTTAACCAGTTCAAGGACACATCAGAAGCATAGGCGGGCTTGCATACACCCCAGATCTGTCATTAGGGTCTATGGTTTCACTAGCACCCTTGTATTCCATTTAGAATAATTTTCTTTCGCTCAGTAAGCAACCAGAGATTGGTCAGGTAAAAAGACCTATATTGGCATCTGGGTGTCCAAAGAGAGAAAAGACTTATAAGCATCGGTAGAAACTGGTCCCTCTTTACTCCCTGACCTGGCTCCCTATCTGAACTAAACACGGACAGACTATGTCTGTCAGAAAGTTTACCCACATCAACACACTTCTGATGAAAGGTAGCTATATAAATCATCCACAAACAAACTGCAAAGTGAATAACTCAGAATATGATGATACATGAAAAATGCTACAGCAGGCAGCCAAGCAAATGGAGAAGGGGGCGAAAGCATGTTCTTACTTCAGCATTTCCGCAAAACTCATGGCTTCATCAATTCCAGGAATCGCATTTGCCAGCTCTGATACAAGATTTTCTTGCCCGTCACTAGAAAAATCTTCATTTTCTACAGTGGGGTCCACCTCCTGCAAGTAAAAATATGCAGAACATGGTTACCAGCTATACTCTCATGATTATATTCCACGGACAAGCAATTTGAAGGCTGAATCAGGCTAACTTTGTAGGGGGGAGGGGGGAAAGCAATCCTCATTACCAACTCGAGTGACCTAGAGAGTGTTAATATGATGCAGACAACATAGAATTGGAGAAATCTACAGTGAAAAACGCAATATTCAGGGAAATTGGGCATACAAACAGTCATGAAAAAGTAAAATTCATGAAGCAACCTCCATTCAACTATAACACTCAAGTTCTATTCATTTGATCATAATTTCTCCATCTAATTGCAGTGACATGCAGATTCATAACCCTTCATTTTGCTGACTAGCTCTTAGGTTGTGCTCTTTCTGAACTACTTTTAGAAATCACGGATTAGTTTCAGCCTGCTACCAAAAATCTGTTGTTTCAGGGGCACCCCAAGCCACATAGCAAATTGGTTTGGCCTAATCTCTTTTGATATGGGAAAAATGCATGCAAAGTAAGTATATCCTAACAAGAAGTCATTTCATCCCATTAATAATATCACATTTTCAACTGCTCCCAAAGGATAATAGATGTCCTCGTAGTCCCAAAATACATAGTCTTGATCCCACTTTTATGCACTCAACAGATTCCTACACCATTGAAGCTTTTTGACTTTCATCAGGGTAATCGATCGAAAGAATGGCGCAAGGAACAGCCTTAGTTGACTTGTTTGACTTTTTTTTTTTCACCTCTCCTGCTAGAATTTGGGAGAGGACACCTCTCTATTTGATATTTGAGTCCTTGAGCTTCTACAAGACTAGCTAGTGCTATACCAAACTTTTTGCCTGTAAATATCACATTGTCACTCCAATGTGGATGTGACCATCTTGGCGGTGGGGGGAGGGGGTGTGAGAGTCAAAATCAATCAACGAGACGATAACTGCACCTCCATACCAAAATCAACCACCGTTAAGAAGCAAAATTCATTCTTTAAAAGTCCAATGCAAACAGATGATTTAACTGATTCATCAAGGACCCAAATTTTGTAACAAACATCGGTCAAACACAATCAGATGAGATTCGAAATTCCTAAATTCACAATCAAATCACACCAAATTGATTCAAAACTCCCACCCCAGAACCCAAAATCAAAAAAGAAAACAAAAACAAAAAAGGGACAATTAATTATACCATGGCAAAGAGATTGGTGAAGCCATTGACAAGGGTAGGGGCCTTAGTGAACCGCTGTTGAAACGCATCGCTAAGATTGTGGGCAGGATCAGTAGAGATGATGAGAACAGAGGGTCGAACACTGGCAAGAAGAATTGCGAGAATTGAGCTACAAGTGGTTTTTCCGACACCTCCTTTGCCACCAACGAATACCCATTTTAGGGTTTTTTGGTCCATGATGTTCCTCAGTGAACCCTCTGCCACTTCCGTCTCTTCTGCCGAGTCCTGATCTGACGCCATTGATGCACAAGATTCAAGCTTTCTCTCTCCCCACTCCTCTGTTTCTCTAATTTGAGGCTCAAGTCTATAATTTGGGGGGTTGTGTTGTTTTGGGGGTTCTGGGCAGTAGTGATGATTGATGTAGAAGATCGAAATTTCGCTTCAAATTCGATCACGCAAATCTTCCTGGGAATGGAGAATAAACGAGATGATTTGCTAGGTTTTTGGAGGTAGTTTTATTTTCGAAATATTGTTTATTAATATTGGATCCCAATCGTTAATTTGTTTAATTGCTTATGCAAATACATGGCTTTACGTATGCATGGACTTCTTAACGCCAACTTTTATTTTTATTTTTGGTGCATTCATGCAAAATTATTTAGCCCTAGAGCTTTTCTTTTTTCCATTGTTTTTAAGTAAAAAGGAGTATAACGATTAACATAGGTAAAACATAAATGCTATTTAAGTTTATCTTCGTCTAGATTATTAAAAAAATTAATTTATAGAAGTGACACTTACAGCTTCAAAAATATTTATCATAATAAATTAAGATGAATTTACTAAATCTACAGACATTGTAATACTCAACATTTTTTTAACAATTTTTCCATTAGATCCAAATATAAGAAATCATTTAACATATACTATAATACTATTTCAAACATTATATACTGAACACTTTTTAATAAATCTTATATTCCCTTTATTATTATTATTGCCTTTTTAATTTTATTAAAAAAAATATAAGATTCTAACTCCAACAATATTATTGTTGCATGTTTGTGGAAAATAATGAAATATACATAATAAAAGATAGCAATAAAATATTTATCTGCCATTTCAAATAATTGTTATTATGTTGACAGTAAAAATACCAAGGAATAACAAACAGATATTGACTTTTTGATTTATTACCTTTTCTTTAAATATAAATATTGATGACAGTTATGATGAATATATATGTGTGTGTGTGTATGCGCACGCGCAAATTACCACCAAAAGTATTAGAGTCCAAGCGGTTGTCATTCTATTCTTTTATCGTCGTTTGTTAAAGTTGTTATTCCATATGTAATAATTTAAAATTGTAATATATTCAACTGTTGGTACCCGTGCAACTCTGAATGTTACATTAATATCATTGGCAATGTGAGTATTTTGCAGCTAAAAGCCTAAAATTGCATTTAACCCTTAAACACAATCACATATTCTATCCTTATAAACAGAGAAAAATTTAGTGATACAAAAACCATACTATATATTAGTAAACAATAACTTGCCAATTGTCACATTTTCACCTCAACATAATGTATCATACATATAATTAGAGGTGAGAACACAAACCGAGTTAGGGCAACTCGCTCTATTAAAACCGCAAGTCGAAACTCATCGAATTGCACCATTCGTCTTTGATAGATGGGGCGGGGTGGGTTGTGGATTGTACAAGTTAACCATTATAGTTACACTGTAATATAATTAAGATTTGCTTAAGTTAAAACCCCCTCAAGCCCGTCCTATAACCCGCTCACTGCGACCCTAGGAAGGTTTGACGTGGGCCACGTATGGGTGGGCCGGAATTGAACCAGCCTGGGGCCCAGCTCGTAGACCCATAAAATGAAGAGGTCCACTTCACAAATCATCACAAATTCAAAGGGAAAAAATCGCGGGGGGGGGGGGGGGAACCTTTAAACAAATGCAAAAAATTAAACTCCACTTGTAACCTCAAGATAATGAGCCAAGAAAAGTATCCATGTCGAGAAAACTCCAGAACCATAGCCATTGCCATCTATGTTGCCTTTGGGCCATGGCGGCGAATTCCTTGAGTGGTCGCCGGTGCTCCGCCTCCTGAACCTGCTGAATTTGATGTTCCTCCCTCTTTCTTTGTATCTTCCCTTTAGTCTAACTCTCTGTTCAATTTAGGGTTCGCTATTTTGTTCTCTCAATTCCTAGGATTTCCATAACTTACTCTCCTTTTTCAACCTTACCTTCGAAGTTTCCTCTAATTTGGTCACTGCAACCCCCTTTACAAGTTCTTTGAGACTCTCTTTCTAATGGCTCGTTAGCCAGAATTCATCTTCACTGACCTTACTGAAGAACAATTCTACGAGAATTTTGATGAGGATGTCAGATACGCCGTTGTGCAAATGGATTCTTCCTGTGAAGCGTTACTACAATCTCAAGCGTTCACGGACGAAGGAAACAAATTTTTCAAAACAAAGGCTTACCAGAGTGCTCTAAACAAGAATTTGAACTAAGTAAACATCAGTGTGATGTAGTTATGGATCTTGATTGTTCCAATGTTAAAGCTCGGTTTCAAAGAGCAAAAGCTTTGGTGAATATGGGATTAAAGGAAGATGCCCGTCATGACCTTTTGGTAGCACTTAGATTTGACCCAAATAATGAGGAAACAAAACAAGAATTACGTAGAGTAGAGGATATATGTAATGCTTCCAACAAGGCAAAACTTGTTAAGAAAGTTGAGTCTGCTGGTAATAACATTGCTGAAGGCACCTCAAAGGAAGTTGCTCAGACAATCAAACTGACTTTGATCCTCTAAACCTCCTTAACTTATCTATGTTTCAAACAATCTCCCATAAATTTATTAGTCCTGAACCGGGTAAGTCTATTGAGAATGCTGGAAATGTACAACATTATGATGACAATATGATGTCAAAGCTTGCACCAAAAAGGGAAATGGAAATTTGTGTTTCTGAATGTCCAAACATGTTTTGGACAATGAAAGTTGCATGGAGGGCACCAGTTAACCACGAGTTGAGGAAACTAAATCACGTCTGGAGGGGAATAACTCCAGTAGAAGGACTAGAATGAGAGTAGGATAATTTGACAAAGTCAAGGAATTGGGTATCAGGATGCTCAAGTATAGGGTCTAACATGGATTTTGAGGAACAATTTATAAATCCAAAACCAGAGGTAACTGAATGTCAAAAGGGCACGGTCAGGATTATTCCATGGTTTCGGCATCAATTTCAAATGACATATTTGCAACTAGAAATGTTGTGTACAAACTTTTGGGCACTCCCAGAAGGAAGTGCTCATTAAAACTACTACGCCTTATCGGAAACAACCTACCAAAAGGTTGAGGAGGGAAACATCATTGTGTTATTTGATAAACGCACGACGTCATATCTAAAGATTCACATTCATCGTAATGACCTCCAGACTCAGATGAGCAATATCATGGGTAGCGTTAACCAAGAGTATCATACAACAAATGCTTTTTAACTCTCAGCTCAACAATATGACACACATAACAGAGGGAAGCAATGTACAAGGAGGTCATCACGGACTCGACAAAAAACGAGCATTCGTCAACCATCATAGGAGCAAAATATTGGCGAGAACAGATATGAACTTAAATTATTTATTGCTAACTCAATTGCGTGGTACATGGAAGATTGCAATCATGGGAAATGAATCAAGCGCTGGAGATGTACTAGAACTAACCAATTCGATCAAGGTAATTATACCAAAAGTCTGTGCGGCAAGAGGAAGGCTATAATGTCACAGTTTGAAGATGTAACGTCGTTCAACAAAGTACGAGTCATTGGTCAAGAATGTGATTATGTGCTTTGTACTAGAGATTGTTCTAACGTCTTTAGGTTTTCTGGGCATAACAATGCAGGTATGAATGTAAGTTAGTTAACTGATCCTATTGTATCATCTTCTTTTGTTAAAAAAAAAGGACAATCCGGTATACAAGCATCCCGCGTTCACGCAGGGCAGGCCGGTGTATCATCTTCTTTTGTTCTATAATAGGCCGGTGTATTACCTTATGGACCAAAAAAAAACACAAAAACCCTCAACGGTGGGCACTTGGCAGGCACAGGTAAAAGCCTAAAACCTCCGGTTGATTCCGACCTGAAATAGAGATGGCGTCCGAACAAGAAGCCAAGCTCGAACTCTTCCTTCAATGGCTCCAGGTACCTCTCTCTCGCCCTCTCTCTCTCGCTCTCTCTCTGCAACAAGATGAACTGGAGTCCTTTGTGCAACAGGTAAATGGAGTGGAGCTACGTGGTTGCAAGATCAAATACTGCAATTCCACGAAAGGCTTCGGTCTCTTCTTTTCAAACCCTACTTCTGATGGTGAGCTTTTACCACATTCTAGAATTCCCTTCATTCTTAATTCGTCAGCTATTTCGCTTGCCCCATGTCGTATTCTATGATTATCAACTGAAAATGCGCGTACTGATTATACCAGATGAGCTGATTTTTGTTGTTACTGGTTATGCATTAGTAATTGGATTGGTGCCTCTTTTGTCAATCGATTATGCCTCTGATATTCCTGCTGTGTAATTCTTGCTTTATAGATTGGCAGTGATTAGTCAAAATCCAATGAATTAACATGGGATCTTTATTACTAAGCCTGAAATGGGGGCTTGATGAAATTTTTGGCCCCGTTTTGATTGATTGATTAGTTTATGAAATTTGAGGTCTGGCTTCATCACCAGGGGTTTTACTAGTGGTCCCACTTGATTTGGCTATAACGCCCATGAGGGTTTTGGAGGACCCATTGGTAGGGCCGGCATGCAGGGCAATGCTGGAAGAAGGAGAAGTGGACGATAGGCTCTTGATGATTCTGTTCATAACAGTGGAGCGTCTCCGTAAGAACTCTTCGTGGAAACCGTATGTTTAAACCTTGATGCTGTTGGTCTTTGATTTTCATTGTTTGCTGTTATTTATGCCTTGCTGCATGGCTGTTACAGATACTTAGATATGATTCCAAGCTCCTTTGGTAGCCCAATTTGGTTTGCTGATGATGAGTTCCAAGAATTGAAGGGAACTAGTGTTTATCAAGCCACCAAATTGCAGGTTAGCAAATTTAACAGATACTTCCTATTTGTATTTGCAGAAACGTCATTGAATGTGGTACTTGCCGTTTAAGAAAAATTATTTTTGGTAGATGCTTAAACTTTATGAACCTCCTATGGTATGGTAAACATTGTAAAATATCTGCTGTAGTGCTGCAGATTTTCTTCTTTGATCTTTGCATTCATTGTGTGATATGAACCGTCATGATTTGATTTTGAGGGAAGTAGCTTTTTATGCCTCCCCCCCATTCTATCAAATATCTAGACAAAGCATGCTAATTGTCTATTTTGATTATGGAGTTTTTGTGCATTTTGTTCTCTTTCTTTGTGTCTATTTGGTTGACATGGATGTGCTTAGCCGGTTAGGCTTTCTGTGCTGCAGTTCTATGTCCTTTATAACTGAAGACCGGTTTATGTTGCAGAAGAAAAGTTTGCAAGCGGTCTTCGAGGATAAAGTGAAGGGTTTGGTAAAGACTCTTTTGACTCTTGATGGAGACTCAGAAAGGTTAGTCTCGTTGTCTATTACATATCTGTGAGATGCAAAAGACTTATAACTTGTATTGGTAGGCCCCTTAATCTATGCCAATGCGTTCTATTTGCTCGTTAAACTAGAAGTTACTGCTTGCAGAAGCAAACATAAGCCAGGAATGCTGTCATTTCTGATGCATCTTGATTGTTGACGTATCTGAGTTTTTGTGCTAAGCAGATCACCCGCCTTAAAGGAATGGTGTGCTTATAATTGGTACCTTAAATTCTGAATATATTTTTGTGAGCTGTGAGTAGTTGCTTCCTGTGAAAAATCACTTATATGTCTTACAATTCACGTAACCCGTTTGGGGAGACGTCAATAATTTTGAGAATATCAGGAGGGTTTGAGGAAGCGATTGACAATTTGGTCTGCATCCTCTTCCACAGCTTTCATAGTTCATACTATGCCAATGCTCAATAGGTATAAGCAGTCATGACATGGATTTACTGCATGCTCGATCTGTCTGCAGAATGCATACTCTTTTGATATCACCGACTATGTCCATATTTTGTATCTTGCATGTATGCAGTCTTTTGTAGGATGCTAGCGATCCAACTTTTGATCATTATGTAGTCATACATTATTTCATTTTCTTTATTCAAGAAAACCCCTCTTTCTATAGAATGCAGTTATTATTTTCAGAAATGAGGTTGGACATCTTGCTTATGTTTCTTATCAGTTGTAAAGAAGCAAATATGGTACAAAATAATTCGTTCAGCTTTCCAAATATTGGCCATATGAAAGGTATTATGGAATATCCTGTCGTTAGATGCTCCATGATGTTGGTCTTTGGCTCATTGTGTCACTTCCTAGCATAATCCAAGCTTTTGTTTTGTCTTGTTCACTGATCAGTTCCATATGAAAGCTGACATGACTAAGTCTTGGATACACCAAATCCAATTGAAACAAGGACACTTCAATTTAGCCAAAAAAAAACCCCAGAAACACTAGAATCCTACCCTTTGAACATTTGATATTTGTTCTGACTACATGCTTCTAGCCAACTCCAAGTGACAGAAGTTGTGTTTAATATATACAAGCATCTTTGGTATGCAACTTGATTTTGAATTTCTGATCACCAGCTGGTGTTGTATAAGCTTGTAGAAATATTACCAGTGAAAAATGCACACAAGATATCAACTTATTGGGAAGTTGTAATTAATATATCAATGTAGCAGTATGTTTTGAAACTTACGGCCATTGACATTTTATTCCGTTTGCTGTGGTTTTTGTGATTTGTCCAGTGACGTTGCTTTTGAAGACTTCCTGTGGTACGTAGATACCTGTGAGGGTATTGCTTTCTTGATATTCATAATTGAATTCCAAAGATGCACATTCCTGTAACTCTTTTGGATATTGGTTATTTTCTTCCAGAAAGTACCTGATATCACATAATCATTACGTGCAGGGCCAATTCTGTCTTTTGGACTCGTGCTTTGAACATTCCGCTTCCCCGCCTTTATGTGTTCCCTGAACATGGGGAAGAAGGCCATCATACTGATAAATCATGTGAGGATGTGCTTAAAAAACCCGATGAGAGAAGTAATGCTTCTTTCTTCTTTGTCTTCCATGTTTGCATCATTTTTTACCTTTTACAAAACCTGCGAGATAATGACATAATTGTGTTACTGGTGAGTATGTTGCTTAATAATGGTATTTTTGGCTGAGATTAGGTAATTGCTTTCTTCAGGACCTGAGAGTAATGAAACTAATGGCATCACAAGAGGATTAGATCCCAACACTATGCAAGGAGAGACTTTGTGGGTGGAAGGCCTTGTTCCAGGAATTGATTTTTGTAACCATGGTACAATTTCCCTGCTGTTGTTTGCTTCCTCCTAAAAACTGTGCAGTCCTCTTTGTTGATGTTCTTTGTCCCACATGCCTAAATTTCTTTTGGTCTGTCAAAGATGTGGGAAATGTCTCTCATGCATGTATGCTATGTCAGTTTTTACATCTTTCAGACTTTTCTTTTATGTGTACCTCGGAGTGGTCTATTGGAAACAATCTTTCTACGAGCAGTCACGTACATAGGGGTAATGCTGCCTACATCTGGATCTCCCCAGATCCCGCGAAAACGCGACCATGCTGGGAGTTGTTGTTGTACCTCGGAGTACCCATGGAAGTACTTCTGACTGAGTGGTACAGATATTGTTACTTTTTTACTACATGTTAACTGTTTATGCAAGATAACAAGATTTCTGACCACCCTATTTGGTTCTTCTATCCATACATCCAGCTTAGACTTATAGATTCTGTGACTAGGTAGCGTCGAACATTGCTAACGTGTTCCTTGACGTACCTCATGGCATGAATCAGTTAGAGTCTCAACTTTGCCATTTGACTAGTAAACTTCCCACTGCCACTATCTACCTTTGTATAGCCTTAGCATAGTATCCATAGCTGGGTATGAAGGAACCCGATTGGCCGATTTTGTGCAGTGTTCCCCCTCATTCTGAAAATGGTATATTTGACAATGATTTAAAAGTATCCATGGCTAATTAGCTGCAACTGAGAACTTGATAAATACTTGATTTAGTCCATTTTGAGTTCATAACCATAGCTTAAATAGCCAAAGAAATTTCACATAGTAATGCTTTCATCTTCATAGATTCTATCCGTGTGAGCTCTCATATCATACAGTAAGCCCACTGTTGTGACTCCAGAGTCGATTGAGGTTTTTTTACCAGATTTTGTCCCGCTTACTCTAGAAAAACAAGGAGAAACCAGGGAGAATCTTACGCTACCAGATGTGTGACCAGCCAGTTCAGTTTAGTAATGAGTCTGATGCCATGTTTAGCTTGATCTGGATACTTGATTATTCAGATTTAAAAGCTGCAGCAACATGGGAGGTTGATAGAGCTGGATCAGTTACCGGCGTGCCTCTTTCTATGTATCTTCTATCTGGTATGTTCTTTCTAGCATGACAAACTAAAAAAGCCCCATTATGGTCTCGTACAACACTTAAAATTGCAGTTTTTCTGCTATGGTATAGACTTTTGCAATTATTGTGTTGCTTCATTGTTAGTTTGTTTACTGATCGATGTTCTCTTTTTCCTCCCAATTCCTAGTGGATCAAGGTCCCTCCCAAGTTGACAAAGAAATAGCTATTAGCTACGGTGACAAAGGGAATGAGGTACTTCTTATTGTCTGGAGAGTCAGACATTATTTTTCATTTGCTTTGAAAACTAAAAGACTTCATAAAGTGTACACACAAACTCTTGTTATGCATATGTGCTGCTGAGCTCGATTGACGTATTTTGATATCCAACTTAATATGTATATGATGCAGGAACTGCTTTACCTATATGGATTTGTTATTGGAGATAACCCAGATGATTATCTGATGGTAATTCATTATCCAATAAGCTTGTTTGTTCGTCTTGTTGATATCATCTGTGAGCCCCTACCAGTAACAATTGTAAAATCCTGTGCCTGCAACTGCAGTCATGTCTTCTGCCAATCTCCGGGCCCAGTCATGTGAGGTAATTGGTGTTGACAAAGGTGTTACGCTAAGTGCATAGTTGTTTACCGCGCAGATTCATTACCCGGCAGAGGCCCTTCAAAATATTCCATTTTCGGAGTGCAAACTGCAACTTCTCCAGGCACAGGTTGCATATTTTCCCTGGAATGCATTTTGGTCTCCTTTTAAGATTTAAGGCGCCTCCTGTGAAGACGACAAATGCATGGCCGATAATTGTGTTTGTTTGGATGAAGCTTCTTAATGGATCTTTGATCTCACAGAAAGCTGAGTTGAGGTGTCTCCTGCCCAGAAGCTTGTTGGATCATGGTTTTTTCCCCCAGTCATCCTCTCAAACTGACAGCAGTCAAAAGCACACCTCTGATAAGGTCGGCAAGTATAGCTGGAGTGGTCAGCGGAAGACACCGTCATATGTGAATAAGCTGGTTTTCCCTGAGGATTTCTTGACATCATTGCGGACTATAGCTATGCAGGAGGACGAGCTTTTAAGAGTTCAAGCACTGCTTGAGGAGGTGAAGTTATGCTGTTGGAAACATTTTCTTCCGAACTCTTAAACTCTGTTTATCAAATGTCGAAAGATCAGTATCGTGCTGAAAAACATGGGCGCCTAGGTGCCTGATTCTTTTATTTTATCCTATGAGAATAATGCTTTAGCCCAAACCAAAACAGATTAATATTCCACGAATCATGCCTAGGGCAGGGCAGGTGCAAGTGCAGGGGTTTCTTAACTGCAGTCTGCAGGCAACCTTACTCTTGTTATTGAATTACATAGAGATGGTGTATGTTGGAACTTAAGTTTGAAAAGTGCCAATTGATTACTGTTCCATAGCCAAAAAAGTGCAGGACTGTGTAGCAGCACAATTCATCTTGTCACTGCAAATCTAAAGTACAGTGCAACGCTTTAGCTACATTGAGTGTTTTTCTTCATGCCTTATCAGACAAGAATTAACTCTTAGGAAGTCTCAGCAGAGTTAGATTTTGGCATATAGTATATCACCTTTGGGATTCCATTGCTTCTAAAAGCTCTTCTTCTCGTGCTTTTCTCATATCATCACATGTATCGCAGAATTATAGCCCGTGATTGTCTGTATGAAACTATGACCACTTTGATGGGAATAACTGGAGTGGCTATTTATCACACTTGTTCGGGGTGTCAGCCTGCCTGAACATCTGCCAACTTGTTTAATAGTGCCATGTTGATGCTGCTTGTTTTCCATTGGGTTCACAAATTGTTTGTACATATTTGATCTTGTAATCAAAACATAAGTCCAGCACCTGTATTCACCATAAGCATGTTCCTCTATACAGCTTGTTGGAACTGAGGGGCAGAGGGAGCCATCAGATGCAGAAGTTCGAGCAGCGGTGTGGGAGGCTTGTGGGGATTCTGGAGCTTTACAGCTGCTGCTTGATCTGCTAAATGCAAAGTAAGACTCCATGTGTCCCATGCCTCTGGGCATACTGTAGTGAGAATACCTACCATCTTAAGTTTTATTTGCTTTTTGAAGAAGTTGGGTAACTCCTGATTTTATGGTAAATCTCTGTGGCACCATTTTCCTCATTGCATGCTTTGAGTTGGTCAAGATATTTGCAAATTAGCTGAAAAAGACCTATGGGTAAATCAAAATCTCTGTGCCTTATAAACACGACCCCCCTCAGTAGCAGCGAGGGAGTGATATTCTTGGCTGTGTATGTTAGCAGGGTTTGTGGAAGCCATTGATGCTCTCTCTGATCATTAGGATTCTGAGATTAGCTATTATGGAAATGTTTATGAGAAGTACATATTCCATTATCATTGTTGTTTAGCTTCATTGCTCCCTGCATATTTGTACCATCAGGTAGAAGTTATGAAAGGTTATACACTGAAGACCTCTCATATTGACACCTAAAATACAAGTTGTGATCTAATTGTGTTGAAATCTGAATGTGCCAGGATGATGAATCTTGAAGAAGGCTCTGGCACAGAAGAATCAGACACCAAATTACTTGTCAAGGCTTATGTCATGGACAGTCCTGCGTGCTCCAGAAGGTGCAAAATCTGAACTCCATATAAGAGTTACGGACAAAATTTCCACAAAATAACCAGAAAAATGCAGCTGTATTTTGGGGGGGGGGGGATGGAAAAAGAAGAAAGACCGCTGTCCCCATAAGAGGAATATGACTAGCTCCATCGCTTATGGTGATGCCTAATGGCCTAATGGGAGATGGCTAGGGAGGGATGAGGGGGAAGCTGCCACCTTCCAGATGTTAGGGAGTTGAATTCCACATCTTCTTGATTGGAAATTTTGTCAAGTACAACAGGACCGCTAGCCACTTTGGTAGTATGGGGCCTCCTAAATTGACAATGTTTTTGATGTCTTTCTGAACGTAGTCTATGCATTGTGGCTTCCTTCAATCACTCTTATCTCAATCGTTTTTTACCTTCAATTTTTATGTTACCGTGAGTCAGTTTCTGATTCTTCTCCCGGACCATACAGACCTATAGGTTAAATTGAGGTCCGTCTGTCTGGCCCCTCATCAGGGAGGGTTGAACAAACTATTGTGGGCTTCTTCTGTTCTTCAGTTAATCTGAATTGTAGCTTCTGAGAACATCTGCTCTTTTTTTTTGGGCTGGGGGGGGGGGGGGGCGGGGCGGCGGCTGAGCAACTGCCAAGAGCCATTCGGGTTCTGATATTAAGACCTTCTGTCGATAACATTAGCCTTTGCAGTGCGGAGAAAGAAGACTTGGATGGCCAAGAGGTGATGAGCAGGAACAGATGGTCAAGTATTGTCTATCGACGAGGTCAAAAGCAGCTGACACGTCTATTCATTAGGGAGGTGGAACATGTTTTACAATTGTGCTCAACTGAAGGGAGCTGATACCTCTCCCTGAGGACATCTCTACGAGTTCTCTTCTCCTAAGTGTTGTCAAGTAAGTTTCCCAATCTTCCATCCTCATATCCTCTACATTGCAATACAGATGAAAGCTGATATTAGATTAGACTAGAGCTTTTGAGACTTGCGCCAGCTATTCAATACAAGATTGTGTCTGTTTCCTGTTGTTTTGACAAGCTTTTGAATCCACTGCATTGTAGTTCAGCTTATTTATATGATCAGTATATGAAAGATTTTGTGAGCACTTTGTAGGTGAAGAATTGATTGATTTGAGTCGATACTGAGCTGTATATACATCTTTCGAAGAGAGAAAGAGCTTTGAAATTGTGGGGTCACTAATGACTTCATATATGACAAGATTAATAGTACGATTTCAGTGTTGAAGGCTAAAGGAATTGCATTCACATTCAAAACATTTGTTAATAGTTTCTTCCAACATCTGACATCGCCAATTGTTTAGAAGCACTCTCTATTGCAAGCATCTTTCTGACACTGCATTCTACAAATCACCCTAATGCCATCCCAAAAGAACCACAAAAAAAAGACAAAGAACAAACTATGCAAGAAGTAAACCTTCGGCATTGGAACCGTAGAAAAACCCATGCCAACTATGGTAGCCAAGCTGCCTAGACATGATCCCAGGAATACCTCTTGATGGACTGGCCCCGATGGATCTGATACAAGTAAATACCATCATCTTGCACCTTCCAAAAGCAGTGCCTTCCCCCACATTGTTCATCGACGAACTTCTGTGCATCAGTGAAGACTTGCACAACCTTGAACGCTCGATCTCCAGGGATGGTGAGGGTGCAGCCATAGCTCACAGTCGTCACTAACCCAGTCTTGAATCGATGCACGTAATTCCCATGCGGCGGGACATGCTCGATCCCCAGATCGCCTTCCTTGGTGTTGGAACTGCAGTGCACATCAAGGGCGTCTTCACTCAGTGCATTCTCGATGTTAAATGTGTAATGCACTGGCAACAGAGCCCACCCCATGACACACGAGCGTCGATTCAGGCCTAGGACTAGCACCATGGTGAACAGGGTTAGCCATATCCGATTAGCCATTGCAGCAATTCTTGTGACACTCTTAGAACGTACAGTCTATGTTTGTTCAACCCTAAACGATTTCTCAGACTTGCTTAAAACCTTAATGGATGATTTCTCAAGGACCATAGCAGCTTATATAGAGTCATAGAGATAATCCTAGCCGGTGCTTAGTTTCCTTTTTTTTGGGGGGGGGGGGGGTGCTTCATTTCCTTTTTGTCTTCTTGGATGCTTAATTTCCTTTTCTTGTTCTTTCCTTTTTGAAATTATAAACAGATTTTCAGTATCCTGGCTAAGATTAAAGATCATTTTTCAAAAAAAAAATCTCATTAGCATCACTTGCGATGCAATTAAATCTCTGCTGTAAATTCTGGGGTTTTACTTTTTATTTTGTTTTTCCTTTTTTTTTGAGAGGGAGGCGTTGCATCAGCTCGTGGGTTACAGAAAAAGGAAACTAGAAAATATTCGTTTTTCCTTTTTTTTGACCGGAAAGATTTCAGAAGGTTGGTAAAAGTTTTTTAAAAATAAAATAAAATAAAAGACCAAAAATTCCAACCACATTGTGAAATTGCATTAGATTAGATACCTAGGGTTCTTCAAGGCCAGCCACATTTCTCAGGGTCCACCCAATAGAGTAGGCGACAGCGGCGGCAATGGCACCATTGGAGATGGTGACTAGGGCCGAAATGCCGTAACTTTCGCCGGAGATCTTGGCCTTGGCGAGCCCGAGAAGGGCTAGAGCCAGGGCCGAGAGAATACAGGCCCCGGCGAACTTGATGGTGTCGTTGTTGGTGAAGGGGATGAGGATGATGAAAGATAGAAGCGGGGCGCTTCCGAACACTAGGAAGGCTGTGAAGGTGACTAAGCCACTCTTCCATGGCTTCTGACCCTCGTTTTGGTCTGGTGGGAGTATCCCCTTTTGACCCATCATTTCTTCCTCCACCATTATGTGCTTGTATTTTGAAAATATGTTTGCCACCTGCTCACAAAGAGGCACGAGTTAAAAGAGATTCTTAAATCAATTTGATAGTTTAAATTGACAACTAACTACATTTCCCACACCATATAGGCCATCTTGTTAAGTGTTTCAGTGTTTGCTTATGAATGACATATGACACCAAATTACTTAATACTATTGCCCCCATCCCATGTATAATAAATGAATATCTCATTCAAAATTGGTAAAATACTACTAAGATATCAGTAACTTATATCAGGTAAGACCATCTCATAAATAATTCATATTACAATATTAGGATTTCAGATAAGACCATTTCATATAAGAATTCATATTAGTCTACATACCCAACATTGAAGAAGCTCTTACACTTACCGTCGTAGCATCCTTAGGGTCCATCCCAAGGGCGCGGTACCGTTGTATCAAGTGCATGATCTTGGACCCACGGTGGTTCTCAACCTCCCAATGAGTGACATCCCTCTCCATGAGAGCCATATTCTTCTCTGTAGAGCTACTCACAAAGTCCCCAAACCCCATGGAAATCCCGTCCGCCACGAGGTTTGCGAACCCCAAGACAAGGACGTCGACCGACGACAACCGGCCGCCGGCGGAGATGGAGGAGATGAGAGAGAACGAAGTCACAATAGCATCCAATCCACCATACACTATACTCTTTGCATACTCACCTTTCCATGCTGGGCCTTTGGGCCTTGGATTGGGTCTAGGCCCATCATCATTTTGGGCCTCTTCATCAGCTTCGGCCCGCCTTCTTCTGGACATGATTGGGCATTCGTCGTCAATTTCAGGGTTGAGCAACGGAGTGTCATCGAATCCTTGTGTTGTTGGAGGGTAGTTTTGATCTCTTTGGTGATTTGCCGGCATGTTTTTTGTTAGGTTTTGGTTTTTTCGGTTTGGTTTTGATTTTTACTCGAGTTGATGAGGGGGTTTTTGGTTTTGTTTTGGGGGTTTTCACTGTTGACGAGAATGATAATGAACTTATTGTGGGCAGAATATGGAGTTTGTTGCTTAAGTTTACAGGAAGGTGGTAAAAGGAGAGGGAGGTGAACGTGATGGATCCATGCAAAAATTAAGAGGATGAGGTGGCTCCATGCATGTAGAGGGCAGTTGACACGTCGATAGCTGTCTTTGTTGCTTAGTCTAAAAACCAAAATCCCCACCAAAAAAAAAGGACAAAAGTTCAAAGAAAAGAAAAAAAAATGTTTACTCACTTTTTTATTTCAATAAAAAAATGGATCACTGAATTTGAGGCCCCAACAAATTCCCTTTTTGTTTTTGTGTATCTTGATGTTTGTATACGTATATATGTCATATAATCAGACAAATTTATAATTTCACCTGTGAGATCTTATCCAAGCAATTAAAATTAAAGTCCTGAATATATTAGGTGTCAGGTTCGATTCCCCTTTCCATTGTATTGTACTACTTTCGCGGCTCATTCGAACCCCCCAAAAAAGACAAATTTATAAAAACAAACACTAATCCATGTATATAATTTCCTTGGTATTCTTCAACCCGCAACACTCCTTGGAGCCACAAATTGAAACATGCAATGCAACAGACGATATGAATCTAAAACCCTATCATACTAATCCTAGAACACAAACTGGGCAAACAACTTAATTAAGGACTAAAAATACGAAAAAGTATTTTCGAACATGACATTTTTCTTAGACCAAGGCCTGTTTTTCTTGTTCATCTTCGTTTCCTAAGTTCTTCATCTCTTGCTTTGATATTTCCGGTGCAATCACAGCTCTTTTAGGAGGTTTGTTATCCAGCAACAGCTTCAGTATGATCCCCATGGATATCAGCAACAACCCTGTTCCGTGCTGCTCGGTTAAGGGCTTGGTGAAGAGAAGGTAAGATAGCAGCAATGTGACTGCCTTTCTGGCTGTTGTAACCTGAAATCCCGACTCCAATGGTTAGAGTGGCCTTAAATAAGGTAACCTTAATCGAATCAGACCCAAGCCTAACCAACCCCAAATTTGAGTTGACCAATATTGATCGCATTTTCTTTGCAAGTTTATGGGACAAAATACCTGCAGGCTTTGAACTCGAAATGGGACAACTCAAGTTGAATATGTATACCATAAAACTCATTCACGCCATATCTAAGTTGAATGAATCAAATAAGATCCCTTCATAGGTTTAATTTAGGATGTTGGATTAATGTGAATCTATGTTAATCAAACATGACAACAGGAATCAAGTTCAGGATTAGACGTTAGATCACACGCTATATTTGATAAATTCCGCACTTATGAGGGTGACAGGGTGCTTCAATATAAAAGGAGAAATCCAAGCGCTCGAAGCAACAATGTAGACAAAACTCAATCCAAGGAGTTAACAAAAAAGTACAGGGAAAGGCTGAGGATACCATGGCTGTAGTTGCAGCCCCGAACAATGCAATGAGGGACAAGACGGAGACTTGCCCAATGAAGGTAGCCATGGCTTCGAAAACCAACACACCATACACATAGGGATGCTACAAGAGAATGAGATGAATGTGTCAAGCAAGCCAGATGAAAAGGTGTTAGATAATGGCCAGAAACCAGCTGTGTAAAAAGTATACCTGTGAACACGAGGACCACGCCCTGAATAGCTCTCCCGTCAAAAGCATAGGAGGGATCAGCATGGGCAAACCAACAACTGTTGAGCATAGTAACATTTCCATCTACATGCATAAACATAAGACAGGATCATGGATTCTTGACATCAAATCACATGTTCCTCGTGAACACCTTAAGTCACATATCCACATTATAAGTGCTCCATAAAAGATATAGGATGTGCAAACCACCTGAGTAGTCTCAGGATTCAGGGTAAAGATTGCTTCTTGCAAATTTCCAAGGAACGCATCCATGATTAGAGCACTGCTTATCATCACAACACCAATTATGCTGAAATTTGGTGATGTTTGGGCATCTGCCAATGTGAAAAGGATCAAACCCACAACCAAAAGTAGAGCCGATACATACTCATACGGGGGGTACTTTCTCCTTAGACCCGGAATGAAGGCACCCACTATCATCACTGGCAAGACCTGTGTGATAGAAAATCCACCAAATCCATTATAACCATATGTCGCTAAAGAGAGCCGCATTTTCAGATGATTATGGTCCTGGATAAGCAAGCACAGACATCCTAGCCTAGGAATCCATTAGTCCAACAATCTTGCCATTTGGATGAGGAAAGGAGCCACGAATGCACTATACACCGTAACATTTACACCCTCCCCCCACCCCCCAAGTACTAAATGTTCGAAAATTCACATGAAAATGTATTTTGGACTAAAGCAAAATGCTTGATGAACTGTCCTCTACTTTTGTCGTTGTGGAATAGTAAGAAGCCAACTCGTTTGAAATCTAGAGTCTAACATGAAGAGCCTCTCATAGTACACCTAAATCCACCCCACCCGCACTCCTTCGGCCTTGAGAGCGATTCTGATAGTTTGATGCATCAGTTTGGGTGTTTTTTTTTTTATTTTTTTGGTCGTGCATAATAACTTATAACTGGACTTGGACACCAAACAATTTACATAAGTTGCACTAGCAATGACAGAACAGGATAACTAAGAAATGTGATCAAGTGATCAAGTACTACCTTAGTGGATTTGAACATAATCTGAGCAGGGTAATTAAGAAAAGCCAAGGATCCCTTGGTGAGTCCATGAGAACCCATGAGCACAGCAGAGAGCTTAACATAAGTCCTCCAGGGGTTAACCATTTGCTTGGTGGTGAACCCATTCATGTAGATTAATACTATGTACACTAACCCCTGAACAAATGTGAAGTACCAGCCATAGCTGAAATTACCCCAAAAACAAAACAAAAACAAAATTCAGCTCAAACTTGTAATGCCCACAATACAAAATGACAAAACAGCAATACCCAGATTGAGAAACTCACCTGAATTGCAGCCTATTGTATACATACTCCTGAAATAAACCCCAGAAAATGACAACTGCCAAATCAGCTAAAATCACACTTCAGGGGCAAGATGGGAAGTTCAAAAGCAAGTAACATTCTTAATCATGCTAATCATCTCATTAAGTAAGTGATTAACGTATGAAATCACACTTCTTCAATAAGAAGAGTTCATAATCAGGACGTGCACGACAAACATATCGATTAAAATTAGGGCTCAAGCAGGTAGAGATCACAAACTCATTCAAAAAAAAAAGAAAAACTAAGTACAGAATTCAAAGTCTCTGCTTTTTTAAAATCCAAGGGGAAAGAACACCAGAAAGCGCTACAAATTTGCGATAATCTCGACGAAATTAAAACCGAAAAAAAAAACCCAACAAATGTGGAGAGAGAAAAATAGAGTATACCTCGCAAATGCCATTGACAAGGTACCCGAAGAAGAACCCAGAAGAACAGATGAAGAATTGCTGCCATCTGGGTCGACTAGTTAAAGAAATCCCAAACAGAGACCGAACCTGTTCTTCATTATTCTTCATCTTTCTGCTTCTTCGTCTTCTTCTGTTTGCCCAGAACATCAAACCAATGGAAAAAACGGGTACCTGAACCTAAATTCAGCTTGTTCTGTGAAATGGGTATTGGTTAAATAGAAAGATTTTTACTTTTTTTTCAAGAAGAAGAGATGGGTTCAATTACGGTATCCGTATATAAGGCATGGGTTGCTTGCTTCTTTAGTCTGTCCTAGAGAGAGAAACAGGGTGTGGTCATCTCGGAAACTAGAGTGAAGAGGGAGCTCTGCCACTCCAGAATTTGCAATTTGGAAGCTGTATAAATAAATAGCAGAGTGACTGCTATACACTTTGGAGGGATACAATTGGGATTTTATCTGGTACTTCAATGCTATGATCTATATCATTAAGGTGCTCATTACTACTAAAATTCATGGGCTAGCTGTTAAGTTAGTTTAGGATAAAAATTAGGTTTGATTAATATCCTAATTTGTTGCACCAAAAAGTATCCTAATTTGTTACAATTTTCAATATATATATATATATATATAACTGAACTACACAGCTTCCAAATTGCAAAT